>BLSH010334665.1:565415-587947 GCA_018402905.1 Glandirana rugosa | reverse complement strand
TCGTCTTAAATCGGAACCACGTACGTTATAGCGTACTTCGGTCTCCACGCCCCAGCGACCACTCGAGCCTTTAGGAGTCTTTATTGCTTTCACATTTGGCAAGGGCTCGTAAAGGCTTACTAAGGCTACAGAATCCCCGAGTGGTCACGGTGGTGTGGAGATCGGTGTACGCCATAACGTATGTGGTCCGCGAGGGTCTGGTGTACGCCATATCGTACGTATTTCCGATTTAAGACGTAATTGGTGAACGGCTGGCGGCTAGCCGCTAACTGCCGCTGTTTCACCGAGCAAGGGCGTTTAGCGGCAGTATGCTGCCGCCGACGCCGCGCTCACTATACACGTTCCCGCAGCCGCCGTCGTATGACGGCGATTTGCGGGAACGAGCCACTTTGTCGCCGTCAATCGCCGATCGGCGGTCGGCAAGTGGTTAATGCAGAATTTAGCCTTTATGCATGCTATACCGCATGTGGTCTGGGAGCGCCTGGTGTATGCAATACCGCATGTGGCTAGAGGTGTGGTGGCACTGGTGAGCCCCTAAGACATCGGAATCATTCGGAAATGCTCGGGAACGGTTTACACTTTCGTTATTTCTGAGGATTTCCGAGCTCACCAGCGACCCCGCACCTCTGGCTTCATGCGATATTGCATGCACCAAGGCTAAATTCTGCTCGTTATGTGAGACAGCACTCACAAACCGAGTCAGAATTTAAAATAAAAAACTGCGTATTGTGAAATGCTCGTTAACCACGTTATTTGCAAGGAGATAAAAAATAGATGGTGAGGCCACCTCAGATGACGTCCGATGATGAAACGCGTAAAACAGAGCCAATCCCCGGGCTGACTAAGCAACAGGACGTCAGCCATGGGATCTCCCGTACGTCTGACTTCTCCAGCGTTAGAAGACCCCGGGAATCGCATACTAAGCCCGCACACAGCAAACCCTGGGCTAGGAACAGTAAGCCTGCATCAGAGGGGATCCCTATAGGAGCCATATGTCCAGCTCCATCTGGTGGCTGCTAGTGGGAACACCAGGTCCAGACTGCATTTCATCCTCTGTGACAGCCTATGTACGTTTTTTTGGGACACTACTTGCTGAATTTGTATTGGAACATTGCATCTAGCACAATAGCTTTATGTTCACTTGGGATGTGTGTTACATGGTATTGTGGCACAGGATTGAAGGGTCGGAATATTTTATAATTTTTTAAGTTTAGTACTATATATTTAATATTTACCTTGGTTCACAATATTTATTATTTTATTTTATTTTCACTTCTATTTGCCATTATATTTCCTGGTCTTATCTGTTTGGCGTGTTCAGCACTTTATGCGTAACACTTAATACACACCTTGCACTTTGCACTTTTTGAGACACACGCTGCTGATTTGTACCTTTGAAGGCACATTTCATTGTTTACCATATTAACACTTTTGCACTTTCTACTCTTTGAACCCATTATATAGACATATATATATATATATATATATATATATATACATCTTTCAGCAGTGCCATACTCACCATCTATATTTTTTATCTCCATACACCAGCATCTGTTTGTCAGATGTAAGGTGGGGGCAGCAGCTAACTTATCCATAACCTCACACTCATATTCTACCCCATAGCGTGGTAACATTTACACTAATTAGATTGCACGTTACTCGCAAGATTTTACTGTATATCAGTACCAGTAACCAGCCGGTTGTCGCTGCAGCACCCGGTACGTTTAGAGCTTGCTCCAGGAACGTGTGCGATAGGAATATGGACTATGGAGTAACTAAAGGTAGAACACATTATTTGTTCATTCAACAACATACTTATTTATTTATGTACAGTATGTCACTGTGACCCACCAGAGCTCTCTTCTCCACTCAGAGCACTGTAGGGAGGGGCCGAGATCCCCCGCTGACAGTTGGGAGATGAGGAGGAGAGCAGTGGGAGGTCAGCTGAGCGCCAAGCAGTGCTGTACCGAAGGTATTTGACACAACTGTATTACAGAAACACACACGTTGTTCATTATATACTACAATAATAGAGTGGATTATAGGATTTTACAAGCATTTTAAACAAGGGCTTATTTTCGGGGTTGGGCTTATATTGCAGCCCTCCTGGAAAATAACAGTAGGTCTTATTTTCGGGGAAACACGGTAGGCACGCTATCCAGGGAGGGAGAGCTCCTTCACTTGATTCACTTATTGGGCATGAGGTTAAACACATTTTTTTTTAATTTTGTGAACAATGTATTGGTTTATCAATATTGATTAATCCATCTGCTGATTGGTGCACTCACTCCACATCATGTACGTTATTGCATATGCATTCATATATTGTTATTTTGGCTTTGGATATACAGTACTTTATAGGCACTTTCATTTTACCCATTTAGGGCAAAGTGACAGTGTCTGCACTCCAGCAGTTCACGGAGGCAATGAGAGAGCTTGGTTGGATAAGTACACATCCCTGGGGAGTGAGGGGGCCTATGCGCAGACAATGTCACTTGAATAAGCAAAGTGTCAGTGCCTCTTTAAAGTGTTACTAAACCCACAGCAGTAAAATCAGTGTGTATATGCAGTAAGGCATGCTTGTTATACTCACGGTGGAGCTTAAGGGGTTAATTCTCTGCATTGTTTAACCACTTTACCCCTGGAAGGATTTCCCATGTTTGGACCAGAGCACTTTTTGCGATTCGGCACTGCGTCATTTTAACTGACAATTGCGTGGTCGTGCGACGTTGTACCCAAACAAAATTTGTGTCCTTTTTTTCCCACAAATAGAGCTTTCTTTTGGTGGTATTTGATCCCCTCTGCGGTTTTTATTTTTTGCGCTATAAACAAAAAAAGAGCGCCAATTTTGAAAAAAAAACTATATTTCTTACTTTTTGCTAAAATCCAAATCCAAAAAATATATATAAAAAAACAAATTTATTCATCAATTTTGGCCGATTTATATTCTTCCTCATGGTTTTGGTAAAAAAGATTGCAATCAGCGTTTATTGATTGGCTTGCGCAAACGTTGGCGTGTTTACAAACCATAAGAAATCATTTCTGGCAATTTTACAATTTTTTTTTGTTTTTACTAATGGCGTTGATCTGCGATTTTTATCGGGACTTTGTTATGGGGCGGACATGTCGGACATTTTTGACACTTTTTTGGGATCAATGACATTTATACAGCGATCAGAAATTTAAATATCCACTGACTACTGTATAAATGTCATTGCCAATGAAGGGGTTAACCTGCAGGGGGCGATCTAGGGGTTAGCTGTGTTCCCCAGGCGTGTTCTAACTGTGAGGGGGCTGGGCTACCATGGGCATAAGAGATCTAACTGATCCCAGTGACAGGGTCAGTAGATCTTTTAAATGCCCACTGACAGAGTGGGGAACCGCCGTGTTTACAACGGTGGTTCCCCGTTCTTTCTCTCTGCCAGGTCATTTTGGCTCGCCGGTGGACATCGGGCCTGCCCAAGCCGCGAGCACACTCCTGCAGAGTGCGGTGGGCACAAGAGCGCGCCACCGTTTATAGATGCCGTTTCGCGAGACGCTGCCACTCTGCAGCAGTAAATATACGGTATGCGGTCAGGAACCGGTTAAAATAGGCTGTTTGAACCTGTCTCCGCTAATCCTCCCCTTCTTACAGAGTCCCTAATATATCTCCTGATAGTACAGAGGCTAGGGTACAAGCTGCACATGATAAGTTTGGTGTGTATTGCTAGAGAGTTTTTTTCTCTTAAGGAGTTCATGTGATCAGCAAAGAGCCAATCAGCACTGTCCAGACAGAGGGTCAGGGGCACCCTCATAGGATAATCATGGGAGAATGAAAACTCCTCCTGCAAGCTTTAACCAGACACTGATAGAAGTCAAAAGACTGCTCTAACTGCTGATGAGAAAAGGTATTTAGCAGTTTATATTTACTAAAATTAAACTTGCAGTTCCACGTTCTGTGTACTGTAGGAGACCAGATATAGTGAATGCAGGGTCCTGGGTTTAGTAACACTTGAAGCATTAGATAAAGGTTAATAGGTAATCACTGCGCTGCTATCAGCGTCAAATCCAGTCGTTGTCAAAAGTTTGTAGACTTCACCTCCGTAACAAAATATGCACCTTTTTAACAAATGAAACCACCTATCCCATCCTCTGGAACTCTCTACCTCAACCTGTCCGTCTATCTCCTTCTCTTGCTACCTTCAGGCAATCCCTGAACACTCATCTCTTCAGGGAAGCCTTTCACACCTCCAACTAATCTTTTACCACTTCGATCAACTCATTCCCCACAGTTGGAACCTTTTGTACTACCTGCCCCATCCTTTTAGATTGTAAGCTCTTCTGAGCAGGGCCATCTTAATCCTCTTGTATTTTATTGTATTGTAGCTGTATTGTCTCCCATTCACATTGTAAAACGCTGAGTTAACTGTTGGCGCTATATAAATCCTGTATAATAATAATAACAATAATAATAATAATAGGCTCTGGAGGAAACCTGTTGAGAAAGAATGCATTATATGATAACCGCAAAATCATTTAAATTTCAGCAGATAAGGCAACAATTTACATCTCTGGCATCTTCAGATCTCCACTAAATGTAATCAAGCATATCATGAAGAACAAGTACAGTGAGGGAAACAAGTATTTGATCCCCTGCTGATTTTGTACATTTGCCCACTGACAAAGAAATGATCAGTCTATAATTTTAATGGTCCGTTTATTTTAACAGTGAGAGACAGAATAACAACAAAAGAAATTCTAGAAAAACACATTTCAAAAAAAGTTATAAATTGATTTGCATTTTAATGAGTGAAATAAGCATTTGACCCCTTCGCAAAACATGACTTAGTACTTGCTGCCAAAACCCCTGTTGGTATCAAAGAGATCAGATGTATTTTGTAGTTGGCCACCAGGTTTGCACACATCTCAGGAGGGATTTTGCTCCACTCCTCTTTGCAGATCCTCTCCAAGTCATTAAGGTTTCGAGGCTGTCGTTTGGTAACTCAAACCTTCAGCTCTCTCCACATATTTTCTATGAGATTATGGTCTGGAGACTGGCTAGGCTACTCCAGGACCTTAATGTGCTTCTTCTTGAGCCACTCCTTTGTTGTCTTGGCCGTGTGTTTTGGGTCATTGTCATGCTGGAATACTCATCCATGACCCATTTTCAATGCCCTGGCTGAGGGAAGGAGGTTCTCACCAAAGATGGCCCCGTCCATTCTCCCTTTGATGTGGTGAAGTTATCCTCTTCCCTTAGCAGAAAAACACCCCCAAAGAAAAATATTTCCACCTCAATGTTTGACGATGGGGATGGTGTCCTTGAGGTCATAGGCAGCATTCCTCTTCCTCCAAACACGGAGTTGAGTTAATGCCAAAGAGCTTGATTTTGGACTCATCTGACCACAACACTTTCACCCAGTTCTCCTCCGAATCATTCCGATGTTCATTAGCAAACTTCAGACGGGCCTGTACATATTCTTTCTTGAGCAGGGGGACCTTGCAGGTGCTGCAAGATTTCAGTCCTTCACGGCGTAGTATGTTACCAATTTTTTTCTTGGTGACTATGGTCCCAGCTGCCTTGAGATCATTGACAAGATTCTCCCGTGTAGTTCTGGGCTGATTCCTCACTGTTCTCATGATCATTGAAACTCCACGAGGTGAAAACGTGCATGGAGGCCCAGACCGAGGGAGATTGACAGTTATTTTGTGTTTCTGTCATTTGCGAATAATCGCACCAACTGTTGTCACCCTCTTACCAAGCAGCTTGACGATGGTCTTCTAGCCCATTCAAGCCTTGTGTAGGTCTACAAGCTTGACCTGGCATCCTTGGACAGCTCTTTGGTCTTGGTCATGGTGGAGAGATTGAAATCTGATTGATTGCTTTTGTGGACATGTGTCTTTTATACAGGTAACAAGCTGAGATTAGGAGCACTCCCTTTAAGAGAGTGCTCCTAATCTCAGCTTGTTACCTGTATAGAAGACACCTGGGAGCCAGAAATCCTGCTGATTGATAGGGGATCAAATACTTTTTTCACACATTAAAATGCAAATCAATTTATAATTTTTTTGAAATGCGTTTTTTTTTCTGGATATTTTTGTTTTTATTCTGTCTCTCACTGTTAAAATAAACCTATCATTACAATTATAGACTGATCATTTCTTTGTCAGCGGGCAAATGTACAAAATCAGCAGGGGCTCAAATATGTTTTTCCCCCATGTAGACATGTGCAATTTGTTTCGGTACAAATACAAATTTTGGACGAATTTTTGGTTATTCGGAAATTCATATGTATCTGAATCTCTGAATGAAATAGTAATGAATTTTATTAAAATTTGTTTAAAAAAATAGTTTATTCATTTTCTAATGAATTTAAATGTTTTGGAACCTTTCGAATTTGGATTGGCCGAAAAAAGATCAACTGATTTAAATTATGTGTGAAGGGCCTGATATGGACTAGGAGGGCACACTGTTTTTTTAGGAGTTTTCTATTGCAGGCATTCTTTTGTTTACATTTCAGCTGTCAGTGTGGAAGCCCGCTGACAGGACAGCTGATGAGTCACCGGCTGTTAAGGGCACAGCGGCCGGCTTCCCAGCCCACTGCTTAACAACCAGCTATTCTTCACACAGAATTTAAGTTGGTCGATCATTTTTTGACCGATCCGAATTCGAATCGCTCTGAAAATTTGGAATTCCTTAGAAAATGAATAAACAGATTGAAATTTAACAAAAACAAAATTTAACTAAGCTAATTCCAAAACGTATCAAAGAAACAAAATTAGTAACATAACTAATCTATAAGAAACTAAACAAATTTTTCCGTTCTGCACAAGTCATCTAGGTTGAATTTTATATGCTGAGAATAGAATGCTCCCTAATGAGACAAGAACACCCAATTTAGTCTTTTGAGGGCACAGATGTATTTTAAAGTAATTTGAATGCATATTTTTGTATGACATCTAAATGACATCTAACATCTCTATGTCATCCAAGACAAAGATTATTTGTTGGTCAGACTGTGCATATATGTCTGGTGATTCTTCTCTGCAGTTTACGCCACATCTGGATTTACTAGTTTAAGGACACTGAGCCATGATAATGCAAATATGAAAAACTGCAAATCAGAGCAGAAGACCTGCAAAGTCCATCTCACATGGTGATACTTGGATTGGCTCTTGATTTTGCCAAATCACTATACAAAAATAAAAAACATAGTGGTAGCTCTCTGTATGGAGAAAATAAAGAGGTTGTCTTTGCTAACCTTTCATTCTGGAAATACAAGTTGCCTGACTGACATCCTTATCCAGGGACTTCAGTTCTTCATGACCTGGAGCAAGTATGCAGATTGTGAGTTCCGACTTTCTAACCTGCATGCTTGTTCCAGGTCAATGACCAAGGAAGGATTGAAGCTAGGGACAGTCAGTAAACTGCTATTCCAAGAACACGGTCAGCAACGGAATTCCCTGTTTTTCTCTCAGTACAGGTTTCCCTCAATATATTTGGTTTTGGATTTCCTCACCAATTTACTCGGAGTTAACAAATCCAGTTTACAATCTGTTGAATACATTTTATTATGGGTCGAAAGAGTTATACCTTTCGAAAAAACCACAAACAGAAGGATTGATTTGCACAGGATGGCTGGTCTCAACTTGCATACATCTTTGTGGCTCAGAGCAGTGCACTTTAATCCTGATATTGGAGAAAACATTTTAAAATCAGTTTTCATTGTATAAATATTCTAACATTCCATTCTGACTTAAAACCAAAGAACAATATTTATTCTATGTTGTGTTCTTTCAGAGTTCTACCAATAAATCCTCTCCTGGATTGTGGTGTTTGTTAGTTATTAGAAAGATGGTGTTAATTAATAAAATAAAAATAAGATCACCCTGGTTTTTCCTATGTATAATGTAAAACACACTTTGGAAAAATAAGTAGTTACAATGATTAAATTATAGTAATTATAATTAAAAACAACCAATACAAATAGCCTCAAGCCTATAACATTTTCTATTGTTTGCAAATGCTGCTACCCAGTACACTAAGTCCCCTACTTATGAATGAGTTCCGCTCCAGGAGCTCGTTTGTAAGTCTAGCTTGTCCATAACAAAGCTCAGCAAATGCAGACAAAGGCTACAAGCGCTGATTAGTGTGTTCTGGCGGGGGAGTCCCCCTATCAGAACACAAAGGCACAGAAGATCGCTGCACCAATATTGCTTGTGTTGGTACAGTGATCTGTCAGTTTTTTTGTTCAACCTACTGTTGAATGAAAAAAAGTTGAGTGTGTGTACCCAGCTTTACAAGATTGGACATGCGAACACTTGTTCACATTTTGCAAGTTGAATGTTCATATGTATGGGACTTACTGTACTGTTTTTTACGATAGCACCGCCATATACACTATATTACCAAAAGTATTGGGACACCTGCCTTTACACGCACATGAACTTTAATGGCACACCAGTCTTAGTCCGTAGGGTTCAATATTGAGTTGGCCCACCCTTTGCAGCTATAACAGCTTCAACTCTTCTGGGAAGGCTGTCCACAAGGTTTAGGAGTGTGTCTATGGGAGCACATTCTTGTTAAAGTGGTTGTCAACCTTGGGCAACCACTTTAACCTTCAGGTAAGCCTATAATAAGGCTTACCCGTAGGTTCCTTGCATATCTCCTAAACCTGCACGGTTTAGAAGATATACAGTGTACTGTGATGTGCCGACATCATTGGGCACATGCGCAGTGAAGAAACGGCCTCCATGCTGTTTCTTCACTGAGATCATGGCGCAATTGGGAGTGACGTCGCGCAACTCTGGCTGGTCACAGAGCCAGAGTCCTCAGCCCCGGAAAGAAGAGGGGCAGAAGATGGACGCAGCCTTGAGCGGGGACATTGCGGGACATCGTGGGCTTCCAATGCAGGTAAGTGCCACATAATGGGCTAATATCTGATGCATACTAGCCCATTATGCTTTTACATTGCAGGTTAATAAAGAGGAACAGGCTTAAGTGGCCTGTGTGCAAGGATCATATATTTGCCATTGTATCCATCAAAGCCTGGAAGTTATGCAGCTAGAATTGTCAAAAGAAGAGTATTCTGCCAATATAATACTTCTTGTCCCTATGAGACAACACTCACTCACTGTATTGTATTAATGATGAAGCAGAGTTGTCACCCTATGCCAGTGTTTCTCAACCTTTTTTCATTCAATGCACCCTTTAAAATTACGGATGGTCTTGAGGCACCCCATTCTAAAATGTAAAAAACCTATTCTAATAGCTTTACAAAATGAAGCAACATCCACACGTAGGATGCCCACCGTTAGAGGTGATTAATTCTGCCAAAGCAAATACACTTTTGCACACTGGTGCTGACTAGTATTCCAATCCCCCAATTTCTCTCCATCAGTCAGCTAATGTTACCCTAGTGCTGAGGGAGAGGGGTAAAGGAAGATCAGACAAAGATGCTGTGGAAGCAACAGACATCCTCCTTATTAATTGCTTGATGCCAGTATCTAGAAAGTCGTAATGGTGCATAATAAAAACCTGTGGCTTTGTGTAACTAAAAGGGAGGCTTGATCCACCTGCTGGCTCATATACAATTTTTGATAAATTTTTAGGCATTTTGCCAAACACCACTGAAGAAACCTCAAGGCGTGCCAGGGTGCCTGTGCACCCTGGTAGAAAAAGACTGCCCTAGGCTGCTCTCCCGAATAAGACTACTAACACCTTCCCCTCTCTTTATATCCATTACACGGGGTGGTGGTGTGTTGTAGTTCACAGAAAATAGCTGATAAGGTTGTTGCGATTTCAGTTAAGTGCACTGGACGTTACAAGAACACAAGATTTATGGCAGGATCAAAAGGTATTTTTGAAGTCACGATACAGTTTCCCAGGAATTAAGTGGCCCAAACAGAACAATGGCTGTGCCAGGTTCCTAGGCCAAATTATATTCATGACAAGCTCAGAAATCATTTTCCAGTTGACCTCCACCTATAGTAAAGCTGCCTGATAGTCAGAATATGCTGTTTTCTGATATATTTTAGTTGAGGAGGGTTGTTTTTTTAATATAGTTCTACTTTAGGACTAAAGACACTATAAAGGTATGGTCATAACGGTAAAAACTCAAAATATTTCCAGCAGCGCTATCACCACCAAAGCACTGAAAATACATATACAATAAAGTGCATATATAAAGTGCATGTGTATAGAAAAACATTCAATAAATATGTTTCAAAAACATGTAAGGTACATGTAAAGTGCAAGTGCTCCATTTCTCAAAGCAATAAATTAAATGTCCATATTTGTGATATCTCCAGCCTGGAACATCCTCCACCAGTGCCACCACGTGAAAGACATAAACACACTGAGGCTCACCAGAAATAATAAGGCAAACAGCTCATCCAATTTGAAGAACCACCAGAGTCAGCCGTTTCCTCCGTTACCCCTCTATACTATAGACTAATGGCTCATGCGGGGAGCAAATAGAAAGAAGCCTCTCATAGTATATTACTTAAAATAATCAAATTTTATTCAAATAAAAATGCGCTTACATGTAGTCTTTGAAAACAGTCATTGATGCATGTTGTGCGGTATGTTACCAGTCTGTGATCGCCACACCGTCCACTGTCTCTGCAGCTTCACCTTGTGCTCCAAAACGCCCCATTAATAAATTTAGTGTGTTTATTGATGCACACAAATTTGTCAGAAAATTAAATATTAAGAAATATTTTATCAACAACCCCGTTACCTCTATTAGTAATTCGACCAATGCCACGAGAGGCATTGATAGTGGTTTGAGAAACCAATCGGTTTGGAATCCTCCTGCAACCAACAATCATTACGTGGAGGTTTTCAAGAACCTGATCCTGCGTGACTTGGAAGAAATTACCCCTAAGAAACATTTAAACCCTAGACATATCAAGGAGGGCATAGAAAGCTTGGAAAAAAGAAAAAACATTATTATCAGACCCGCCGATAAGGGCGGCGGGGTGGTAATTTTGGATAAACAATTCTATGTAAACCAGGTTAATGACATGCTAGCAGATGAAGGAACATATCAAAAATTGTCAAGAGACCCCACCAATAGATATAAGGATGAATTGAAGTCTCTTGTGGATGAAGGTAGGAGGATAGGGGTCTTGAGTAGGAAGGAGCGGGCCTATTTGGTGCCCAGCGTCTGCCATATCCCCATTATATATATACAGTACTCCCTAAAATACATAAAAAGTCAGAGTGCCCACCACCCAGACTCATTGTTAATGGGACTGGGTCTGCGACAGCAAGATTAGGTGAATACTTGGACAAACTGCTGCAACCCAGTGTGTTAGTTACAAAAGCATACCTAAAGGATACTAAAGATCTACTTGTAGCATTGGGAGACATTAAGTTACAGAATGAGAAATTAACTTATGTGGTGACGGCAGATGTTGCATCACTATACACTAACATTTCCCATGATGATGCAATGCTAGCACTGAATTGGGCTCTGAGTAAGAGGGAGTACTTACCTATGGAACAAAAGGCGTTCATGGCTAAGTCTTTGGACTTTAGCCTACAACATAATTACTTTTGGTTCCAGAATACCTTCTATGCCCAAACCAGTGGCGTTGCTATGGGGGCCAAGTTTGCTTCCAGCTTAGCAAACATCTTTATGGCTGAGTGGGAAGACAGATATGTATTCTGTAATCAGAGATCAGAACTATTGTTCTATCGTAGGTTTATAGATGACCTGTTCTTTATTTGGGAGGGTACTCCTGAATCTGAAACAGTTCATCGGTACTCTTAATACCAACCATAATAACATTAGGTTGGAATACCAATGCAGTCAGACTGAGATCAATTTCCTTGACTTAACTATATACAGGAGGGATGATGCCCTAGACACTAAGGTGCATTTTAAGCCTACGGATCATAACAGTTATCTGTCCATCTGTAGTGGGCATCATCCCTCCTGGTTACGAAATATACCGAGGGGACAACTCAAACGGGTGAGGAGGAACTGTACCTCAAGAGAACATTTTTTGGAGCAATCTGAGATTATAAAGAATACGTTTGTTTAAAAGGGGTACAGGATCCAGCAGCTGGAATCAGAGATCCAGAGGATTAGGGATATTCCAAGAGATAACCTTCTGGAGAATAAACAAAAAACAGCAATAGAGGATGCAGGTAAACAGTGGAGTTTTATAACAGACTACCATGAGCAATATCAGGAAGTAGAGGGTATAATATCCAGACATTGGCATCTGTTAAGAATAGATAGATCTTTAGGACCAGCCCTTCCTGCTAGACCAAGCTTTATATACAGGAGATCACCCAACTTTGGGGATTCTCTAGTTGAGAAGATTCTAGATCCTCCAATGGGGATCAGTGGGATGTCTTTTTGGCCGAATAAGAAAGGGTTCAGGTCTTGTGGTAAATGTAGGGCTTGTAGAATGACTGGAAATTACATTCGACTACGTACCACCTTTTAGTCTTCCAGCACTGGCTTGCAACATAGTATAAAACTGTTTATTACATGTGAAACCACATATGTTGTGTACGCATTAATGTGCCCGTGTGGGCTGATGTATGTGGGACGGACCAAACATCCATTATGGATCCGAATAGGGGAACATGTCACTAATATTGTAAAAGGATTTAAGTTCCACAGTGTCTCCCTTCATTATAGAAAGGTTCACAATAGGGACCCCTCCAGTTTACAATTTTGGGGGGTTGAGAAACTAGTCTCCAACTGGAGGGGAGCTAATAAAGTAAGAGATATATCCAGGAAAGAAACTACACGATATGTCCGTGAGTGAACTCACTTATTGTTATAGTTTTATGAATATTATTTTTAGCTAAACTTTTATATATTTTATATATATTTTTATGATTTTATGAAGTATAAAAAATTTGGTGTATGGCAATATATTTTTTTTAATGTTGTATCAAATTACACAATATATAGCCTGCATTGATATTAGGTGCAATATATGTATTGTCAATTTAAGCATGGCTTCAATAGTGGATTTAATAAGGCCAACTAGAAGCGGATTGGTATATGCGTCCCTAGTACATATATTATGCATCAACTAATAGTGACCAAAATAGTTATAGCAACTAAGAGGTTAATCGTATAGACGGATTTTCTGTCCGTAAGAACAACTAGTGAGGAAAATTACATCAGCTGGCATCCTACGCCATCTAGTGGTGCCATGGAGCCGTTGCTTAAAGATGGGTGGGTTCGTCGTATGGCCAGCCCTTGTGACCAAGTCGGAAGTGACGAAATGTGTCAGGGCCGTGGCCATACGACAACCCAGGCAGAGCGAGTGTGCACTGGAGGTGAAGCTGCAGAGACAGTGGACGGTGTGGCGATCACAGACTGGTAACTTACCGCACAACATGCATCAATGACTGTTTTCAAAGACTACATGTAAGCGCATTTTTATTTGAATAAAATTGGATTATTTTAAGTAATACACTATGAGAGGCTTCTTTCTATTTGCTCCCTGCACGAGCCATTAGTCTATAGCAGGGATATGCAATTAGCGGACCTCCAGATGTTGCAGAACTACAAGTCCCATGAGGCATAGCAAGACTCTGACAGCCACAAACATGACACCCAAAAACAGAGGCATGATGGGACTTGTAGTTTTGCAACAGCTGGAGGTCCGCTAATTCCATATCCCTGGTCTATAGTATAGAGGGGTAACGGAGGAAACGGCTGACTCTGGTGGTTCTTCAAATTGGATGAGCTGTTTGCCTTATTATTTCTGGTGAGCCTCAGTGTGTTTATTTTTTATTTTTTATTTTTTGCAATAAAAATTTTTATTGGATTAATTCAAAGAAAAACACAGTTATACAGGGTTAGGCTCCATATCCAGCATACATATATATAACATGGAACAACAAATACAAACTCACATCTTTTCACATTTCGGTCTTGGCGTTTAGTTAGCATAATACAAGTATGCGGAATGTCTATGAACAACTTAAGTATCCTAGAAAGGAGTAACTCCATGACAGAAAAAGAAGAGTAGAGGAAAAGAAGTAGGAAAAATACAGAGAAAGAGCGGTGGATTGGCATGGGTAAAAGACATGATAAGGGCATCAGCAAGGTGACCGGGGTGTGCGTCCCAAGGATCGCAAGCTAACCACCCCGATCAGTATTCTAGGAGGATATCAGGTGAACCATTCTATTCTGTTTAGCCACACTGGTAAATTTAGCTTGATTGGTAAGAGATCTGCGGGGCGGTATTGTCAGGTGGTGGTGGGAATATTTACTCATTAGATGGTTGAGGGTAATTATCTGAGTATCTAAAAGCTAACCAGGGTGCCCAGGTCCTATTAAACTTTTCGACTGAATCTCTAGTGAGGGCCACGGTCTCCTCCCAATTGTAAATATCATTCACCACGAGGAGCCATTCCGAAACCGTGGGGGTGATAGTTGATTTCCAGTGTCTGGGGATGAGAATCTTGGCTGCATTTAACAAATGTCTGGTGAGAGACCTCTTATATCTCCTCATTGAGCAGTCAGCGACATGTAGCATACAGCAAGAGGCATCAAGTGTGATTGTGGTTTCTGTAATCTTAGTAATGAGATTTCGTATTTTGCTCCAGAATTGTTCCATGGGAGGGCATTCCCACCAAACATGTAGCAAAGAGCCTTGACTTGACCCGCAACGCCAGCACAGATCTGATGCGAGGGGAAACCATTTTTTAATTTTGACCGGGGTGGCATACCATTGCGTTAGCAATTTGTATGACATCTCCTGGAATCCCGTGCCAATGGAGCACTTGTGTGCGAAGATGAGAGCCCTTTGCCACTGATCGTCTGTGAAGGTGACCTTCAGAGCCTGTTCCCATAGTGCCCTATATCGGAGTGGGCCGCTGCTCCCCTCTGCAAGCAGCCATGCATACATCAGTGAAGTGGTTTTTGGCACTGGGTCAGCTAAGAGGCAAAGGGATTCCAGGGGAGTCAGAGGTCTGTGGAAGCCCTGTTTAGTTTTGGTGGAATGAATAAAGCTATGCAGTTGGCGGTAAGTCCAGAAGGAAGGGAATTTCTGTGGGAATAGTTCCTGTTGAATTTTCTCAAAGGATTTAATTTTCCCCGATTCCATGCAATGGGTTATCAGAAGGGGTAATACTGGGTCAGAGGGGGAGGTCAGCTGTAAGTCCAGTCCCGGGCCAAAGTCTGGGTTTCGTGTAACCGGAGTAAGGGGGCTGTAAGGAGATGACAGTTTGTATTTAGTTGTTATTTTCTGAAATAGTTTGAAGGTGTTACCCACTAGGGGGTGTTGTTGGGTATAGTTCACGATTGTCTGCCATTTAATCCATGGTAAGGACCCTAATGGGTGTGGAGTTTGGGCCTGTTCCAATGCTACCCAATCTTTCAGAGTGTGGTGGCAATTCCAGTCAATTACTCGTGCTAGTTGGACTCCAACCTGGTATAATTGGAAGTTAGGTAAACCTATTCCTCCATGGTCCTTCGGTCTTGTCAGGATGTTTAACCCAATGCGAGGTTTTAGCCCCTTCCAGATAAACCCTCGCGAAATTGCGTTTAAGCGGTTAAAGAATTTGCGGGGCATATGTATCGGTAAAGTGTGAAAATGGTATAGTAGTCTAGGTAATACAACCATTTTGAGAGCGGATGCTCTACCAAACCACGAGAGTGGTCTAAGAGTCCAGTGATCCAGGTCCTTCTGTAATTTACTCAATAGTGGTAAGAAGTTGGCACTATAGATCTGAGAAAGTGATGCCGTCAGTTTCACTCCCAGATAAGTGAGTGAACTGGGTTCCCACTTGAAGGCGCTTAAGGTTTGAGCCCTAAGAAGGGTCTCAGAAGGGAGTGTAAGATTCAGAGCCTCCGACTTGCTATAATTTATTTTCATGTTTGAGACATAGCCATAAAAATTAAAGGCCTCGAGCAGATTTGGAATGGTAATGTGGGGTGAAGTGAGGAAGAAGAGAAGGTCATCAGCGTAAGCTGCTACCTTGTATGATTTAGGTCCTACCTGAAAACCCTTGATGTCTACATTGTTGTTGACCAATCTTATGAAGGGTTCTAGGGCTAGAATAAACAGGAGCGGTGATAAAGGGCATCCCTGTCTGGTCCCGTTCTTTATCCGCACTGGGTCTGAGAGTATCCCGTTTACCTTAAGTTGTGCCCTGGGGTTGTGATAGAGAGACGCAATCCACGCGACCATATGTGGCCCTAGACCTATATATCGACATGTCGCAAATAGGTAGTCCCACGCCACTCGGTCGAAGGCCTTCTCCACGTCCGTGGACAAGAGAAGGCCCTCGACTTTTCTGGTCCCAGCAAGATGAATCAGATTAAGTGCCTTAATCACATTATCACGCGCCTCGCGCCCCGGCATAAAACCCGCCTGATCCAGACCGATCAATCTAGGTAGTAAGGGTGTCAATCTAGATGCTAGCATTTTTGCCATTAATTTCAGGTCGAGGTTAAGCAAGGATATTGGCCGGTAATTAGAGCAATCAGAGGGGTCCTTATTCGGTTTTGGAATTAAGGTTATATGGGCTAAAGTGAAGGAGTCCGGGATCTGTCGGGGCGTATTCAGATAGTTTAGGGCTCGCAATAAAGGGGTTTTGAGTCTGTCAATAAAGGTTTTGTAGTAGAGTGAATTATACCCGTCCGGTCCCGGACTTTTACCTGGTTTTAAGTTTTTGATAGCTAGTAGGAGCTCCTCCTCAGAAAAAGGTTCCTCTAATTTCTCTATTTCTGTCGCCGTGAGGGTTGGGATACCGCTCTCTGATAGATATTGTTGAAGGATTTGTTCCCTATCGCCCACTAAGCCAGTAGGTCTGCGGATTGCAGGGATGTCATATAGGGTTGAGTAATATGCATGGAATTTTGCCGCAATTTGTTCCGAACTCTGTAGGTGGGTGCCGTCCATGGCCCTAATGGATGTGATGGAACCCGAGTGTTGTATGGTTTTCAGTGTCTTGGCTAGAAATTTGCCGCATTTGTCCCTATTCTCATATAGAAAGCCCTTTTTGAAGTACAAAGTGCGTTTTGTTTTAAAATTAAGTGTCTGCTGCAATTGTTCACGGGCTTGTAAGAGCTCCGCAGACATACTTTCTGCCCGCGACTGTTTATGTTGTGTTTCAAGTTGTCTTATTTTGTTCATCAAGGTTTCTAATTGTAAGTTCGCCTCCCTCTTCTTCCGCGCCCCACAGCGGATCAGGTCACCCCGCACTACGCATTTATGAGCTTCCCATAAAGTCATAGGTGATATGTCCTCTGTGTCGTTGGTCTGAAAATAAAGGTCTAGCGTCTTTGTCACCTGTTTGAGGATAGTGGGATCAGTCAGTAAGGTCGGGTTGAGTCGCCAACTGCATTGCTTCGGGGGGGGGCTTCCCTCCAATTTAAGGTCACGGAGACCGGGCAGTGGTCCGATAGGACCTGGACCCCTATGTTAGCCTCGCTCAACAAGGGCAGATCTCTTTGCGTTACAAATATGTAGTCTATGCGGGAATGTTTTTTGTGCATTGCTGAGAAATAAGAATAGTCTTTCCCATTCGGGTGCACCAGGCGCCACGTATCCACCAGGGACAGGGAATTCAAGCATGCTTTGATCCTTTTCAGTGATGAGTAAGCTATGCTGGACTTCCCGTTGGACGTGTCTTGGAGAGGAGATAGAGGGACATTAAAGTCTCCACCAAGCAAAATACACCCAGAGGCGAAGCTTTTCAATTCCTCAATTATGTGTTTGCAGAAGGCTAACTGACCCGTATTTGGAAAGTACGCGTTAGCCAACGTAAGAGGCCTGTTGTGCCAGTTACCTTTCAAGAAAAGGAACCTCCCTTGGGGGTCCACATATTGTTGGAGTAGTTCAAAACCTGCATGCTTGTGAATTAAGATGGAAACCCCTTTGGATTTATGTGTGGGATTTGGCGCATGGTACACCCGGGGGAAGTTTTTATCATACAGCTTAGGTATCATCTGAGCTTTAAAATGAGTTTCTTGTAAAAAAACAAACAAAGGTTTTGCCTTCCCCGGTTCTCTAAGGAGTGAGATCATTTTCTCCGGGATGTTAAGGCCTTTAACATTTTGTGATATCAAAGTGGGTGCCCTTCCCATAGGTGTGTAAGCCATCTCGATCTTCCTGAGGCCCTAGGCCCACAGAAGTATCAGACGTGTGTGTGGAGAAACTAGGGCCAAATAGAGGGAGGTAAATAGAAGAACAGACAGGAACTAAGAGCGTAGATGTAGAAGATTAGAGTAAAGCTGGAAGAAGAGAGTAGGAGAGAAGTATGTAACAGGCCCTCTTCTGGGGCTTGGAGAGGAATACTGTACACACTAAACTGTGCCAACCTCTGTGGCTAGTAGAGGGGCCTAGAAGCTTGTGTCCACAGCGGGCGCCCTCCAGCCGGGGGCGTCCACCAGAGACACAGTTGGGGGTATGTGGGAGGCCGAGCCCGTGCGACAGATAAGAGGCAAAGCAATTAACTTCTACCTTACGACTATCACATGAGCCCAGCCCCACGGCCAAGTAACAAATGCAAATAAAACACTCAAACATATGATGCTGACCTAGTATAAGCGGTACGGCCCTAGGGCGCCAGGCGGCCCGCGCGTCGGACAAGCTGCCGCACCGGCCAATCCCCCGCCTGGCCACACCACTATCTCATACATATGTCTCAGAAACATGGGCAAACCGAGAGTGAGCCAACACATTACTATAATATCTACGTCAACTTGAAAAATAACTTAGGGATCACAGTATCAGGCATATCTAATCTCCACATATTATAACCATAACACCCTTTCCCACCCCCTTAAGTAGACGTGCGTAGGCTTAAGCAGACGCTGTTCCATGGCATCTCACGACATTAGAACTCCCGAATCACCTCTTTGACCCCCATGGGTGGTCATTCATGTTGGGAACAGTGAGCAACGTTCATGTGCAGCTGGAACAGCCTGGTGCGTATGGGAGGTGGGTAACATGTTTATAGCTGGGATCGTCAGCAGACAAAAATATAAGGCTTCCCTTGCACAGTCATGGGGAAGTAAAATTATTGCCGCTCGCAGGAGATATCATAGAGCAACGTTCATGTGCAGTCCTCCTGCATAGCAGTGAGCAAGGGCGCTGTCAGTGACCTGTGAACATTTCAGGAAATTAGAAAGCCCGGGTACAACCGTCTGTGCCCAAAACCTAAGGCCTTAATTATATTCTCTAGCCCTTGTGCTTCTCTTCGTTTGGTTGGCATGCCCGCCTTCCGCACCCTCTTGACGGTTGAATTTCCCTTTTTTGGGTGCCGGTTTGGTAGGTGAGGAATTCGGGGATGTCACGGGGCTCGTCGGGTTTACGGGGTGCCGAAACTCGCGGTACCACTCCGGTAGATCCACAAGCGCTATTTGTAAGGCCTCACAGAACCCTGGCAGGTCCTCTGGTGTCCGCAATAGGTGTTGTGTCCCCTCTACAGTGACAGATAAGGCAAAGGGAAACTTCCACCGGTATGTAAGATCATGGGCTTTAAGCGACTCCAGTAGGGGGCGAAGCGCTCTGCGGCTCCCCAGAGTGATAGGGGAAAGATCCTGAAAAAGAGTGACCGTGTGGTCTTGGTAGGTGATATTACCCGCCCGTCGGGCTTGCGTCAAAACTTCCTCCTTCAATCTATAGTCGGGCATACAACAAATGATGTCCCTCGGGGGGGCTGAGTCATTAGGTCGCGGTCTCAGGGCCCTATGGGCTCTCTCAAACGCGATCGTAGTATCGATCGGTCTTCCCAAGAGCGAGTTAAACATCTCAGCTAAGGTCACCTGGATCTGGGCCGGGGCAATCGCTTCAGGTAGGCCTCTAACTCTGATATTATGTCTTCTGCCCTGGTTATCCAGGTCTTCCAGGTGCCTGTTAACCGCTATGAGTTGTGTGGAGTGGGCTGAGGTGACCGCCATGAGGTGGGAGATATTTTGATCCCTCTTTCGGTTCGCTCTGTCTGTTTGTATCGCTCGCTCATTAAGCGCGAGGATGTCCGCCTTCAACTCTGTAATGGCAGAGGAGAACCTGCTTTTAATGTCCGCCATGAAAGCCGACATGTCCCCGTATGAGAGAGGGTGGTCTGCTGCCGGTCTGTGTCTTACCCCGTCTTCGGTGGCCAACTGCGAATCCTCGCTGAGAGCGTCCTCGTGGTCTTCCGGCGCCATCTTGGCCTCGTCCCCTGTTCGCCTAACCGTCTGCTGTGACTTAAACAAGTCCGGGATTTTCCTCGTTCTGGGCACAGAGGACGACCTTCTCGGTGTGTAGACGTTCTGGAGCTGGTGCGACTTGCCCATATCGAGCAGGAAAGGTCAGCTTTAGCAAGATTTAGCCGCAGGGCTGAGAGAGCTCTTTCTCTATGCTGCCATCCGCGCTGCATGCCAAGCCACGCCCCCTCGCCTCAGTGTGTTTATGTCTTTCACGTGGTGGCACTGGTGGAGGATGTTCCAGGCTGGAGATATCACAAATATGGACATTTGATTTATTGATTTATTGCTTTGAGAAACGCAGCACTTGCACTTTACATGCACCTTACATGTTTTTGAAACTTATTTATTGAATGTTTTTCTATACACATGCACTTTATATATGCACTTTATTGTATATATATTTTCAGTGCTTTGGTGGTGATAGCGCTGCTGGAAACATTTTAAGTTTTTTCCGTTATGACTATTGGTTGTTATATTTAAAGCAGCAGCACACTTTATAAACACTTTTAGTTTCTGTTAAGGAGGTACAGTTTTTTAGCGCGCTGATACACTATTTATTTGACTATAAAGGTATGCCCAGAGTCATGATAGGTGTGTGGTAGGTAATAGCACTTACCAGACAGTACAGTTACAATACAATTCAATACAGGAGGAATCAGAGGGCCCTGCTCATTAGAGCCTACAATCTAGGAGGGAGGGTCAAGTGATACAAAAGGTAATGGTTGTGGGGGAGTAGCTGATGGGGAAAATTGAAGTACAGTTGTTTGGTAAAGGCAGGATAGGCTTCTCTGAAGAGATGAGTTTTCAGGGATTGTTCAGGGATAGTTACAGTATATATTGGAAGGTGTCTGAGATCAGCTGGGAAAGTCCCCAAGGGGGTGTTTTGCAGCTTGGGGCAAACTTAGCTAACTGGTGCCACAGACACAAGGTTTAGTTATGTAGTACCTTCAAGGACCTGCAACCTCATTTAATCTGTAATATTATGTTTTTTGTTATTTAAATTTGTAGGTTATCGGCCACTTAATTCCACTTTAGAGTAAGGTGTTTTTTGGGTTTAAAAGGAGGTGGAGTTGGTAAAGATTAGCCAGAGGTTCTAGGTACATGGTTGACCTCTAATCTGCTGTGGTCATGGTTCTCTGTACAGGAATGGCCAGTCCTGAAGATGATTCCTACCATAAAGACTGTAAACATTGGAACAGGCAGCAGGTAAGCTAATCATTTAAGTAAACAGTGGAGGTGGGGATTTTCATGTAGCTAATTTCACAAGGCCTGGGAAGGGTGAGTTAGCATTAGTTTAGTTAAGTTAAATTGTCATTGCAGCTTTATTAATAAGGGACATTTTGTGCCATGCTTTTATGATGGCTTCTTTAACAGTATGTATTTTTATGCTATTTTTCCTTCTGACTTTGTTTCCTCTTAAGAACACATGGCAGTAAGAGAGAACAAGCATTTGATTATTCCTAATGAACCCAATATAATGGAGCTCTTTTGTGTGATTATATTTAGGAAGCACCTGGCATTGGGATGGCATCTGGAAGCCATTTTGTAAAGATCTGATTGCAAGCTACACACCTCATCTGAGTCAGCTGGGCAGCCAGAATTTCAGGCAGTATGGAAAAAGGCTGTATTCCCAATAACCTATTCCCTGCAGGTCGTGCTTATGATGCAGCTACAACACAGTGAAAACAGCAGGGAAAATATTTTCAGGTCACAGATCAGACCTCACATGGTTGAATTCAGCAAGAAGGCATTGCTTACAAAGGTACCAGCTCTGGCAGCCCATGTAAGTGTCTATGGTAGTGATTTGGGGCCCACAATAGTTTTTGTGGAACATTTGGATTCGGCACCATGTTGGCATGGTAACTTCTTTGTGGGACTAAGGTTCTAGCACAGAAAAGGTAAACATAACATTTTTGGAGGTAAAAACTAGGGTTAGGGGTTATGTCAGGTTTTCAAGTTAAAGCAGTAGTACAGTTTCCATGTGACAAACTGAGCAGGCAAAATTGTTATTGCAGAAGAGACGTGCTCCTGTCTTCCTGCTCGTTGTCTTCTCCTGCAATGTAGACTGATGACACCCTGTGCTTGTGCAGTAGTGATATCATACTACACCAGCCAATGAAGACGGCCCAAGATCAGCACGCAGAAGTAGATGCAAGCACTGGCGAGGACGGGACCATTGAAGGAAAGATGAGTATCACTCCTTTTAATTCCCCTTTCAGCCTCTGCTAATCACTCACCCTTCTCTAAACTGAATATATATATATATATATATATATATATATATATATATATATATATATATATATATATATATATATATATATAAAAAAGATATATATATATATATATATATATATATATATA
>BLSH010334665.1:520932-536241 GCA_018402905.1 Glandirana rugosa | reverse complement strand
CTCCCCCCCATAATAAAGTGCTCTGTCCCCTTCACATCCAATGGAGGACAGGAGCAGGGGGCTGCCAAGGTTAACTTGATACCTTATGCCCTAGGAACCAGTCACCCACTAGTTAATCTTGAAAGTTAAATCATGCAGCTCCCACCCTCCATCAAGTTCGGCTGTGCCTCCCACTCTCTCTTCGCTATCCCCTGTCTCCCTTTCTCCATGCCGTCTTGAGAATGACAGTGGAGGAGGCCAGGGAGAAGGAATGATCCTAAATGGCGTGAACTCCAGGACAGCAGCTCGGTCTGGATCCGGGCCGCGGTCTGTCATTTAGTGATGCCTGCTGTAGAAGATGCACCGGTATTTGTGAATCCTATAGCTAAACGCCCTCCAAAACCTTGGAGGCCCTGCATTGCAACCTGCCATTGCCATGATGTTAGTCTCCTAAACATTAAGGGAATGGACTGAACTGGAATGGAAACTGATCCTAATTTACTCTACACTAATCTTTTTTTATTTGTGGAGCATTTATAGTTCATGTTGACAACACTGCACTACTGTATAGATTGGCTAGTGATGTTTCCTATCAGCCAGTGCATCAGCAAATTATTTTCTTTGTTGTGGCTACTCAGAACTTCTAGTTTGTGGCCCTACCTCTCTTCCACACCCAGAGTATTTGCCAATATTCTAGTCCCTCCGCTTGCTTTGATATGCTCCCAGATTATCCCTATTATGAGATATTATGAGATATCTGGATGACATCCTTTTAAGGGAACAGTCTGCACAGATGCTGAGCAAATTACTTAATGTGAAAATCCTCCCCGTCCTGCTATATGTTATATGTCATTCCCCTGTTTGGGTCCCCAAGCACTTTTTCCTGCAATTTAATTCTATAGTTAGCTTATTTATTTGGCATTCCCGCTCTCCCAAATTTAGTAGGAAAATTCTTCGTAGACCTTGAACGCAAGGTGTATCTGGCGTATCCTGATCTTCATACATACTTTCTGTTTGCCCTTCTTACCCACGCACACAGTTGGGTTAGTTACGGTATCAATACATCAGTGTTCCCGGAAGTGGCTCACCTGGGTTCCTATGAAGCCTTGCATGCTCTTCCATACTGAGGCTCCCCGGCCCCTATTTCGTTATCTGTAAGGCTGTGATCAAAGCTTGGCAAGTCAGCTTGCCCAAAGGCTCTTTGGCCTCTGCTCTATGGTCTCCACATGCTCCCCTATAGTTTAACCCAAGGCTCCCTGAATTTTTATCCATACTTGATCCCTCTGTATGGGCCACGGGAAGCATTAACAATTTGAATGATATTTGTGACAGGGGTTCTCTGATCATCTTTGATAGGTTGAAACAGCAACATGACTTTTAAAAAATATAAAAATGAGGGAACACTATCATCTTTTAAATGTTACAAAAAATATAACAGGATATGTAAAAAGGAAATCAAGGATGCAAAAATTCAAAACGAACGACAGATTGCAAAATATAGTAGGACAGACCCCAAAAAATTCTTCAAATATATTAATAGTAAAAAGGTCAGATCTGAGCATGTATTTACAAAATAATCTAGAGTGGGTGACTGGGGACAAAGAGAAGGCAAACTTAGTAAATACTTTCTTCAGCTCTGTCTATACAAAGGAGCGTGGGGGAGCATGGGGGTGGTAGTGGCACAGCCCCAAATGATCCACAATGGCTCAAAAGTGAAATGGTCCAGAAATATTTAGACAGAATAAAGGTGGATAAAGCACCTGGACGAGATGATATCCATCCACGGATCCTAAAGGAATTGAGCTCTGTCATTTCAAAGCCACTGTATCTAATTTTTAGGGACTCGTAATGACTGGAATAGTACCATTGGATTGACGTAGGGCCAACATGGTGCCCAAATTTAAAAAGGGATCAAAGTCTTTACCAAGTAACTATAGACCTGTTAGTTTAACTTCTATAGTCAGGAAGATATTGGAGAGTTTAATAAAAGATCACATAGATGAGTTCTTGTTGGAAAAAAATATTTAGGGCAACAGACAGTATGGATTTTTGAAAGACAGAAGTTGTCAAACAAACCTGATTTCTTTTTATGAGGAGGTAAGTAAAACCTTGGACAGAGGGGTGGCTGTGGACACGGCTAATGTGCAAGGTAAAGTCTACAGGCTTGGAAAGATCAGTTTGTAAATGGATAGAAGACTGGCTATAAGACCCAATTCAGAGAGTAGTGGTTAATGATTCTTATTCTGAATGGTCTAAGGTTATCAGTGGTGTACCCCAAGGTTCAGGGTTGGGACCCTTACTTTTATCGGGTCTTGGATTAAAAGTACCATTTCAGTGTTTGCAGATGACACCAAGCTATACAGTGGAATAACTTCCTTACAGGATGTCTCCAACATACAAGCCGACCTCAATGCACTGTTTAATTGGGCGACTATGTGGCAAATGAGGTTTAATGTAGATAAATGTAAAGTTATGCACTTGGGCGCTAAGAATATGTATGCATCATACATACTAGGGGGAATACAACTGGGGGAATCCATAGTAAAGAAGGATCTGGGGTTTTGGTAGAACATAAGCTTAATAATGGCATGCAATGCCAAGCTGCGGTTTCCAAAGCAAGTAAAATACTTTCTTGTATTGAAAGAGGTATGGACTCCAAGAGAGAGATATCATTTTGCCCCCTGTACAAATCATTAGTAATACCTCATCTGGAATATGCAGTTCAGTTTTGGGCAACAGTTCTCAAAAAGGATATCGGGGAACTGGAGAAAGTGCAGAGAAGGGCAACCAAATTGATAAGAGACATGGAGGAGCTCAGCTATGAGGAAAAACGAGAGGAGCTGAATTTATTCTCTCTTGAGAAGACGAGATTAAGGGGGGGGGGGATATGATCAACATGTACAAATATATAAGTGGCCCATATAGTGATCTTGGTGTTGAGTTATTCACTTTAAAGTCATCACAGAGGACAAGGGGGCATTCTTTACGTCTAGAGGAAAAAGATTTCATCTGCAAATACGGAAAGGTTTCTTCACAGTAAGAGCTGTGAAAATGTGGAATAGACTCCCTTCAGAGGTGGTTCTGGCCAGCACAGTAGATTGCTTCAAAAAAGGCCTGGATTCTTTCCTTAATGTACATAACATAACTGGCTACTAACATTTATAGGTAAAGTTGATCCAGGGAAAATCTGATTGCCTCTTGTGGGATCAGGAAGGATTTTTTTCCCTCGCTATAGCAAATTGCTTTGCTGGGGTTTTTCGCCTTCCTCTGGATCAACTGTGGGTGAAGGATTGTGTATATGGTATTGTATGGTTATATATATTTTTTCTTTTTTTTTTGGTTGAGCTAGATGGACTTTTTTCAACCTGACTAACTATGTAACTATGACCTTCTAAACTCTTTTATTCTTCCAATTCCTGCAACTCTGCCACACGCATTACTCACAATTCGGTACCAGCTCACTTCATCTGCCTTGAAAAGGTTGGTTGGATCTCAAACCCTCAGAAATCTGTATTGGAGCAGAATCCTCACTTGGAGTATCTGGGCCTGATCTTGGACCCAGCTGAAGCCAGAAATTGTCTTCCACAAGAAAAACTGCAAACTCAACTCAACTACAAAGTTGACAGAGACTAGATGGAGGGGGGGGGGTAAAAAAAAAAAGGGAGAGAAATAAAGATTAAGAATAAATCCTGGTATGCTAGGGTGGTGATGATTAACATCAGACTCTTCACTTTTGCATGAAAGTCATGATGGGGCTGATAGAAGGCAGTTTCATTTGCCTGGTTCACCCCTGATCTCTTCAACTTAACACCCTGTCATTGTGAGACAATTTTGTTTCTAGACAAATCAATTCACCTGACGCCAAAGTGTAGGTAAAGAATAGATAAGGAATCCAGCTCTGGAGTTGGAGAAAATTTGTCCTTGTTATCTCTTGGAAGATCATCACAAAGAACGCCAGCCTGACAGGGTGGGTAAAAGTCCAACTCACCATGATCTTGCACTAGACGTGAATGTGGGAGGAATCCCAACTCCCAATCAATGTCCTGGGGTTTCAAGTAATTTGTTGGACTCTACAATGCTATATATCTTGACTGGAGGGTGCCTTGATTAGGATGCTGTCGGACAATGCCTCTGCGGTGAAGTACATCAGTCAGGGAGGTGCCAGAAGTCTTGCCATGCCAGGAGAAGTAGAAAAGATTCTGTCCGAAGCAAAACTTCATGTTTTAATCCTGTCTGATGTTCACATCCCAAGTGAGGGCAATTTGAAAGTAGACTACTTCAGCTAGCAGCACATAAACCAGAGGGAATGGTCCCAGCACTCAGAAGTGTTCCAGAACCTGTGTCACAGATTGGGGATGCAGGACGTGGACGTTCTTGCATCCAGATTCAACAACAAACTGGATATATTTATCTCCAGGTGCAAAGAACTTCTGGTGGAAGCAATGGATGTTCTGGTGGCTCTGTGGCATCACCAAAATCTGACCTACCCCTTTCTTCCCCTCACCTTTCTCATTGCAATTCATAAAGTTGTTCGAATGGGCAAGGACGCCATGTTGTTCAGACTACAACTTTAACAGTTTGTAACACAAGTTGGTGAATAGCAGTAGTGGCCCTCTTTTTCATCCCCTCCCTCCTCCTTGAATTAATATAATACACAATCTGTTAGCTGATGCCAGAACCTTCTTATCAGATTCTTGAGAGGACAGGTGCAGACCCTCTTACGCCTATTAGCCGAATCCACACAGTCTAGCCAGTTCAGTCTCGAAACCCTAATAAAACCATCAAATCTGTAAGCATAAGCAATCTGGAATACAAACAGATACCTGCCAGATCTTCCCCCGTCATAAATACCTTAGCTGAAGCCTAGCAATACACATTTCTGTCTTTTCTCTCCATAATCCCTGTATATTTCATATCTTCTAAAATAATGCCAGTACAGTCAGAATAAGGACATATTTACCTCCATCAATTATTTAGCAACATTGTAAATTCAAACACCCCTATATTGGACAATATGGGGAGAAAACAAAACATTATTCATTCATTCATTCATTCCGAATGTAATTAAATGCTGGATAATAATATGCACATAGCAGACTGTAGCATGTAGGTATTCAAAGATATTAATACCTATAGAAAACTGTATCTGGGACCTGGTCGTAAACTTAATGACAACCCAGAAACCACATCTTAGAACGGATGATTGGTTATATCATTTCTATCAACACCCCCCTTACCGACATGAAAAAGAGGCTGCCCTTGCAGTAGACAGCTCTCGTTTAACATCAAGTCAAGGAACACCTAAGAGGACTTCAGAGAGCCACTGTACTATCTCGCTTATTCATTGGACTCTGCATACCAGAACAAGTCATTTTATTTTTCACACTTTTATCTTGATTTTGCATTGTTGTCTCTTTTTTTTTTTGTAAATATTTTATTTGTACCATTTTGACCTTTTCATTATTAAACCATATTTTGAAAGGTGTTAAAACTAGGTGGTGGCAATTTAAAGGGTTAACTGCTTAGTTAACTAAACCCAGTGACAATCGCCCTCAGCCTGTTAGCCTTTTGGCACTTAGATTGGGGTCCCGCAAGCTGGAAAATCTGTGTGCAGAGTAAGATTGAGAGTGTCTTTGTTGCATATCATTGACAGTGTGGTGTGAAGTTGATCAGTCATTTGTCACAAGTTGCAGGAAAGGGCCATGGTCTGAACCATATTTGTCACACTCATAGTTCTGGTGCATGCCTAGATGGATGTGGTATTCTAAACTGTTTAAGCCCAGGTTTTAGGGACGGGACAACTCCAACTTGGTGATCCTCACAATGTTAAATACCAGGAAGTCCATTTCCTAGAAAAGCTACCATGGAAGGCGTACTTGGTGTGAGGAAAAAAACCTTCATCCCAGAAAGTACTCCATGGCATGAATCTTGATATTTTACAAACAACTGGTCCTAAGTGCTATTGAGGGTCAGACCTCAGAGCCTGCAATCTTGTGTAAAAGATCATTAGCCACTCATTCTTTTATTAAGACCTTCATACAGCACCTTTCTGTTCCTATCTATGTCCCTGTGTCTGACATGGAATTTGAATTTGGTTCCCTTAGTACTTTAAAAACTGCCCTTTAAATCTATCAGGGATATTCCAATTACCACACTCACCAAGTTATTTTCCTTATTGTCATCACCTCTGTGGCGCATACATATGCCGGAATTGGCAAAACCTTTTCTGATTTCACACAAGAACAAGGGGTATTAAGTCTCCCTCCTCCCCAAAGTGACCTCAGCCTTTTACTTTAGCCAGGACATTGTGCTCCCATCCCTCTGTCAGATCCTGGCACATCAAAAAAAAGATTTAATTTCATTGTCTAGGTGTGGTTTGAGTTGTGTGTGTCTAACTCACAGCCACTGCCTTAAAAAGACTGATTTTCTCTTTGCCTTCCCTGATGGTCCTCATAAAGGGGAACCATCTTCTCGTTACACCATTTTTCAGTGCTAAGACAAATCATTATTCAAGCTTATAATCTTAGGGATCAGGTTTCACCCATTCCTGTAAAGATACAATCTACAAGAGCTTTTTGGCATTAGGCAACTGTTTCCCAGATTTGCAAGGCTGCCACCTGGTCTTCTGTTTACCTGGTCAATGATCAGTTTTTTATGCCAGCTTTGGTTGCAAGGCCCTTCAGGCAGCTCTTTGAGCCACAAGCAGCCCCTACTTTGTTAATATTTTGGCCTGTTAGCGTATTGTGTGCTTTGTTGCCCACCCCACTTGAACTGCTTTTAGACATCTCAAATGTCTCTGAATCCTGTGTTTTCCAACAAAGAAAAAAGGAAACAGGATTTTTGTGCTCACCATAAATTACAATTTTTTTAGTTCATATGTTTATGGTCTTGCTCTCTATACTGTGTTATCACAAAACTGAGACATGCTGGGTGTGGGAGGGGTTATACTTCTCCCACTCCAGTATTGTTCTTTTGCTTACCGGTGTCCAAATTCTCCTGTAGGTGGCAGCATGACCCAAATGTCTCTGAGTTGTGTGTTCCTAAGAGGTTCAGAAAAGTATTTTTTTTAAATAACTGCATAATTAGGCCTATGTGCTTCTCTATTAAATTCAAGCAGATCATAAAATAAAAGTGGTGGGCTAAAGACAGCCAGGCTGAGTGGGAGAGCTAAATGATGCTAAAGAGCCTCCAGCCAGGAAAATAGGTGGGCTCTCTTTGAATTGCTGCAGCTTTTGAACTAAGACTAAACATTTCCAGTACAAGAGAGGAGCCTGGGCAAAATGAATGGTAGGACTAGAATGTCACTATAAGGGAGAGTGCAGCTCAGGCTTACAACTTGTTCTTTAGAAACTCGAAGAGAAAAATAGGTGCTAATGCTGAGACCCAAAATTTCTGCCATCCCCTTTATATTTTAGATACATCTAGGAGGAAGTCCCCCATTAAGGGTTTTTTGGCAGTAAATATAGAAAAGTTTTTTTAAAACTATTGGACGACTTGGTCATATCATCAGAAGCCTTTTTGGTCACCATAGACGTAGAAGCACTGTACAGTTCCATCCCCCATTCCAAGGGGCTGGCTACTGTGCAAAAGGTGCTACAACAGGGTTCTACACATGATGAAGCACTTGTGGAGTTCCTTCTCAAGGGATTGGAATATATTCTGTACCACAATGTCTTTACTTTTGATGGCTCCCACTACCTCCAGGTACAAGGCATAGCGATGGGGACTTGTTGTGCCCCATCCTACGCCAATGTTTACCTGGGGGTGTGGGAGCAATCCCTCCTAGGTGACGAGGACCTTGTCGGGTACACAGGCCACATTTCAGTGTGGCTTAGGTACATAGATGACGTCTTCGTCATCTGGGATGGATCCAAAGAGGATCTCGTTAGATTTTTGTGACTCCTCAATCATAACTTAAAATTCACGTTGGCTTTTGACCAAGAAATGGTCACTTTTCTAGACGTCACAATCTGCAAAGGTGAGGAAGGCAAGTTAAGGAGTAAGCTTTATAGAAACAGCACCGCCGGTAACACAATTCTGCACGCGGAAAGCTTTCACCCGGTAACTTTAAAAAAATCTATACCATATGGACAGTATCTCCAATTGAGGAGAAACTGCTCAGATGATCACACATATAAGAGTGAGGCAGCACTTCTTCAAAAGAGACTATTAGAAAGAGGGTACAGTCGGTCATGTTTGACGCAAGCCTTCAATCAAGCTTCACAACATACCCGACAACACCTCTTGTTCCAACAAAAAACTTCTTTACCATCTAATCATGATACAACACGGATAATCATGAGGTATTCAAAACAGCATTCAAAGATCCATGAAATCATCAGTAGACATTGGTCTATACCGATGACCCCAATCTACAGAGATTTCTACCACCCACCCCCTCTATTACGTACAGAAGGGTAACATCAGTGAAAGACAGACTAGTACATAGCAAATTTAAAGGAACAGGTGGAAAAAAGCACTGCCCGGCCTTAGGCACATATCCTTGTGGGCACTGCTCACAATGCCCATGTATCAGAAAAGGCAAAACGATGATGCTCCCCAATGGACGCACATTTTATGCCAGACATTTCGCTAATTGCCAGACAAGGGGAGTGGTTTATCTTATGACCTGCGAGTGTGGGGCCTTTTATGTCGGTAAGACAAAACAAGAATTTCACAAACGAATATCTAAACACATATACAGCATGGAAATTGGAAACCATTACCTTCCAATTGGACGTCACATTGTGACACAACACAATTATCGCATGCCCAAGGTGCAGTTCACTGTCCTCGATCGGGTTCATCCCCCCGACAGAGGAGGGGATTGGAACAAAACATTGCTCCAGTTTGAACAAAAATGGATCTTCAGATTACAGGCGACATCGTCCCCAGGTCTGAATGAATCCATTTCTTATGCCCCCTTTTTAAAAGGGTTTGTTTCAGGAAAAACCCAATAACTATGAAAATATTCTGTGAGATTTTTCTGCATGTCCCCACACTCCCAGGTCATATGTCCTTGTCTGGCATGCACAACATTTTTCTTGACAGCTCTCTCCCAGGCGGTTGAGATGACAAGTTATATTGGGTGCATTTCCTCCCCCCTGGGAGTATGTAATGAGATTTGTGTAATATAATGTTTCTGATTTATAATCACAACACATTTTTTCTTTTTTTGATATTTGTTAAAATTATATGAATTCAATTTTTTGTCTTATGTTATGTTTTTGTTTTGTGTCCCCAACCCTCCGCCTGCGGCGATGCTCTTCCCACAGAAGTTTCCCGGCCTGCATAGGAGGAGTGACACTCCTCTGATTGTGCCTCTGGGGGTCCCTCTGACGGCGCTTGTTTTGGGGGCCCTCTGGTGGACAAATATAGGCCGGCGGCATTCCGGATCCCTTCCGCACGGTTCGTGGAGGCCGCACGCATGCGCGGCGCGGCTTTCCACGGCCGGATATGACGTTGCAGGTCATTTACCATCAGCAGGAAGTGACGGCAGTAGCCGGGATCACTTCCCGAACGCCGAAGAGCCAACATGAGGGCTGTCAGCACAGCCAGCTGATTTTTCAGCTGATTGCAGTCACACCCTAGAAACACGGGAGTATATAAGGTACAATACATGGAAAGGTAAGACACATGGAGGTTCTCCTCCAGTCAGGTCAGAACACTGGGCCGCTTTTTTCAGGTAAGGGAGACAATCCTCTATATTTTGGTATCTGTTTAGGAAATGAGCTCTGAGTGAGATCTTTTTCTCCTCTCTCCTTGTTTATTGTCACTTCTATCTTGGAGATGATGTAGAGACAATTTCTTCCCCCTTTTTTGAATAATGTGCATATATTTTTTCTAGACATCTCCTGCAGTGACCAGCATTGGTATTGCTTGTGAGATAGTGAACACCCCGGGCATATTCAGCCCTCAAACCATCAGTGAGTGCTTTATATTTTACTCTCTTTTGAACACATTCAGAATAAGTATACATATATGCATATACATGGCGTTTTTTAAATTTTAAACACTTTTTTTCTTTCTCCCTTATGCTCTACCTGCAATGCAGACTTTTGTTTGTTTATGATAAATATGGGAGATATCAGCTATTTTGACCTACTTTAGATAATACATGAGAGTTCAAGAAGCTGTCCCCCTGAGATAGCACCCACTAATATTGGGTGTTATTTTTATGCATCTATTATATCCATAATTACTTTATACATCATATTATTAGCTCATTATATCTATTTTTCCTAGGAGTGTTAACTGCAACCCCCCCTCCAATTAGGGGAGGACTGAGTGTGGCCTCTTGTAAACTCCTGTGAAAATATGGTGGAGCTTCTGCCTCTAGGTGGCTGGTGGAGATGACCATGTAGCAAGCTGATGCAGTCTTTGTACACTACACTGCTAATTTTTAATATGCTCTGGATGATTGAGACTTGTACCCAAAGATCAAATTGCAGCATTGTAAGTGTTGAATTTCATTATATAATAAGTAATTTTACTTATATTCTTATATTTTTGTATTTTTTGTATGATTCTAACTTTCACTTTTCAATACTGTAGAAAGGGCGATGCCTATGATCCCCCTGAGGAAGACCCAGACAATATTGAGGGGTTGAAACGCGTAGGGGACTTTATGCGGCCCTTGGCTGCACAGTTTGTCATTTCCCTTTTCCTATTATCTGCAAATGATTGTATGCAATGCATGTCTCATTTATGTACAACCAGAGCTTTCTTTTTTCTATGTAATTATTTGACCATATATATATTTTTTACGAACAAAATAAAAAAGAAATTTCTAAAACTTTTTCTTTACTAAATTGGTTTGGATATAAAAAAACTTTTATATATTTACTGCCAAAAAACCCTAAATGGGGGACTTCCTCCTAGATGTATCTACAACTTGTTCTTTAACCAAGGATTCTTTGCACAGAGTCACAGCTAGACCCCCATGTTCCAATAACTAGTGAATACTATCTCTACTGCCCAACTGTTAGCAATCTTCCCTCCATCAATCACCACTGGACATCCAGAAACTTGCTCTTGATCTTTTGAATTGTTTGACTTTGCCCTGAGATCAGGCCTGCTGGCTCAACCAATCAGTGTGTTGGTGGTACTTTGGAGAAGCAGGTAGTGTAGCATCTGCTTGTTTGTTTTCTTTTTGCTTTGTACTTTTTGCCATGCAAAACTTTATTGTTGGTTCCACCCTTCCCAAATACACACCATTGCTTATTAAAACAAACAAGTTTTATCACATCTTGTTCGATCTCCTTTGTTTAGAATAAGCTATGAAATTGCAGGAAATGAAGTTCTGTCAGTAACCGCAATATATTGCGATGAAGTGAGTTTACATTTTGTTCAGACCTGAACCCTTTCTATTTTCTGGATACACGCCTTTAATACACTTTTGTTTCCAAAGAACACAGAAAAGCTGTTCATGGATGACAGTTGCTCAGTTGTTTTTTTTTTGCTGACTAACCAAAGCTGTTTCTGTCAATTAATTTTAAAAAAGCTTATTTTTCATAAAAACCATCTTGGAGTAATTACTGTGTTACAATTATGCCATGGAATGTTAAAAAACGATATTTAGTTTACTCGAAATTCTATTTACACATATGGAAAACAGTTGGACTTTTTATTATTACTGTTAATACCAAGCATGTTGGACTAAAGGAACCAACAAATGCATGACAGGGTGGTTTTTGTTAATGGAGTCCCGTGAAGGTTGACTCAGATGATGATGTGATAGTGAAGCATTTCGTATACAGAGCCCTTATTTACCCCCTTTGTTCTCTGTGTCACTTGTTCTATACTGGGCTTTAAATCAGGGGTCTTCAAACCTTCTAAAGAAAGGGGCACTTTACTGTCATTCAGACTTTAAGGGGGCTGAACTGTGCCCAGTGGGAGTAAACAATTCCCGATCTTTGGTATTAGGGGGGAGAAATAGTTGGTGTCAGTGGAAGAATAGTACTCAATTTTAGTTGTCAGTGTAAGGAATTATGCCCCATTGTTGATGTCAGCAGCAGGAATAATGCCTCAAAGGCCGGATAAAGGCAAGCAAAGGGCCACATCCTGCCCCAGGGCTGCAGTTTAGAGACCACTGCTCTAAATCATATTGTTAGAAGAGGACTTGTTTGCAGTTGGTTGTGCTTTCCTCGCACTCCCGGAGGGGGCGGCGCCGGGCAGCCCTATTTAAACAGTGTAAACCCTGTAGCAAATGCTGTCCGTTCTACAGTGTTCCAGTGTGTTCCCGTGACCCGTTTGCTAAAGACTTCCTGTATCTGTGACCCGGCTTGCCCGACCTTGATTGAACCCTGCCTGTACCGACCCTCTGCCTGTTTACGACCACGCTTCTGCCTGACCCTCTTGTACCTCAGTTGCCTGCCTGTTAATGACCCTGCCTGCACCTGATGACCCATTTGCCCACTCCCTGTACTGCACCAGCCAACCTGTTAACGACCCTGCCTGCACCTGACAACCCGTTTGCCTGCTCCCTTGTACCGCAGCAGCCAGCCTGTTGCCGACACAGCCTGCATCACCACTCTTCGGTCTGCACAAGCTCCTGGAGGATCCTCACAACACCATCTGCATCCGCACCAGCCCTCGTGCCCCCCTGTGCTCCGGAATCTCCTGTCTGCTCTACCAGGGGTTCCTGAACCAGGGTCGTAAGAGAGGTTGCCCTCTGCACAATCAGACTCCATCACCAGGTACGTGACAGAAACGGACAGCCATGTCTGAGTCTGAGCAGGGGCCCTCTCCGCTGCATGAACTCTGTCAACATTTGGACGGTCTCTCTCGAGCCGCGCAACATCTGCAGGCAGACTACACCCAGCTCCAGACCCAGCTCCTGGAAATTGCCCCATCGGGGGCTTGTCAGCTGTCAATGGAACCCACAGTGCCCTTGCCTGAACAGTTCTCAGGGGACCGTAGGAATTTCAGAGCGTTCCACTGTGCCTGTGAACTTTATCTCAGCCTGCAGCCCCACACCTTCTCCCTGGAAGCCACGTGGGGATGGTGATTTCCCTACTGCGGGACGAGCCCCAAATATGGGCCCACCGCCTCCTGGAGCAAGGGGCGTCTGAGGTATCAGATTTGTCTCGGTTCTTCCAAGCAATGGCTCAGCTGTATGAAGACTCGCATCAGGCGGCCACTGCCGAAGCCGCACTCCACGCCCTCTGACAAGGCTGCCGTCCGGCGGAGGAGTATGTGTCAGAATTCAGGCGTTGGAGCTCCGACATGGCCTGGAATGAAGCTGCTCTGCGCCACCAGTTCCAGCGGGGTTTGGCCGACCCCCTGAAGGATGAATTGGCCCGTGTTGGGATGCCATCCTCCTTGGAGAGGCTCATCGACCTGGCCATCCAGATCGATCGGCGCCTTTGTGAACGCAGAGCGGAAAGTGCCAAGGTGAACCTGCGACCTTCTTGGTTGTTACCCCCCACTGGGGGATTGCCAAAAGGCACTCTGGCTGGCTCCACCATTGTCACCTCTCCTCCTCCGAGACTGCCTGAACCCCAGCTGCAGGGTGTGGCATACTCGGCATTGACCTCTGAAGAGAACCAGCGCCGAAGGAACCTTGGCCTCTGCCTCTACTGTGGAGAGCCGGGGCACTTAGTGCGCTCCTGTCCGTCCAAGTTGGAAAGATGTCTTGCCATCTCTCCTCAACCAGCACCCGTTGGGGCGGCTCATCTCACCCTCTCTCTGCTTTTACAGTTTCCTGGAGGAGCCATTACCGTCTCAGCTATTATAGACTCAGGTGCATGCAGTTGCTTCCTGGACCTTAGCTTTGCGGCACAACACAGGATACCCCTGCAACCCAAGACTCACAGGATGGCAGTGCACCTGGCTGATGGCACAACCTTGAAATCTGGCCTGGTCTCACAGGAGACCACCCCTCTGACCACCACGATGCAGGGAGGCCATCGGGAGCTACTCACCCTCGATGCCATCGCCTCACCCATCTTCCCTGTTATTCTTGGGCTGCCTTGGCTTCAGGCCCATAATCCCACCATTGACTGGTCCTCTGGGGAAGTCCAGTTCCAGTCCCAGTATTGCCACAAGCACTGCTTCCCCCAGATTCCTGGAACAGATCCTGCCCTACTAACCCTGGACCTTGATCCGGAGCCTGAGATCAGTCAGCTCGTCCCCAGTGTCTACCACGCTTTTCTAGATGTCTTTAGCAAAAAGGGGGCTGAGGTCCTTCTGCCTCATAGACCGTATGACTGCCCCATTGAGCTTCTCCCCGGTGCAGAGATTCCCTTTGGAAGGATATACCCGCTGACAGAGCTGGAACTCGGCACCCTGAAGTCCTATATTGACGAGAATCTCAAAAAGGGCTTCATCCGTCCTTCTACGTCCCCGGCTGGGGCAGGCATCTTTTTCGTAGAGAAGAAGGACCATTCCCTGCGGCCATGTATTGATTACCGGGAGCTCAATAAAGTCACGGTGAAGAACCGCTACCACTTGTTCCGGAATTGTTTCAGCGCCTGGGGACCGCCACCGTGTTCACTAAATTAGACCTCCGGGGAGCTTAAAACCTGGTGCGGATCAGAGAAGGCGATGAATGGAAGACGGCCTTTCATACTCGTTTCGGTCACTTCGAGTACTTGGTGATGCCATTCGGTTTATGTAATGCCCCAGCTACCTTTCAGCATTTCATAAATTACATATTCAGGGACTTCCTTGACCTCTTTCCATCGCCTACCTCAATGATATTTTGATTTTCTCACCTTCTCTGGAGCTCCGCCGTGTCCATGTCAAACAGGTACTGGGTCGCCTCCGCCAACATGGCCTCTATGCTAAACCGGAGAAGTGTGAATTCGAGCAGGCAAGCATCCAGTTCCTTGGACTTATTATTTCAGTCGGAGGCATCAGGATGGACCCCCAGAAGGTCGCTGCCATCCTGGACTGGCCCGCTCCGGTCGACAGGAAAGGAACCCAGAGATTCATAGGGTTTGCAAACTTCTATAGGAAGTTTATCCGGGGATTTTCCTCCATCATCTCTTCCATCACACACCTGACCAAGCAGGGTATCCCGTTCCGTTGGACTCCTGAGGCACAAACAGCCTTCAAAATGCTCAAAGGACTGTTCACATCTGCACCCATCCTGAAGCACCCAGACCCCGCTCTGCCCTATGTTCTGGAAGTTGATGCATCCGAAGTGGCAGTCGGGGCTATTCTTTCTCAAAGGCAAGGTACAAAGGCGCTGCTACACCCAGTGGCGTTTTTCTCACGCTTTGCGGTGACCCACATCGTCGCGGAAACATGGAACGGAAACTCTTTCTTATCGGGGCTGACGGTGAAGCCTACGTAGTTGAAGGTCTTGTATCCCGTCTCGCCCCA
>BLSH010334665.1:497868-517602 GCA_018402905.1 Glandirana rugosa | reverse complement strand
GTCTTCCCTAGTCTCACATCAGTCCACATTTAACTGTTAGGCAAATGAGGACAGGAGGGTATCTCGTCTCACCCGAGACAGGTACAGACAAGACGTCTTTGATTCACCTACGTCTACACAGTAGACGGGTGAGAAGAGACTAGTCGTCCCTTAGACACTCGACTAGGGGATGATTAGTCTTGTCTTAGGGGTGTTACATTTTCCCCGGAATTCTTCTATCTCTTGTCTGTTCCTGTAGGGTCTTCGTCGTGTTGTCACATAGAAATATATCTTGTATACACAGTGCATGGACCACTACCTCAGACTAACACGTCTCCCGTTGGAGAGAATGCTGGGCCCCTGTGCTCCGGAATCTCCTGTCTGCTCTACCAGGGGTTCCCGAACCAGGGTCGTAAGAGAGGTTGCCCTCTGCACAATCAGACTCCATCACCAGGTACGTGACACATATGTTCTATATAAAGATACACTGTTGTGCTGCTTCTGGGATGTCCTTGTCTGTTCTCTATCTTCTTAAGGCCCCTTTTACATTGTGGGGATTCTGTTCTGATTAGTAGGGGATCAGCTCACAGATTCCCTGCTGATCAGAGAAGAGTGGGCAGATGACACATCTGCATCCACTTAGTTTCTGCAGAACAGACATGGACAGAGCCCACTCTGCTCTATGGGAGGACAGGAGTAAACGGATTGTCAATTTACACCTGACTACACTCTGATCCCTTCTGTTTTGTTTTTTTTAACGGACCGGATCAGGTAATGCATGAACCTTCTGATCAGGTCTGCCTGAAAAACTGACAGGCCAACCAGATAGGATCACGTGTGGATGGGGCCAAATGGTAGCTAAACCCCAAAACAAAAATGCAATCTATTGTAGCTTAATCGTCTTTAGATGTGATGGCCATAGTAGTTTTTATTTTTCAGACAGAGAACATTTACAGCAAGTAGAGAAATATTAGTTGATTTTGCTGGAAATCCAGTGTCCTTGTCATTGCCTGTGAATTGAAATAATAGCACAAATAACTGTTCAGTGGATTAATGTGCCCAAACCAGGATTTGACCTGGACCAGGCACAGTCAGTTTCCCAAACTGATGGAGTGAATTCCATAATACGATGGGTTCTGAGGAAAAATGTGTTGAGTTAGGCTTTAAAAGTGAAAGTGCCCCATAACCAAATGTCATCATTGAGATCAGTCATAGCTTTGTATTTCTTCTAGCCCCTTATGAGTCAGTCTAGAAACTTTTGAAATAATATAATCCTATCTATAGAGATATTGATATCCCTTTTTAATTTCAAATATTCTTAAAACATATCTAAACCAAAGAACATAATTTTAATATTTTGCAGCTTACCCGTCTTTAAACCTGGTAGTTGGCTTAATTTTCCTTTATTCAGGCTTTCTTCCCTTTATTTTCACAGCAGAGGAGAGTGCCACTTGGGGAAGCAGGAAATAAGGTAAGTTCTCCTCTATGTTATATTCCTGTAGACTAAAGTCTTGGGGGAAGGAGAGTCACACAATACTGATTTTTTAAAGGCTCTTTGGAGTTCAGCATTAATACTGGGTACTCTAATGACACAGGATTCACAGGTCATTATTGGCTTATAAAAAGAGAGCACTTTAGAAACGGTTTGCCTTCAGACTCTTTCTGATTGAAATTGTGCATGTCCTGTCTGTACAGAATAGGCAAGGAGGAGGAATGAGTGGGGGTGAAAGAGGGGAATATCTTGCTCTGACTCATTTGTTTATATATGTGAATTTCAACTTTAGCTATTGAGCTCTGCAAGCAAAAGCTTTTCAAAGAAACTGGAAAAAATGGAAATGGAGTCTTAAAGCGCCACTTGCTGGCTAGAAAAAGATGATATGTGTTAATATTAAAAACAAAAGTCCTTACAATGATAAACAAAGCAATACAATATAAAACAATACAAAAAAAACAATAAACAGAAAAAACAACATGCTGTATATTCTTAATGGCTGCAGTAAAGAAAAGTGAGGTCGTCAGCCTGGGTGTGCAGGCTGTCTGGTAGGGTTGTGTAAATCTCAGGTCAGGATGGACTGAAATACAAATAATTTGGTAGCATTCTGCCTGTTAACTTTAATTGATATACTTATTCTAACATGTGAAAGGATAGAGTATAGAATGATTAGACCCCTGCTAAGTTTTTATTGCTATCTGTGTCACCACTGGGTAGATTCACCTTTATGTATTTCGCTTGGTGTTGTCCCTAAGACAGAAAGACATGGAAAATCCAAAATCACCAGATCTGGTGGCAAGAATGAGTCTTCCAGTCGGTTTACTTGTTCTGGTGACAACTGTATAAGAAGGCTTTACCTTTACTTTGAAGAGATTTTCTCTCAATTCTCATTGCATGTCCAGGACACTGGGTAAAGAAATGTTTGCATAATGAAACATAGACAGCAGAAAAAAAGTGTTAAAGCAGAGTTCCACCCAGAAAAAATGTTTTACATCATTCAAGTCCTTTGCCTATATAGACTTACCTTTGAAGGAATGAAAAATGTTATACTCACCCTAAGTCGCTTGTTGCTAGGTGGTCTCTGTAATCTGCCCCTTTTAGGTCCTAGGCTCTTTTCCTTACATCCTGCTTCCCCTGGCCTCCTGGGTGATGTGACTCATCATTTCCCAGGAGTCAGTGGGCTTCCCTGTACTGTAAAATCGTGTTATTTCCAGACAGGAAATGACACGATTTAAGGCGGACCGAGATCGAAGAGTGCATGATGGTTACCCACCATGCACTTCTTTCAGGAACAGATGCCAGGAGACTATGAATGGGCTTCAGATGCCCTCACCTAAAATGGAAAAGTCCAGCAGCGAGAGAAACGAAATTGTGCATAAAAAATACATGTAATTACTAGGTGGTTTGAAAGTAAGGAAACAAAAGGTTACATCTATTTACTATTAAAAGAGTGGATGCCAAAAAAAATAAAAAACTCTGGATGGAACTCCGCTTTAACTCTTCCCTACTCTAGTCAAAACCAAATTCTGATAGGTGCAGTTTAACACAATCTAAGTTGCATTTAGTTTATCTGTGATGTCAAACAGACCCAACATTAATGATACTGTGCTCTTTTGATTTATGATTTATATATTTGGGGATTACTAACTGCGGTAATAATGTGTGGGTGGCTATCTTGATTACATTTATATAAACTTTATCTAACTCTGAATTCTGCACTTCTTTGGAATATTGTTAACTTTTTAATTTCAAGTTTGTGATGCAATTTCTTTGCAGAATTTGGTGTGTTATTGTTTCAGCGTTTTATTTTTTATATCAATTGTTCATTATTCAAAAGTTGCTTTGTTTTTTACCTGGGATGTAAATGACGAGGTTGCTTTGAGTGTAACTTGCCAATCATTAGATGTGGAGGCTGCATCAGTTTTCTTTTTTTAAGCTTTTTTCCCTCTGTTTTCACCTGGTGATCTGGCTAGAAACACACCTCCTGCATTAGAGTGCCTCCATTCTGGATGAAAGAGCACAGGGACACCTTTGTGGTAAGGGGTAGGTGGAATTGGCGCTGCTAGTGTTATATATATATGTTGAAAACCACAAACGCAAAACCAACAAAAAGCTGAATGCCAAAGTGCTGAGTGCAAATTGCATATGTAACTAATCGCCTATTTGGCTGCTTCTGATTATGTCTTAATGACGAAACACGTAAGGCGGAGCCATTTGCGTCATCACGTCACATCCGGTTTTTGGTCTGTGGAACGCATCGTGACCCTGATTTCCTGTTTTTCGTATAAAACGACTGTAGCCGTTTGGAATCTTGTAAGTTTTACTCTAAACCTTGCGCAATAAACAAGGGGTTATACAGTATCACGCTATGGGCATTGTTATTATCTTTGCATGAACGCTTTGGGACAGAGAGGAGTGCAAGGAGGTAATTGTAAGGACCCTACTTGCAGTCATCTGTTAATGTGGAGGCTTTTTGCCCTTTGATTGGTACTGTCATCTGGTGAGAGCAGCATAAGAGTGTGACACGTGTGTTATGACATGAAGATACTGCCTGCATGCACTTCACAAAACCAGGACTTTTTTTCTCAGGAAATAGATGCAGGAACTCAACCATGACCCCTCAAATCCCCCCTCCCCCCACACACACACACACACACCCACACACCCTCCAAACCGAATATAATAGTGGGTGTAGTCAAATTTTACTAACAGTGGGAGGGTCTTAAAGGGGCATTAAATACTGGGAGTGCGTTATGTACCGAGTGCAGAGTTTAGGGGTGGGGGTTACACAGAGTGCAACATTCAGGGTTGCAATATGTACATAGTGCACAGTTCTGCCTTGCCTCTGCCTTATCACAGCTGCTTATCCATGCATCCCCCATCTCATTTTTTACCCCTCTTCAGCTTGGACCTTTGCATGGAACCCCCCTCTCCACTGCCCATATCTGCTCCATCATCTTCCACATGTCTTACTTTTACAGCTTTATAGCTGAAGCACCCAGCCACCTCTAGTACCTCCATGCACACTGTAGGTGGCTCCACCTCTCACTCTTGCAGGGAGATCATCCAAATGGGGTGTAGGTATCCACACTGCACCCCGGACACCTGCATCTCCCTTGTCCCCATCGTGCACTCAGTGGAGCTGCTCAGACCATCAGATTTGTGGGAGCTGTTGGTAGACAAGCTGTCACTTGTAAACACAGAAGCAGGACTTCTGTGTTTACAAGTGAAAATGGTGAGCAGAGAGCAGAAGGCCTGAACCAGAGGTGGTGGAACTGAGTTCCACCAAGTTCCAGCTGAAAAAAAGCCCTGCACAAAACCACCAATTTACTGCAATGAATTTTTGATATGAACCTATGGACATTTTTATTTCAACTGTACAGATGGACTTTATATAATATGGTTACAATAATATCGCAGTTTTAGTTCTTGATCATATTGCACAACAGCACTTTGTTTATGATACGGTGCATAAGCAATTTGCACTTGCACTTAGCACTTTAGTAATACGGTTTGTTTGTGTGGTTTTGATATATTTTTACATTTTTTTATATTTTCTGTAGTCATGGACTTCAATTAACATAGTAATACAATTATCACTGTTATATTTTGATCATATTGCATATTGGCACTTTGTTTAAGGGATTAGTTACATATGCAATTTGCACTAGCACTTTGGCATTCAGCTTTTCGTTGGTTTTGCGTTTGTGGTTTTCTACACATATAAACACATTTCACACTAGCAGCGCCCATTCCACCTACCCCTTACCACAAATTATCCTGGCCAGCCTTTTTGATGGTTGGTATATGTGCAGGCAGCAGCTATTTGTTTTTTCTTCTTCAGTCCATAGCGCAAAATTATTTACTTCACTTTCAGGGGCACCTTTGCACAGCATCATTGTCCGTTTGGGGGAGTGTCGCATGTACTAGTAGATTTAGATACACTAACAAATTGAAGCCAAACTGCAGCTGACACTTTATAAGTAGTTAAAGCAAATCTTTTTATTCCTTTTGGGATAAACATTTTACATAAATAAACAAAAGCTGATCATTGTAAGCTCCCCCTGCCAGTGTTAAATGGCTTGTCTCATTCCTGTAACTGATACATCTGAAAGAAAGCTTGTTATTTTCAAAAACAACAGCCTTACTGGTTTGGTCACCAGATGAAAACAGAAGAAAGAAAGCCTAAAAAAATATAATGCAGCCATCACATCTAAGAATTGGTAAGCTGCATCATAATAAATGTTTGCTTTTGGGTTTAATACTGCTTTCACTTTTATTGCCTTATAATGTATTTATGGTATATTTACTTTGTTTATGCTATTTACTTTGACTGTGGTATTTTTGGTCTCATAATTGTACTGGAATTACTTCTTGTATGATATATATGCTGTATATATTTGATTTCTGTTTTTAGAAGTTTATTGTAGTTATTAACGATTACTAAAACCATTGTATCTTTTCCATCCTTTCATCTATTTATATATATGTGTGTGTGTGTATTTTTACAATTTCATGGATTTTTTACCCATGTACATGTTATTTTATACTGATATTTAATGAATTATTATGAGTTTTATTATTGTTATATATGAAGAAACAGAGGTCTGCTCCAGTGAGTATTTGCATATCCCATCACAGATATATTTACATATATTATTGCAAGATGATATTTATAAAATGGGGATGGTTTTGCAAGTGTTTTTTGGGTGAAGTATTTGTATTTTTCTAGATTAAACCTACTATCTAGGTATATTTTACATATCAGAATGATGAAAACAATTAATAAATAGAAAGTTACAATAAATGCTGTTTATAAAGCAGTGAATGTGACATCCGTCAAACATTCACTGCGTGTGAATCAATTGCTGTAGTTTAAAACAAATTCAAACGTAAGATTTAAATATCATATTCACTGCTTAATATACCCCAATATAATTAATTTGATAAAGGAGAAGAAAGTCTTCAATTAAGCTGGTGAATAAAATTAAATTTTGTTCACGCAAAATGCTCAATCATGTGTATAATAATTAATTTTACGAAAAAATGAATTTTGCCTTACATTTAATTGGATGGTTATAGTTAGGGTTTGATTTACTAATAAAAACTAAATTAAAGCGTGTTTACTTTGCAAAATACATTTTTACTTACCTTAGTGAAAGAGATAAAAACAAAAAAAATTGACCTTGAAAATAATACCCAGGCATGTGCAAAGAAAGTTATGTTTTTTGTTTGCACATGATTGGATGATTGAAGTCAGCACAGTTTCTCCCCATTTACTAGATGAAATGAAAATTCACTTTTCAAAGTAAACACATTTGGGGAGATTTGCTAAAACTAGTGCACACAGAATCTGGTGCAGCTGTGCATGGTAGCCAACCAGCTTCAAACTTCTGCTTGTTCGATTAAAGTGGAGTTCCACCCATTTTTACTTGTTTATATCAGAAAGCCCAGTACAGTTATAATTGGCTATCCTTTTTTCTTTTTTTTTTTCTAAATACCTTTTATTCCTGCATACAGTCGGCACTTCCAGTCCCGGTCGCCTAGGCGATCTCATAAGTAGGCGATTCACAATATTGGCGTCATCTAGCCCAGGAGTCCTTGGGGCACCTAATAGTGAAATCTCGCATATTTAGAGACTGGAAATGACGAGATCGGGAGGAGTTCGGCGGCATTTTTGAGAAATAGGATCTGCCGAGAGGAAGTACAGATGCTGTGTTAGGCACACTACCGGATTACTGTGCAGGCGCGAAATCAGGAGCTGCATGCTAGGAGCCAGCTGCACCTAATCCTGGAAACACACAGGAGTGGGCTTCAGATGCCCACATCCTCGATGGCCCCTGCCTGCTTCCGAGATCAGGTACGATATTACCGATTTAAAAGTAACCATGTAGACAATTAGGACAGTATCCAAATATTAATGTACAATCACGGGAGAGCTTTTAAAAACAAATGATTATGGGGACTGGAGCTCCGCTTCAAGCTTTGACAATAAAACCTAGAAGCTGATTGCTTACTAAGCACAGCTGCACCAGATTATGTGTGCACCACATTTAGTAAATCTCCCCCACTTTATTACTTTAGTAGATCAACCCCATAGACTGCCTTAGTTAACATACTAAGCTAAGTAATTATTCTGTACTCCCTTTGTAAATCAACCTCAGTGATTTAAAGTTGCTATTTAGTCTACTGTTACTAAATTGGAATATTAGCAAAATGTTCTTACTGCTGACACTATTTCAAATGTTAACATAAGATTCTTATTATTCTTATTATGTGGAAAGTTGTATGTTCATGATTTCATGGCTTTTTATCCATAAATAACAGACATATTAGACTTCTGCTTAGTTGATTCCTTGGTGGATTCCATTTGGGTTTTCAAACCTCCTGCATCCTTGGAGCAGGTCCCAGTCAGCAGGGATTACTGGTGGCAATCTCAATGGACTTTAATTTGTCAGAGATAGCAGGGTTTAAATAATTTGTTTTCCAAATAGCCGAGTCTAATATTGTACCAGGGCTGCATGGCATTCACTGAGCTTAAACATTATTAAAGTGCATCTGTATTTGTACCAGTCAGAGTAACAGTTTTGCAGTGTACCCAAAATTTACTTGGCATGCTTGGCATGCTCCTCTAGTAATCTTGTGTACAGCAAAGTTTTGATTGGGAGAGGAAGACACAGCACAAGGAGCCAATTAGTATTTCTGCAGTGCTCATGTGCTAATAAGGAGAATTATGATAAAAGGTGAGAGCAGAGTGACATAGATTAGCCATCAATTTGCTAAGTCTCCTTTAACTGACCAGTCACAGGACTAGAGCTGTAAATGCTGCTTAATCGCAGCAGAGAAAAATCAAGTCTTCTGCCATGCCAGACAGGACTGTGTAGTGTAACAGAGTTGTGTAAATCACAGAACTGGATAGACAGGAATACAAACCTTTGGCAGGTAAAACAGATCCCATATACTGTACTACATGTACTCAATGTATGCATTTAACTGATTGTGTGGAGGGGAACTTTAATAATAAAACACACATGTGGACCAATCTAGCTGATACATTGGTAATAACCTTTATTAAATTGCAAACACCATTTTTTAAAGTAAACTTAAAAAACAGAAAGTAATGCAAAGTATTTAAGATACTGCATGCCATGTGCTTAAGTGAATTGACCAAACCGCTTGTTATAAGTGTTTCATCTACTGATTTTATAGTAGTATTCACATTCCCTGAATTGGTTACTAATACATTTTGATACTAAGAGCAACTTCTCCTGAACAGCCAAGTGTCAGACTGTGATATTAATGTGCCGAACAAATCGGTTCCTTAAATTTCAAGGATCACACAATTATCTCACTTGAGTGCTGTAAACTGGCTCCCAGCTGAGCCATATACATATTTTAATTTGAACGACTTACAGAGTTTAGTCATAAAAGCCTCCTCTGCTTGATACTCTTTTACTAATATTGTGCCCTCTTTCCATATCCTCTATGTGCTGTGACGCACTTCAATTTCCATTTTCATCTTATGTTACAATGCCTCCTAAAATCTTTGGCAAAGCCGACTCTGTAGCACTGCATTATCAGCCTTTGGTTTTTGGAGAAACGTCTGGAAAATATCTAAATTTAGTTTTGTTGGAACAATGTTTGCACACCTCCTTGTCTGCCTCCAATTTATGTTCATGTGAAAAACATCCCATTAAATCTCTGAAAGGTAATAATAAATGTAGAGTTAGATTGGACATCCACCACTTTGTATATTAAAGAAATGCCTTGCTACATACTCTTGTAGGTCATTACAATCAAATCGTAATATAGTTTAAGCAAAATGCTAACCTATAAGCATAAAAAGAAGCCATAAGTCCCTGATACACAATTTAAAATGGATTTTCAGCGCAGAGCTATTGTCACTGATGTCCTATATCAGAGGTACAGATCACACTTACCCTTTTTGTAATCCTAACACTAACCCTACCATTAAGCCTCCTGGTAACCTGAACACTAGTTCTACCACTAAGCTTCCCTATTACGCTAACAAAAACCCTAACACTAATTCTCCCTATAACCCCAAAATTAATTCTATAGTTAAACCTCCCTGAAACCCTAAGACAACCCTACCACTAAACCTCCCTGTAACCCTAAGAGTAATTCTTCCACTAAACCTGCCTCTATTCCAAAGGCTAACCCTACCACTAAGCCCCCCAGTAACTCTAACATCTATCCTACCTTCAAGCCTCCCTATAACCCAAACCTTGTAACCGTGAAAGTCTACAGCCCACCACCCCAGACCAACCCCCTCCCGTTTGCTCATCAATTGATCGATTAGCACTTATCACATCCAGGTCGCCGCTGCAGCTTCCCCCCTCCGTGTCCTCTGTGTCCTGGTGGTCGCTGCTCTGCTCCCGGCCAATCGGGTCTTTGGCCAGTGGGGTTTTAGGACCCACTTCCTGATGGGCAGGGAGGAGAAACAGTAAGACATTAGCCTCAGACTCTAATCATGTGCTTTAAAAAAAACAAAACATTGAAATCCATACGTCCAGCGTCCTGCATGTAGATTAGGGGGGCGGCACCCCTGTGTCCCATATGGACGGGACTCCACAGTTGTGCCAAAGAAAGGTCCCTCATTTGCGACAATTGGGATGTTGTCGGTTAACCTCATTTGTGACAGTGAACCAAAAAAGGATCAAATACACAAAAACTAGCAAAAGTTTTCCCATTTGTTAAACAGACTGAATACAGAAGGTCACTGCAGTGGTGGCCATCACGTAAGAATTTATTGTTAAAACGGGGATGAGCACAGAGATCAGTGTTGATGTTGAATTAAGTGGGGGCATGCAGGAGAGGTGGTGAGAGCAGGGGGCAGAATGGGGGTCAGGTGCCATGGTGAGTGGGGTTAGAGTGTAGGTTAAATGCTCAGGGGGGAAGATGAGGATCATCTGTAGTAGTGAGAGCCAGGGTAGAAACAGGATTTGCTTGATGGTGTAATGGGGGGTTCCCGCGTGGTTCAAAGGGGGTGCAAGGACAGTAGTAACAGAAAGAGAGGTGCTAACACAGTAGTGGTAATGGAGGGAGGTGGGCATTGCAGTGGTGAAAGAGGAGTGCACAGATTGCATAGATGAGCAGTGGTGTAGAAAAGTGCAGTGACAGGGGGTACAGAGGTGAGCTTTGGGCAAGGGGTGCTGAGGTCTCAGAGGTTAACGGTAGGGAAGAGGGGCAGGGTTTGGGAGGGGAATGCAGGGAACAGTGGTAAAGGAGAGGTGAGCCAGCGAAGTGGGGTGCAAAGGTGAGTGGTGGAAAAGGTGGGCAGGGGATGCAGAGGTGAGCAGTTGAAGAAGGGGCAGAGGGTGCAAAGGAGAATGGTGAAGAGGATTGCTGGGGAGGAAAAGATAAATGGTGAATAAGGAGTATAGGGAAGGATGGTTGTAGTGGGTGCAGACATGAATGGTGGAAGAGGGGTGCGAGGGATGCACAAGTGGCATTTTATCTGAAATCCAGCACTCTGTGCTGTGTGTAAGGTACTCCTGACCTTTGCACTCTGTATGCTTGCAGTGCAGCATTCCCAAGTGTGTAATGTGTTGCACAGCATACATTATGCAGCGGTAAGGATTTCACTAGATACTATGTGCATGACATACTCCTGACCACCATACTCTGTATGGTGCATACCCCTTTTTGTTGTATGTTACTTGCCTATGGCAACTGCACTTCATGTTACATATTCCTGACCAGAGCACTCTATATGCTGGGCTGTACATGACATACACCTAACCACTGCACTCTATATGCTATATTGTAATGATATACTCCTGACCATAGAGTTCATTCTCTCAAAAGGTACTCGGTTAAGTAATGCAGTTGCTTTTTAAGGTAGGCTCAGTGTGTTCGTTTTCTGTCTATTTTCTCTGTGCATAAAAAAGCATACATATTTCAATTTTTAAAGTATATGTCAAACCAAATTTTTTTCTTTTGGCAAAGTAGGGAAGGGTTAGAATGGAGAATAACCCTCATTTTCTGTCCTAGCAATGGTTTCACCAGACAGGAAGTGAGATAAAAATCTGTTACGGGAACATAGAAAGAAACAAAATCTGCTAGGGCTTCTAGCCTTTCTCTATTCTGCTGACTTATTTCTGACTGTGCTGCTTTTGCAGAGTTCCTCTAATTTCCTGTCTGTTAAAATGTAGGACAAGAAGTGACAAAAATATCGTTCACTTGGCCTGTAGAAGGTGGGACAATCTTTCATAGACTACATTCACACGAGCGCTTACATTCAAAATCCATGAATAGGTCTGCATTCAGGGCTGTTCACTAGACTTGTACATGGCTGAAATTTGTTTTTGTTTATGTTCCGTTCGTTTTTTTATTTTTTCGGAAATTCAGGAATTTGGAAATATGAAAAATTCGGAAATCAGAAATTCAGGGTAATTTTGCAATTGGATTTTCGTCTGTTACAAGTGCCGAATTTCCAAATTACCGCAATTACCACAATTGCCGAATCTGCCTTTTCAGATTGCCGAATTTCCGAATTACCGCAATTGCCAAATTTGCGTTTTTGGATTGCCGAATTTTCGAATCGGAAAAGCAAAAGTTCGGGAAAATTCGGAAATCCGGCATTCAGAACAAAACGAATTGCACAAGCCTACTGTTCACTAGCACAGTTGTCAAATTGGGACCAGCGGCTGTGTCACATACCTTGTGGCAGAGCCTGACGTGTAGAGGGGAGCCTCTCATACAGTGACTGCGAGAGTGCGGCGAGGTATGAGTGCCTGTAAGATGTTCCATCAGCCGTGGCAGTGGGTAGCAGATGCATCACCAGAGACAGGTCAGATCGTTGGAACAGCAGATGGCAGCAGAGACAGCAAACCCTGGACTGGGCAGACAGCAGCCTGCAGGTGCTTGACAGGCAGCTGGCAGGTAGCAGGTGCGGAAGAACTGGCAGTACTCAGCAGGTGAAAGACCAGCAGGGACTGAGTAGCATGCAGAGCAGGACAGGTGGATAACTGGATGCAAGGTCAGACAAGCCAGGTCAGACAGTCAGATACAGGCATGGATGGCAGGCAGGGACTGGTCAAGATACAAGCAGAGGTCAGAAACGTAGAATCAGGCAGATGGGCAGGAGGAAGAGCAAATCTAGAGACAGGCCAAGGTCAGGGCAGGTAGCATTCAAGTAAGGTCAGGGCAAGCTGAGGCAATAACAGAAGTCAAACGCAGGAACAGATGCAGAGTCACAGGTAATAGCTGTAGATCAGACAGCAATTCACTAGTGTAGCTGTAGCCACTTGGCTCCAGAATTAGCCAATGTGTGCGCATGCGCATTCCCGTGCCTGTGCACTGTAAGGCGGGCATCCACAGAGTGCACTCTGCAAGTGCAATTTCTCTAGAGTTTAGTAAATGAGCAGAAGCTCTGCTGACTTCGTGCATCCAATCATGTGCAAGCAAAAATGCTGTTTTTATATTTTCCTTGCATGTGATTGGGTATTCTTTGCAATGAAGTTTTACCTCATTTACTAAGCCCTGAAGCAACTGTAGTTGCAGTCTGCAACTGCACTTTGCAAAGTGCACAGTCTACTTGCCTTTAGTAAATCAGCCCCTATGGATGTAAGTGCCTGTGTAAATGACACCTTAATCTCCACAGACGTTGAGAAAGCATGTGACAGGATCAAGGGACCTTCCTTCATCTAACTTCAGGAGTGACTGGACTCAGACCTCACATATGGGCCTGGATTAGTTTGATCTATATGTCCCCTTCAACACAGGTTAGGGTCAATGGTATCCTTCTTACTCCCTTATCCATCAGGAACTGTACTCACCGGGGTTGCCCAATCTCACCACTGATTTTCATTTGAACCCTTTTTGCATCACATATGATTGAACCCAAACATTTCCAGAATACAGGTCAGGAAATGTACAAATAAAGTCTGCATATGCAGAGGACTTGCTTTTCTTATTGTGTAACCTATCCTTACTAACCAGACCACAGAGTTTTCCACATACGGTAAGTTGACCAATTTCCATAATAACTAGAAATCAGAAGCTTTATATCTAACCATATTGCAGCCTATACTGCAAACTTTGCCTTCAAATGGGCCTCACCCCATATTAGATGCCTTGGAACCTTGTTGTCAAATTATTATTAATATTATACAGGATTCATATAGCGCCAACAGTTTACGCAGCGCTTTGCAACTTGAGGGTAGACAGTACAAATACAATACACTTTAATACAGTAGGAATCAGAGGGCCCTGCTTGTTAGAGCTTACAATCTAAGAGATGATCTTTCCTGACTTTTTGCCCAATACATTCCCTCTCTTTGTACAGGATGTTAACTTGGACCATGAAGAATTTTTTAGGGATGGAGAGATTCAATGTTATCAAGTAGAATGTCCTACCTCACATTCTTTATAATCCTTCTGATGATTTTGTTCCATTTTATCCTATCTCAAATCCCTCACTTGCTCATCAGTATTCAAGACTTACGGTCTTTCTTTGTTTCCTTATTCCAATCCTGGGGAACCTCAAAACAGTCTCCAAAACAATGCATATATTCAACTCTAATAGTGGAACAAGTGTAGCGCAAAATATTTCTTAACACACTCATTCTGATTGTTCTCAACCCAGAGGTCACAGGACACTGAGTTTTTCTTCCTAGGACCCATGCAAGTTCTACAGATCACCCACTTTCACTGATCTGTACCGGCATTAACAAAGTTCTCACATGCCCTAACTCAATTTGAGAGTGAATGCCAGGCATCCAGACCAGTACAGCATACTTTCTCTCTTACAATTTGTTCCTCACAGAGTCCTCACAAACCCACTTTGCTTTTTAGTGCAATAGGAAAAGGATATCCACATCACCCTTTCACCCATGACCCAATCAAAAATACTATATACTACGCAGTGCACGACAATGCAATGCATGAGTTTAGTAGAGCGCTGCGTTGCGGGTTCACCAGCACCTACCATACGTGTGCATTGTGCTGTTTGTTTTTTTTCCCTCTTTTTTTTTTTTTTTTCCACATCAGTAAATTATCTTAGGAGGAAAAGTATTCAGCCTATCGTTCATACTACCTCCAAGTCTATTACATCATTGTGGTAAATTTTTATATTATTTTTTTTTTCCGGTTTTTCCCCCTCTACAAAATCTGTATACTTTATTTCCTCAACCTGTAGAGGGGTCCAGACAAACATAAGTAATAAACTGGCATGCTATACACCACCAATACAACAATAATCTTCCTCCCCACCCCCCTCCCTCAAGCAGCTCTCACCCGAACATATCTTCCACAACAGTCATCCTCCTCCATTCACATATATCATCCATTCCTCTTTTCTCTTCCCATTATATTTATAAAAGGAGAAAAAAAGGAAAGAAAAATATCACTTTCTACCACCCAGTCTTATCATTTTGTCAGGGTCCTTATATCTTTGATATAGCGTCTATTTTCCCCTCCACAACATCCCATTACCTCCTATACAACCTCCTATATCAAGCAATCTCCATACCATTATGCCGGGTACCCTTTATCTGAGAGCCACAACCTCCATTTTTTCGTAAACCCCTTCAAATTATCCCTTCTTAAAAACATACTTTTCTCCATCCACATGGTCTCGTCTACAGCATTTACCCATTCTTCCTTTGTCAGGGGAGTTCTCGATTGCCACTTCGGGGCGATCAATTTCCTCGCCTGGAATAGGCAACTCAGCATGGCCATCGGGAGTCGTGCTCCCTTTTCCCCAGTCTGCCCACAACCCAAGACACACTGGACAGGACTCAACCTATCCTGTATCTTGAAGATCCTATTCAAAGAGCTGAGCACCTCCTCCCAATATCGCTTCAGTTTTGGGCATCTCCAAAACATGTGGATAAGGTCCCCAAGTTGCTGGCATCTGGGACAATTATCATTTTGTCTCTTCCCAAAGCTAAATAATCTCTGGGGCGTGTAGTAAACCCTGTGTAAGAGGAATAAATGGGACATCCTCTGTGAGGGTGCCATTGAGACTAAGTTGCAGGAGTCTAGAATCGAGCTCCACTGCGCTGAGGAAATTGGACCGAGGTCCTTTTCCCACCTCTTTTTACTCCCGGGCTCTCCCATCCTCTCTCTGCCTGCGTTCAAACCTTTATATAGTGTGGAAATCAATCCCTTCCGTGATAAAGAATGGGTCACTTTTTGTAACAGGGGTACCTCGCCCCATTCCACCCGGCGCTTTTTAAACTGTGCGTTTAATGCGTGCCTGACTTGGAGGTAGCTGAAATATGATCGTTCCGGGATGTCATACTCCTCCCTCAACTTCAAAAAGGTTTTCAGGTCTCCCCCATCAAATAACTGGACTAAATACATAATACCTCGGTCTTCCCAATCCTTAATTATTCCGATCTCGCGCAGCTCCTTTAAGTTCCTGTTATTCCATAGGGGGAGGGTCACTGACACCGTCCCTCTGGCTCCCATATGCTCCTTGACTGTCTTCCAGACCCTAATTATCATCTTAATTGTCGGGGTATCCGCATTAAATGAATTGGCCTCTATCGCCTCCAGTACTGTTCCATGAGGTGCGGACTCGAGCATTAGTCGTTCGTTCGAAACATCACCCTCCCTCACCCCACAGCCTGCCAGGTGCTGCAGCTGTGCCGCCAGGTAATAGTTCCTTGGATGCGGCAGATCCATCCCCCCCTTATCTAGCGGGAGCTGTAAAGTGCCCAGCCGGATTCTCGCCACCCGTCCCTTCCATAACAAATCCCGAAAGATTCCATCTATTTTCCGGAACCATTTTTTGTGTAGCCAAACCGGGGAGTTATGGAGGACATAAAGCAACTGGGGGAGCCACACCATCCGGATGAGATTACACCTACCCGCCACTGAAAGGGGCAGTTGTCTCCATATCATGCTTTTATTTCTGAATTTATTAAGGAGAGGTACCAAGTTATTTGGTATAAAGTCTTTCAAGTCCTTTGTGAAGACTATACCTAAATATTTAATTTTCCCAGCTACCGCCAGGGTGGAGACCTCCTTGGGCAAAGGGGTTTCTATTGCATCTACCGGCATCAGTACCGACTTCTCCCAATTTATTCTAACCCCTGATACTACCCCGTATTCATTTAATATATTCATTACTGAGGTCAGGGAGTCTGATGTATCCTCCAGAAATAGCAGTACATCGTCTGCGTATAACGCTATCTTCTCCTCCCCAGACACTCTATGAAACCCCTTCACCCCTTTAGCAGTTCTAATTGCAATTGCCAGGGGTTCGATTGCCAAGGCGAAGAGCAGGGGTGACAATGGGCATCCCTGTCTCGTCCCTCTTGTTAGGGGAAACCTGTCCAAGCTCCTCCCATTTACTCGTACTCTCGCGTATGGGTCTTTATATAGCGTTTTAACCCAACCTATAAAACCCGGTCCCAGACTGAATTATTCCAGCACTCTCCACAGGTAGTTCCACTCCAGGCTGTCGAAGGCCTTAGCAGCATCCAAGGACAAAACCGCCCTAGACTTTTTCCCTCCCACAATCTGCTGTAGGTTTAGAAAAGCCCTTCGAATATTTATGCTAGTGGACCTGTTGGGAATGAATCCCTATTGGTCCTGATGGATAACTTTCTGTATCACCTTATTTAGCCTGGCTGCCAAGACCTTCGACAGAATTTTAACATCCGTACATAGGAGGGAAATTGGCCGGTATGATGCCACCTCCACTGGATCCTTCCCCTCCTTATGAATCACTGTTATTATGGCCTTGTGCATCGAAGCTGGTAATTCCCCGTGTTCTCTTACCCATTCTACCACTTTTAGTAGCTCCGGGAGTAGGATGTTCCCATAGCGTTTGTATACCTCAGCTGGTAATCCATCTGGGCCCGGGGATTTGTGTCTGGCCATGTCCTTTACTACTTTTTGTATTTCGTCTAATGTAATTGGGGCATCTAACGCTTCTCTATCACCCTCTGAGAATGACGGTACCGACACCTTACTTAAAAAAAAATCTACCTCCTGTCTTTCCTCTTCAATATTTTGTGATTGATATAGTCCCTTGTAGTACACTCTGAAGGTTTCCGTTATTCCTCTCATTGTTGGGTTCAGACTCCCATCAGCTGTTTTTATTATGGGCACCCCCATAGCCGAGGAGCTTGATTTAATTAAAGAGGCCAGAGCCCGGCCCACTCTCTCACCCTCCACGAAGGCATTATGTCTTTGGACTAATCTCTTATTTTCCTCATTCTTCATGACCGCTGATTTATAGGCCCGTTGTGCTTTCACTAGGAGATCATATCTAACTGAGTCTGGGTTCGCGATATATTGCTCTTCTGCCTTTTTAACCTCTTGTTTTACATTATCCTGCCACTTTTCCGAATCTTTCTTCAGTTTACTAACCTTCTGTATTAGGATACTTCGTAGGTACGCTTTTCACGTGTCCCAAATTATACTTATTGGAGCAGAGTCCGCATTTATCTCGACGAACTCCTTCAGTGCTCCTTCGACCCCGTCTGAGTTACCCAACTGCCCCAACCAGTACGGGTTAATCTTCCAGTCCCTATTATGTCTCCTTTCCCCCATGCTGAATTCTACCAATAAGGGAAAGTGATCTGACAGGCCTCGGGGATGGTATGCCACCTCGCTCACCATACCCAGGGCCTGTTGGTTACCTATCGCTAAATCGATTCTAGAAAGTGTACGATGTGTGGTAGAACTACATGAGTATTGTCGCCCTCCCGGGTTGATTACCCTCCAAAAGTCACATAAGCCCAGTTCTGTCAGTGTTCGTGAGAATCGGTTTCCTGTTCTTGTCCCTTCCTTCCTATCCTTGGGAGGCCATCTGTCCAACTCTTCGTCTAGGACCATATTAAAGTCACCTATCAAGAGGATTGGAATGTGTAATTTATCTATTATAAATTCAAAGACTTTATCCAACACCTCTAAATTAAATGGAGGGGGAATATATATATTAATAAGAATCAATTCCTCATTCTCAATTACCCCATGTAAAAAAACATACCGCCCAGACTTATCTATACTAATCTGCCTAGGGGAGAACCTCACCTCATTATTAAACATAATACTCACTCCTCGCGAATACGAGGAATGGGTAGAGTGAAATTGTGTTTTATATCTTCTACCCCCTAATTGTGGTGGGGACTCTGAACTGAAGTGGGTCTCCTGTAGGCAGATTATTTTCACACCTTTGCTTTCCATACCGGCGATCACTGCCTGACTTTTCAGTGTATTCCCCAATCCTCTAACATTCCATGAGCCTATTTTTAATCTACACATCAACGTTATTCCAAGAACGGTAAGACAGGCTGTTAGGAAAAAGAACCTTTTGCCAGCATTCTGGGCGTTTCCGCGGTGGTGCGCGCACTCCCGTGCGCGTTCGCGCGCTCCCGTGCGCACCCGCGTGCGCGCGCACAAACGGCGCCTATTTAAACCCAGGGACTCTTGCATTGAACTGCTGCTCGTTCTACAGCGTTCCAGACCTGTGTGCCTCAGCTTCCTACCTGTTCCTGTGTTTTTCCTGTTTCCATTTGACCCGGCTTGCCTTGACCTGTTGTCCGCTACCTGCATCGACCCCGGCTATCCACGACCATCCGCTTGTCTACTCCTCTGTACCTCCGCTGCCCGCCCGTTAACGAACCTTTGCCTGAACTTGACGATCCGCTTGCCTAACCCTTTTGTACCTCTCTGCCTGCACGTTGCCAACTCTGCTTGTACGACCATTCTCCTGCTTCGCACGACCCTCTGGAATCTCACTCCAAACATCTGTGACCATCCAGCCCTCGTGCCATCCCGCACTCTCGGGCCTCTGTCTACACTACCAGGGGTCCTTGAATCGGGTGCGCAAGAGCGGTTGTTCCCTGCACAAGACAGACTCCACCGTCAGGTACGTAACACAGGCGCTCCAGTACGCTTTTTCCAACGGGTCTCAAATGAACTATGCATATTGAAGGTATAACTCCCTGCGGTTAAATTGACCTGTCCATGATGGCTCCTGCCAATGGGGTTTCTAAGTGTTCTCTTTTGCCCGTTATACCTTGTTTGTGAAAAATTATATGTGACCTTGCCCACTTTCTCATGTGTACCCTCTATCCTATATAAGCTCCCATACCCAAATTTATAGTTTTCATTGTGATACCCATTCCCTCTCGCATACATACACTTCACACATTCCATATTACTGCTATACCCCCCTTCTATTCCCTACCTATCCAGGCCCTCCCTTGGGGCTTTGTCCGTGACTTTCCCTTCCTCGGTGGACCCCCTCCATACATGTGTGCCCATCCTAGACCTCC
>BLSH010334665.1:474797-497858 GCA_018402905.1 Glandirana rugosa | reverse complement strand
GTGATGAAACTCAGCCCCCCTCCCTACCCCATCCCCCCCATCCCCATGCAGAGTTATATCCTATACCGCAGGAGTTTCTATATATGTCCCTTATTTAACTGGAGCTTCTCCCCATTGTCCTCCAACCATTTCATCACATCTTCCGTCTTCTCAAAGTAGTGAACATCACCCATAGCTATAACCTTCAGCTTTGCCGGATAGAGCAAAGCAAAGGGGATCTCAAGATGGTGTAGTCTCCGCTTTACCTCTCCAAACTTGGCCCTCCGTCTCTGAAGATCCGGGGAAAAGTCTGGATAGATAGAAACCCAGGTCCCATTAAAAAGGATGTTCCCAATCATTCTCGCCCTTTGAAGGATTGTGGTTTTATCTCTGTAGTTGGACACTTTGGCCAACAATGGCCTAGGATGGCCTCCCAAGGCCGGGGGCCTACTAGGGACCCGGTGGGCTCTTTCTATGAAAAAAGCTGACGAAAGGGTGTCATTTCCACAGACCTCCCTGAGCCAGCCTTCCAGAAACTTAACAGGCTGGGAGCCCTCACTACGTTCAGGCAGGCCCACTATCCTCACGTTCTCTCTCCGGAGCCTGTTTTCCATATCGTCCAATTTAGTTGCGTACCAGTCCATTCTCTCTCTCAGGTTTCGTACTTCAGTACTCAGGGGGCTCACCTCGTCCTCGAAGTTACTAATCCTCTCTTCTGCTTTTGTTGTTCTTTCCTCTATCTTATGTATTTCCTGGTGTACCTGGGAGATTTCCACCTTAATATCTTTAATCTGGTCCCACAAAGCTTGTAGGGTGGACTTACAGACATTCACTGCCGCTAGTACCTCCCTCAGGGTAGGCTCCGGTTCAGCCAGCGCCTCCACTACTGATGGGGGCGACGTTTCCATACCCGAGGCACCTGCTTCACCGGGGTCCGACCCCCCCTAATTTCGCCACATGGCCCAGACTTTCCCTGCTCTGATGATTCCCCTGTTGCACCTTACTTAGGGGTTGAAGCCCCCCTTTAATTGGGGATTTAGCGGGTGAATGGGCAAATTTTTCCAGCTTTGCGGCTGCGGTCTGGCTGGTTTTCAATCTTTCTTTGGGGGTTTGGGTGGGGAGTTTTTGCGGCGTTGTCTGCTCCGTTTTTTTTTTACAATGGTTCCCAGGATTCAGTTATCTAGTGGGCCCTTTAAAAGTTTGATCAGGTGTCCAACAATCTATTCCACACCAGTAGCGGTCACTTAAGAGGTCATAAGATCAGCCAGACAGCTCAAATCGCCCGAGTACACATAACATCTATTAACCACCTCCACCATATATAGCATCAAGGTGTGCAATCACTTTTATGCCCCCGTATATACCAGTGGGTGTACCATTCCAATAGTGCAATGACTATGATAGATTATAGTAATCCATACAGGTAGCCGTGTGTTAAAACATCCATCAACAGGAGGGGATCCCAACTGATATTGCACTGGCTAGTCCTGCTTCAGCTGGATCACCCAGTGCGGCAAAGCCGCTTTTACTCACGGTTCCCCAGACACTCGTACTTCCTCCTCCACTATTTGGGTCCGCGGCGTCCCCGTAGGCTTTAGAATGTGCGCCACGTGGGCTGACGCCGGGTTCCCTTCTCCTCTGTCCACATGAAGCGGGCGGTGATGGGCTGTTCGTCCCTCCAAGTCCCGGCTATGGTCGGCGGCTACGAGGGGTCTGAGCGTTCCTCAATCGGGGCACCTTCACCATTAGGGCTGGCGGGGTTGGCAGGACTATGCTGCGGTGGACAAGCTGGGAGAGAGCAGGGACGGGACACACACCATCGCTCACGTCCACATCCGGTCACGCCCCCCGTGCGATGCCCACGTACTAATGCATTGTGCTGTTTGTTACTGTGCATTGAGGTAATCAGCAGTAAAATTAACATTGCCGCAGTGCATAGTTCTGAAGGGAACCTAAAGGCTAACTATACTTTCAAATAACTTTGTAATGCCCTCTTTTAGTTAGGCTGCTAGGCAAAATGTATTTTTTGGTTTCACAGTCACTACAGTCAGTGGAGCAGTGATTGATAGTTCATGTCTGGTCGGGGTTTCACAAGCTGTGTGTTTGATGTCTCTCACCTGTTTCTGGAAGAAGCTTCCAGAATATAGGGCAGGAAGAGTCAAATGACCAGCATGAATATTTATCATGCCACAGTCAATCCCTGGAAGATGATGTCGAGAATGTAATTGGAGGTGATAAATGTTTGGAAGGCCTTTCCAGAGGCTTCTTTCCTCTTCAGGGTGGGTTCCAGTTCTCTTTCGTTCTGGAGACCTGGCCTGGAGAAGAATCTTTTATCCTCTTCATTGAAGAGTGCTGTGTGGCAGCTGAGTGTCAGGCAGCTCCTAAGATATTGTAAGACCTGGTTGTGGTACTCTCGGGTGTGCCTGATGCTAGAGGGAGTTGAGTGCCAGAGGTTACTGGATGGACTGGGCCTGCTCTTATAGAGACCTAGAGTTACTGGTCATTTCCATTCATCTCAACTCAAGGCTGCTGCTAAAGAATTAGTGCTAATGAGTTTATCCTCATGTAAATTTCTGATATTGTTTAGAGTATTCAGAACCCTTAATCCCCTCCTGTGCATGTTTCTACAATAAATTCACAAAAAGCCATTTCCTAGACTGAGCCGTTATTGTCAGTGTGCTTGGAATTGCGTCTGTGGCAGGCAACATCTGTACTAGCAAGAGAGACCTCAGCATGTTCTTATTGGGCGATGCAGTTCAGCAGCCTACACCATATTGGGTGGTGCTTCATTTCTGACTCTCTGCAGGCTTACAAGTGGGCAGCTTTTGCATTTAGGCCTATTACAAACCCAATACCCCTGGCATTCTACCACTAGACCTCTGACTCTGACACTTCCTTCCTTCCAACACCCCAACACTTTTTACACTGCAACTTTCTGAAATTCCCTTCCCCCCCGTCATCCAGCAATTCTGCCACTGCATACTCAACAACTGCTCCCTCTGTCCCTGCTAACCTCTTTCACTGCTCCTACTGTCCCTGCACTCAGGGCTTTCTGCTCACTTAGCATTTGGCTCACCCACTTTAACCACGCTCTGGTGACATCACTTCCTCACCAGTGCATCCTGTAGATGCAGATTATTTCCCAGAGAAAGATTCCCTTCAACTGCCTGGAAACCTGGAAGAGACCCCTTAAAGCCAAGGGCCTTCTGAGTTTCCTTTGTGAATTGATAGTCGTGCACCTGGCAACTATGCTTCAGGTCAAGCAGTTAGTCCTCCAGCCTCAGGGGGAGCTGTGTGTTCCCAGGCAAAAGGAGAAGAAGTGCACACTTCCTGTTTAAGAGGAAGAAGGAAGCCAAATACTGAGATGTTATTGTAAACTCACCAATTGCCTTCATTGCTACAGAACATTTCCCATGCAGCAGCCTTCTTTAAGAAAGCCAACATCTAAACATATGCTTTATTTCCTTTACTTGGAGGGAAAGCATTCTATTTGAAATACAACATCAATATCTATCACTCATCCTCCCTTAACTATTGAACTCTGTATATTATTATAGTGAACATGCAATCTCCTTGTCAAGTTGGAACTAAGGGGGAACTAAATTTTCATTTTAATTTCTGTATTCTTCTTTTGCGATAAGTATAGGATAGGAAAGCAACTATACCACCCTAACCCCTCCCCCCCAATCCCACAAAAAAACTCCCTATAAACATAAAAAAAAAAGTGTAGATATCTCTTTTCAAGCAAAATTCATTCAAGCAGCTCAATGTGTGAAATCAATTTTCTCAAACTCACTAAAAGTAGAGATGAGTAATGAAGTTATAAAAAGTTTGAGCAGCTGTAGTTCAACCAAATGTTAAAAAATTTAGGAACCAACGAAATGGGGAATTTCTAAACCAGACGCTGAAATGTAGTCAATAGGAATCAGAACTATGCTACAAAAAATTGTGTATTAGAGAGCAGCAAATTGCATAAAAGTGTAAAGAATGGTTTGAAAAGCCCTGGCATCCTTGCCTGATTATTGGACGGGGCCAAATAAACAGTCTCATCTGCCTAAAATATCTACCAGGGATACTAAAACGGAAAGATGGGACCTGGGAGCACCGGCAGTCAAGCTAAGTGTGTCCAGGCAACAAAGGAAGTACATACAGTATGTGGTCCCTGTAATCTTCCACTTCCTGATCTGCAGCACTCCGCATCACTTCCTGCCTCGCCTGGGCTCATGGGAGATGTGAGTCATCATTTTCCATGAGTAAGTGGGTATCCCTGAGCTGTAAAATCTTGTTATTTCCAGACAGAAAATAATGCGATTGTGTGGGGGAGAGACATGTTATCTATGTTGCAATAACCACGGGGCGGGACCTTCCCCCGTCACTGCCCATTGTTATGGCAACGAGACATACACTCGAGATCAAGAGGTGCATGCTGGTTACCCTCGAGGACTCGAGGAGGGTGCGCGTGGGCTTCACATGCCCACAGCTAAGATGGAAACTCCCAGTAAAGAATAAAATCAGCAACGCAAGTACAAAATAAATAGGAAGACTACCCGGATTTAAAGCTATCAGTTCCTTTATTTGTGTAATGAATACTAGGTGGATGCCAGCAAAAAAAAAAAATTATGTGGGCGGAACTCTGCTTTAAGTAGTCTTTTGTTCCTTTTCCCAAGGCCTTTTGGGAATTTAAATTTCCAAAAAATGTAAATGAAAGTTGGATTTGGCTCACAACATTTTATTTCATGAAATTTGGACTAAATCTAACATTATCTGAATTACTGAATCAACACTGATTAGAAGGTAGGTAACCCTAGGGAAGGCTGAAGGTGTCATAAAAGGTAGATACATCTAATCGTGTGCAGAAAATTTTGACAAATAGAAAATTGAACATACATGAAATTTTTTATATTTTACTAATAATATAACCAACTTTCACTTACTGGGACCATTCACTAAAAAAACATTCACTGTTCACTGATATAAGGGAAATAAATGCCCTGTTTTTTAATGAGCCTGAACTTTTTCTTCAATATGACTCGTTTTGTAAAATCAGCTGCACATTCACATTAGTTGTGGAACAAAGTATTAATTAGATTAGGTCTGTTTGCTTTGTGGAAAATTCAGTAGGCGCACAGAATCTTTTCATTTGTATCAATAATCTAAAAGAATGTGTAGGAGTATTAGAAAAGCTGTTGTATCTCTCCAAAACCCATCAGTGGTGATGAGAGCCTGTTGATCCTGAAAGGGGAAGAATAGCTTTAGGCAGGAAATAAGAGTAGTGAAGAGGGGCAAAGGTGAGGTGCTAACTTTGGAGGAGCCCGAGGAGCCAAGACCCAATGAATATAACAATGGCCCAGACTTGGAATCCCGAACACTAGAAACATCACTGTAGAGGAAAATCATTACTGTATATGTTTCAAATATGCATGGAAATTCTCTGCAAAAGCTGTACTCCAGACATACAGCTAAATAATTATATGAAACACATATATAGGAGCATATGTACTTGCCAAAGAATCTGCATTTCTAGACATTCAGTCCTAAAGTGTACATAGATCTGCCACACAGCCCAGGCCTGTCGGGCAGCACAGTAGGCCTGATTTTTCTCTGCTTCAGTTAATAAACACATAAAGGTCTTGTCACTACCACAGGCTGTGACTGGAGAGTGAATGGAGAAGCAGCACTCTGCTCTCTCCTCTCCTTAGCATGTCCCTTGGTAGCATATACATACAACTGACTGTCTGCTTGTGCAGCTTCTCCGTCACCCAGCCTGAGCTGTGCTGTGCAGGGGATTGCAAAATGCTAAAATTCGGTTACTAACACTGCTTGTATTAAATTGCAAGCAACTGGATTTGTGGTCCATGATATATGTGCTTTCAGTGTTTATTTAAAACTCAAAATTTCTAGGGACCCATTGGTAAGATTTTCTCTCCTGTCCTGGTCTGCCTGATACCAATTAACTATTGTAAACAGAAAGTGAAGACCTAGACCACATGGACACAGGCATCAATATAACATTGATCCTTGAGTGGGGCCTCAAAGTGTATATATATATATATATATATATATATATATATATATATATATATTGTGACATTATGCGAGGCGTCATAATGGATGAGCGATACTTGTCGCCTCACATGCATGCGATCACTTTAAGGCGACTAGCGAGAGTCCGACCTGGGTTTTGCCAGCCACCGTGGCAGAGCTGGTTCCAGCCTGGATTTTCTGGTTCACTCAAACCCCTCTCCACCTGCATTTAATGACCAGGAAGAGAGCAAAGGAGAGCTCTATCCTGGATCTCAGAGGGAGAAAGCTGAGAGAGCTCTGTGTGCTAAATTTGGACTTTAAAGATCAAGGTTTGCACTATGCTTATGTTTTGTGGGTGTCGGGGGCAGCCCCACACTGTATAACGAGGAACCCAATTGTTTAGTTTAGGACCGGACGATGAGGTTTTCTTTTCTGTTTTTTGTTTTTTATGTGTTTTGATCTTGCAAACCTGTGATAATAAACCTGGCAAGCTGCCAGATTTTAAAGAAACTGACCTCCATGCTGAATCTTTTCCTCTGAAAAGTGATCCCCACGAGCTAATCTCCCACAATATATATATAAATACTTTTGCAGACAAACTTGAAAAAAATACTCACTATATGTTTTCCCATTCACAGAGCATACCTAAAAAAAGTTTTAAAAAATGTACTTACCTTTTAGATCATCCTTTCTCAACCTTTTCAACACAGGGGAACCCTTGAAATAACATTCCGGTCTCAGGGAACCCCTGATAAAAAATTAAAATATCTACAACTCATGATACATTAGTGTGACGGACAGTAAGAATGCTCTTTACCCTTGTGGTTATTGGGAAAAATGACCCCCTTACAGATAGCTAAGAAGATCAATGGTGTCAGTGGGAACCTATCTGAGAAGCAGAATTTGCTCATTGCTCAAGGAACCCCTAGCAACCTCTGGAGGAACCCCAGAAAACCTGTTTTCATTGTTTCTAAAGAAAAGCTTTCATGGCTGATTGTAAGACTTTCTAACAGTGTTTTGTCCGCACACAAAACTGATTTTATCCTCATTAGCATAGAACACAGGAGGGAAGTTTCTAAATTCTTAACCCTTTGTTATGACACACAGGGGTTGATTTACTAAAACTGGAGAGTACAAAATCTGGTGCAGCTGTGCATAGTAGCCAATCAGCTACTAACGTCAGCTTGTTCAGTTAAGCTTTGACGAAAAAAAACTGGAAGGTTTCTATTCAGAGCTGCGACAGATTTTGCACTCTCCAGTTTTACTATATTAACCCCACAGTAATCAAATCTAGTTTACAGCTGACAGGGTTAATAACGTTAACCATTACTCCAAAGCCCCCTCTGCAACAAAGCAGGGAGAACATGTAAAGAATTTCAAGCAAGTAAAAGGCACTTAACCACTTCCCGCCCACCATATAATAGAATGACGTGCGCAATGTGGTTAAGTTATCCTGACTGGACATTATATGATGTGTATCAGGATAAGCCGCGATCATGCATCGCGTAGCGTGGCGATCGTTGGCGTGGTGTGTCAGTCTGGCATACCGCATCACCAATCTCAGTAAAGAGCCTCTGACGTAGGCTCTTTACCATGTGATCAACTGTGTCCAATCACAGCTGATAACAGTGTAAATAGAAAGAGCCGTGTATCGGCTTTTCCTCCACTCTCACTTATAGATGCGACTAGAGGAGAGCTCTCCTGACAGGGGGGTCTGCGCTGATTGATTATCAGTGCAGCCCCCCTGAGGATGCCCATCTGTGCCCACCAGGGATGCCCACCAGGGATGCCCACGCAGGACCACCAAGTATGCCCACCCATGACCACCAGGGTTGCCAATCTGAGCCCCATTAGAGGTGCCAATCAGTGCCCATTAGAGGTGCCAATCAGTGCCCATCAGTAATGTCTGCCAGTGCCTCTTTAAGAGTGCTGTCTATCAGAGTAACCTATCAGTGACCATCAATACCACCCATTAGTGCCCATCAGTGCCACCTATCAGTGCCCATCAGTGCTGCCTATCAGTGCCCATCAGTGCTGCCTATCAGTGCCCCTCAGAGCCACCTATAAGTGTCCTTCAGCGCAACCTATAAGTGCCCATCAGTGTCACCTATCAGTGCCCACCAGTGCCACCTATGAGTGCCCATCAGTGCTGCCTATCAATGCCCATAAGTGCTGCATATCAGTGGCACATATCAGTACCCATCAGTGCTGCCTATCAGTGCCCATCAGTGCTGCATATTAGTGCCTCATCATCAGTGCCCAACAATGCCGCCTTATCAGTGCCTGTCAGTGCCATCTCATCAGTGCCTATCAGTGAAGGAAAAAACATACTTATTTACAAAATTTTATTACAGAAACAAAATTTTCGGCGTTTAGCAAAAAAATAAAACCCCCAGTGGTGATCATATACCACCAAAAGAAAGCTCTATTTGTGGGAACAAAATGATAAAAATTTTGTTTGGTACAGTGTTGCATGACCGCGCAATTGTCATTTAAGATGTGACAGTGCTGAAAACTGAAAATTGGCCTGGGCAGGAAGAGGGGTAAGTGCCCGGTATTGAAGTGATTAAAGTGGTTGTTAAGTCAGAAGGCTTTTTAGAAATTTTCATATAATGCATTAAGATAAAAAAACCTTCTGTGTGCAGCAGCCCCTCTCAGCTCCCCTAATACTTACCTGAGCCCCATCTCTATCCAGCGGTGTCCATGAGTGCCTCGGCTGTACGGGACTCTCCTCCTGATTGGCTGAGACACAGCAGTGGTGCCACTGGCTCTCGCTGATGTCGATCAAAGTCAGTTAGCCAGTCAGGAGAGAGGGGACAGGACCAAACCGAGGCTCCATGTCTGAATGGACACAAGGAGCTGTGACTCGGCTTGGGTGCCCCATAGCAAGCTGCTTGCTGTGGGAGCACTCAACGGGAGGGAGGGGCCAGGAGGGCCAAAGAGGGACCCGAGAAAAGGAGGATCTGGGCTGCCCTGTTCAAAACCATCTGCACAGAGGAGGTAAGTCAGCTGCTGGTTTTCCAGCATGCTTGCCCGACATACACACTTGCCGAATGACGTTTTCTTTTAATCGGCTGATGTCTCCCGACATTCTGCCTGTCTGTACGGGGCTTTAAAAAGGTAACCAGCAAATGTAATGCCTTTTTTTTTTCTAGTTATGCTGTGTTAATAGCAACATGTAACAATTGTAATGTAGGTTTTATCCCAATTTGGCTAAAAAAGTAGAAATACACTTTAGGGCTAAATACATATTTTGCATGTACATCTGGTCTTGCCAGAAAGATTATGTCCTTGTACCTTCCTGTCAACTGCAATGAAATTTCAAAGATGTTGTCAACATGTCAGCTTTCTCAGCTTTCTTCAGTGAACTACAAAGGAAAGATCCCTCTAGGTCAGTGGTTCTTAACCCTTTTGGAATCACAGAAACCTTTAAGAATCTGATAATAGTTATGGACCCACTCCCCCAGAAATATTCACATACATGCACATTTGCATGCAAGAAAAACCATTGACTGTGAAAAGAAAGGATATACCTCCTTGTGAAGTGGGACTTTAAAGGTAACATGAACACCATATCATTAAAAAGGTATACATTTATTACAAAGCCATAAAACACAACATTAAAATTGTGTCTATACAAAACCATCTACTTTGCATGAATTTCCTCAAATAAAATTCTTGATTCTAGACTGGGTACATCCAAACAATAGAGGTGGTGATTGGAATAGGACACCAATGGGTGGTCGGGGGCAGTTATCGGGGAGACCTTTCCTCCGTTGGGGGCAATGTCCTAACCCGGCGTACAGGGGGTCCTTCTGCGCCTCTCACCAGGCGCAGAGCCCCCTCTACAATACACTGCCTTCATGTGGGCGGAACTCCCTCTTGGAGAAAGGGGGAGTTCTTTCCTTACGTATGGGCGTGAGTGTATGCCGTGTTCTTGGAGCACATGGCACCACCCGTCATCTTGTATGGGGCGTCGACGTGCACTCCAGAAACAGTTGGTCCTGCAAAACCACAACACGCATGCTCGATGACCCTTTGATGGTGCATGTGCATGTATTCAGTGCCATATTAGACCCATCAGTGGCTCGCTTTCCAGCTCAAGCCGTGACAGAAAGCACACACCACAGATGCTGTAAACTTTCAGTTGACAGGTACAATTGCCTTCTTGATACTTACTTCTGGTCACTATTCTCAGCCTGTGCTTCTCTCGGAGTCTGATCTGGGGAACACACTAGCCTTTAAGCTGGTCCAGTATGTAATTTTATACACTTATGTTCATTTACAGGGAATACACAGTCAGTAGGGAAACCTTATGGACCCTACAACCGTTCACCTATGTCAGAGACACCACTAAGCACACATGAATGAGTATTAGAACAGGTATGTGAATACTTTTTTGTACTCCTCTTTGATATGGATATACATGTGTACACTCTGCTTTGGCAACAGATATATTACATCAGCTATTTCTGTTGTGACATCTTAGCTCTGATGTCCTTGGTGTTGGATGCTTGTGGTCCTCTTCTGAGGTGGACCTCCATGGGGGCTTGCTGTACCTCCAGAGGTGTTCCGGTGATCTGGCTCCAGCTACCCTGAGGCAATGGACCAAATTCAGGTCTTTTAACACCCTGTCTATAAACTAACTATATGCTATTGGTATGTTAAACTTACATGATGAATCTTCTATGGTTTCCCACTGCCTCATATCTGTGATTTCCTTTATAATGTCTATATGCTTTCCATTGATAGAAATACCATGTAAAGATTGATCTCCTTGCAAAATACCTCTGAAGAAGGGCTTTGAAAACCAGAAACGCGTTGGGTACTCTACTGCAAAGTAGATGGTTTTGTATAGACACGATTTTAATGTTATGTTTTATGTCATTGTAATAAATTTATACCTTTTTAATGATATGGTGTTCATGTCACCTTTAAAGTCCCACTTCACGAGGGGGTATATCCTTTCTTTATACTAATGGGGATGTTGGCGACTAGACACCTGGATCTGTTGATGGTGGTTTCCTCTTCCCATTGACCGTGAAAAGGGGGAGGGCGTATAGTGAATGTAAACATGTTTTTATCTGACCCTCATGGATCCCAAAACCCATCTATGGACCACTTAGGAGTCTGTGGAACCCATGTTAAGAACCCCTTACTCTAGGTAATGGAGATGGGAGGGTATGTTTGCAGTGCAAATTAGTGGACCAGCCTATGCTGCTCTACAATGCTGCTCCTCCATAGATACAGTACAGTGAGTGAGCATTGTTACCATAGGATAGGAAGTTTTATTAGCACGATCACTAGCTGAAAATAAAATAAAAGACACCACAAAAAGGGAAACTAATGCCACCACCACATCCAAAGATTGGTAATCTGCAATATATTTTATATATTTTGTTTTAGGGTGTAGATACCCTTTAACAAAAATGTATTATAGAACAGAACAGTATAGGAAAAATACTCATGTTTTAGCAATGGACTGAAACCCTATGGTACTTGTACATAAGTAACACAAATAGCAATCTCTGTGTTCATATATTTCTAAGCACCCATGATTTATACATTTTCATCCATAGCATGTCAGGATGAGGTGCGGCTTGGTGCTTTTCACTTTTTATGGACCATAGCCAACAGGAGAACGGTCATCAAACGTACATATGTTTCTACAGGCACATCAGACATTGGACATTGAAACAAAGCAGATTTTTGCAGTTACACATGTCCTAGTTATAAGAAATAGGTATCTCTGAATATACCAGCATAAACTGACATTTGTGAACAGAATTCACTTTCATAGTGATGAACAATCCACAAGGCTTTAGAATAAAGAACAAAAAGACTGCATTGTTTGAAAATGATTTTCCAAAGGCTGCTCATAATTTATTCAATATTCTTCTGTAAATGCTGAGATTTGGCTTTGTAAAGCTCCTGTCAAATACCTAATGACATTTAAAATATATATTGGGGAGAATGGAATAAAATAACAGCACTGGAATTAAACTAAACCTATATACACAAAATTCATTTTTAGTATTATCATATACAGTACTTATTCAATTTGTATTAATCTGGGTTCAGTTTTATGACTATTTTTTTTAAATAAAATATATTACTAAGAATGTAACAAATATAATTTTGCATTTAATCTTGGGTTGTTCAGCAAATTCATAATAGATTACTCTCACCTGCAACCATGCTCCTTGCAGATCTTTACTGTGCAGCTGGACTCACACCACACTGTCTATGTCCTGAAATCTTCAGAATGTTGAAGTTGTAGCTCTAAACATTTACTGTGGCCCCATTTAGTTCAGAAGGAAACCCCTTTATAAACCTGCCAGGCTGGGGATAGGATTCCAGTGAAAACAAATGAAGACTATGGTATGCATGTGTGGGTACCAGTCTTCAGAATTCTGCAGCACCCTTTTTGATGGATTTGCTGTTGTACCACGTTCTTCTATTCTCTGAAATATATTCCATCTTGGTAGTTTGGACACTCACTGACACAGCTTGGACGGTTTAACAGTTTATTGGGCAACAATGTATACATAAACATATAAACAACACAATAAAAATCAATATGACGAGAGGTATCAAATAATACTACTCGATATGCTACTAACTATTTCCCTTTGTGCATTGCTCACCAGCCATTTGCTATATAGAGTATAAGTTGAAGTTATGGACCTTAGCAAATGGAGGGATCTGTGTTCCCCAAAAAGATGAGATAGAGAGCCTTGTAATTGTTCCCCAGCAGTGGAATTACCTTAGTTTGCAATGATACAATGTCTTTATCAAAGGATAAGGAGGGGTGGTCAACTGTCCTCTTACCACTCCGAGGTTCCAAAAAGTGATCCCTATCCCCTGGAAGTTTGAAACAGTGTTTCTGGATCAGACAGTCATGAATGCAGCAATCCCTGATGCAGCAGCAGTTGATTTAGATGCAGCAGCCCCACTCGCAGAGGCTCAGGGCTTCTCACAGTGTCTCTCAGTACAGTCCTGTTGGGTATACAGTACAGGCTGGTGGGGAGCACACCCATGTTCCTCAAGCCCAATAGCCTTGCTTCCCCTCTCCACGTGTGTATCTTCTACCCAAGCCCTCTGCTTGACTACACCTTCCAGACAATAACAGTCCAGCCTCATCCATTCGGGCTCCCCCAAGATGGGCATCCCCAGAGACACTCCATAGCCAAGCTTTGTTCATGGCCTCCTTCAAGATGGGTGCTATGTATTACAGGTGCTTTTACTTTACTCTTACTGTCAGGACCTGGATCACCTGCTGGTGGCACTGTGGTTCTAAGAGCAGAAGATTGCAGTTCTGGTGTCCACCAGCAGGTGTCTCCCAGCAGCCAGCAGATCCCAGCAATAAGTCTCCACCTAATGCTGGCTGCTAGGAGAGTATTTAATCTTGTCTCTACTATTTCCTGGTGCTTCAGTGTTTTGGTCTGCAAGCCAGATACTGATTTTCATTAATCCTGAGCCTGATTCCTGCTTGAGCCTGCTCTTGCCTTGTACCTATGTATTTTACCCTGCTGCCTTGTACCTGCTCCCCTTGTTTCTGATCCCAGTCTTGTTTTCCCCTTCCTGACTGTTCCTAACACCTCCAGTTTGACCCTGTCGATCTGTGCCCCCCATTTTGTTTATATTGTATATAGTTAGTTATCAGTTAGGTGTTCTGTTACCCAGTTAAGTTGCTTGTTAGGGATGTGCCCGCTTCGACTCGAACATTGGGCGTTCGTCGAATTGAGAACCTTATGGGGTGTTCGCAGCGACTTTGCCGCCGCGGAGCGCCCCATAATGCATTGCGCTCAGACGGCGTGCACAGATCCTCCTCCATGGGAGGGCTCCCGCCATCTGCCTCCCACCATCTGCCCGCTGTTTGACAATTTATTTATATGGCCACCCGGCGACATAAGCGAGCGACCCCAGCCCCTTTTGACATCATGTGACATCAGGGGGGCAGGTCATGCGTGTACGTCACTGAGTGGACCCACCCTGCCATTTAAATAAAACTTCAACACAAAGAGAGCTCAGTCGGCGGGAACCTTCCCATGGAAGAGGATTTGTTGCGGTTTTTTTTTTCGGGTCTGTCGCTCGCCGTGATTAACGATGGATTACAATGGGTGACAATTATTTTTATTCTTTATTCTTTAATAAAGGACTTGTCCCTAATTGTCTCCTGCATTTTTTTCTTTTTTTGACATTTTTGGTGAAGTAGTAGGGGTACGATGTACCAGATACTAATTCACATAGGGGGGGGGTCGGGATCTGGGGGTCCCCTTATTAAATTATTGTTTTAATTTTGGCCCAAAGCGCCTGGTATGGACTGGGGGGGGGAACCCCACGCAAATTTTTTTTGTGTTTTTTTGTATAGTGCCGGGAGCCGGCAATACATTACAGACGCGATAATAAATGACCATTTTTCCTTTGGAAATGTCATTTTGCTCTGGCTATGTTCTAAACATCACAGAGGTGCACCCTTTTACAGACTAAGGGGACCCCTCAGGCAATTAAAAGGAATATTTCATTTTTATTGTTTCACTTTAAGCATTATTAAAATCACTGCTCCTGAAACACAATTGATTTTAAAACTTTTTTTTGCATTGATACATGTCCCTTAGGGCAGGACCCGGGTCCCCATACACTTTTTAGGCCAATAACTTGCATATAAGCCTTTAAAATGAGCACTTTTGATTTTTCATGTTCAGGTCCCATAGACTTTAACGTTATTCAAATGTTCGCACAACTTTTTTGCCTGTTCGCATGTTCTGGTGCGAACCGAACAGGGGGGTGTTCGGCCCATCCCTACTTGTTAGGTATTCTGTCATTTGGATTGGTTCACTGATATCTTCATGTTTGCTGTGTATACTGTTTGCTGGCGTTTGGATAGCTTTTGTTTCGCTGTTAATAAACTTGCTTAAATTATATATAATTTAGTCTCAGTTTCTTAAGTGTAGCTATACAGATATGGCCACCCCTACTGCTAGTATCCCTGACATTTACGTTTTTCATGCTGCTCATAGTGCTTTGCAAAATAGTATGGAACCTTGTTTTCATATTCACATATTATAGCAGTTATTATAATTCTTGTCAAAACAAATAAGTATGCCGTTAATGCATCACCCCATTTATGTTGTTATAAATGTGTGAATGTTTGCACATACACACAACAATAAAAATCTCCTTTAAATATAGCATTGTATACTGTGGTTTTACTCCTTTATGATATGCATATTTAAACATTTTGACAGCATTTAGCCAAACCTTTAAAGAAAATTGCATTTTTATTTTAGGCATTCCATTCCAGAATCCAGGCATTAGCCACCACACATTTGGATGCTGTAGTGTACATTCCATTGCAAATGATGCATGTTACACAGAATACAATTTGGCTGTCCACGTGCAATCAATACGCTGGAGTGCAGACATTTCTGATAGCAAATTAACCTTATTCAGTTGTCTAAGTTTGAGCTACTGATTTCTGTACACAATCAATATATTAACAAACATTTAACTGTTTTTTAAATAAAATGGAAAACAAAGGTTTTATTTTATTTTAATTTATTTGTTTAAGCCCTGAACACAATATAGAAAGAAAATAAATACCCAATGCATTCCTTTTAATATCTGTGTCTGGTTGGCTAGTGGAAAATACTGCCAGTAATTTCCATTTTTTGCCAACATCTCATGAACCAAGTCCATCCCCTCATCCATTACATAATTTAATCATCCTACAAACCATTTGTGTCTATAAAGAATTGTGACTGCCCTTTTTGAGCTAGTTCCATAGACATTCAATCATATTTGCCTTTTTACGTAAAAAAAGTAACTTTTTAAAGCTTACGGTTTGAAATGAGCTGATTTACTGTGACTGGGAAAGATTATTTAATTGCTCTAATCTTGGAACTCAGACAGCAAACGCTAAGCCTTTATGGAAACCATATAAATAAACGATCTTCCTATGGTGAAATGTTCTCTACATTGTTTTAGTTCTAACAAAATTGAAGCACCAAAAAAAATATTGAAAATGAATCAGGTTCTGCATTCCAACGTAAGTAACCTGGGCTCGAGACGCCATGCCAATAAATGCAGAAAAAATGCTTAGACAATACATAGGTAGCAGTAAAATGTGTTTAATATATTTTACCATAATCCTTGTGGTAGGTCAATGCTGCCTGTGTCAGCAAGACCAACCCAACAGCAAAAAACAGCTTGGCTTACATGTAATACATGCTTTTGAAATGTACCTGGATTTTTGCTTCTTTAAAAATCAATGGCGCCATCCTTTCCTTTTCCTTATAGAATCCTACACTGAGCTATATAACTGCTTGGACTGTAAAATTGTTGTAAAATTTTAACTGATTTTATGTTTAAAGTCATGGGGTCTGATTTACTAATATCATGAGCTCACCCAGCAGCAGTCACTGGTAGCCAGCACTGCGGGCGTAACTAATACTAATTTATTAAATGTAGACATAATGCACAGAAACATCTCGACCCAAGCTTATATCCAAGCAAATTCAGTAAACTCAAATACACACCCCCATAGTTACATTGCCTTTGTTTAACCTACCACTTTTCACCTCAAAGCAGCAGGTGAGCAAGGATTTGACCTATTCTGAAATGTATTTTATTTTTTTTTATTTCAGGTATTTATATAGCGCCGTCAATTTACACACTGATTTACATATACATTGATCATTCACATCAGTCCCTGCCCTCAAGGAGCTTATAATCTAAGGTCCCTAACTCACATTCATACATACACATACTAGGGCCAATTTAGACAGGAGCCAATTAACCTAAAATAGCAGCATAACATGTTAACAGTAACATAGAAGGGCTGAAATACTTACCTTTCCAGGATAAAATGGTGCTTTAAAGCGGAGTTCCACCCTAAAGTGGAACTTCCGCTGGTTGGATTCCTCCCCCCCTCAGGTGTCACATTTGGCACCTTTCGGGGGGGAGGGGGAAGAGGACACCTGTCTTTAGACAGGTGTCCTTTTCCACACTTCCGGGAGCTCTGGCCGGCGGACGCGGCCGCTGACGTCAGAAGCCCGGCTCCCTCCTCCCTGCTCGCTCTGCTACTGGCCGCCTGGCCAGTAGCAGAGCGCGGCAGAGCTCGCGCATGCGCAGTAAGGTGCCCGGCGTGAAGCTGTACTGCTTACACGTCCGGGTTCCCTTACCCGCGATGGAGGCGGCTGCACCCGTCCCCCGATCCGAAGATCGGCGGCGGGTGCCGACATCGCTGGACTCCAGGACAGGTAAGTGTCCTAATATTAAAAGTCAGCAGCTACTGCATGTGTAGCTGCTGACTTTTAATTTTTTTTTTAGCCCTCGGACCTCCTCTTTAAGTTCCCTCCAGTGTTGCAGACATATCCAAAAACTTAAAGTTTATCTCTACTTTTGTAGGGAAAAAATAATCCCCTCTTGGTGATCTTAGTATACTGCAACGATTTTCATCAAACTATATATTGCAGATTCCACAACTGTCTGTTGTTGTAACAATGCAAAGATTAAAATGGGTCCTTGGGATTTGTTATGTGAAAAAGATTCAGTCATGTGAAAAAATAAATGCACCCTATGGAAAAAGTTTACTTTTTCATAATATCTGAACAGGTAAACATGAAAAGCGTGCCTGCAGTAAAGGGTATATACTGAAAAACGCAAGTAAAAATTGCCTTTATGTTATTTAACAAATATATGAAAAGATGTTTCAGAGTATTCTGGAAAATGTATGTACACGCTTGGCTTCAGAAGCTATTATTGTCCCCTATAGCAAAAATTATTTCCTGTAGGCATTTTGCCTAACTGTTCACCCGTATCTGACATTGACTTGTGAAATTTTTGACCAATCCCCCCATGCAAAATCTCTTTAGTTGCAAGATGTTTCCGGGTTTCCCTGTATGAACTGCAGTTTCAAATCCCCCACAATACTTCAATATGGTTTAAATCAGGGTTTTGACTAGTCCAAACCATAACCCTCCATTTGTATGTTAGTGCATTTTTGCATCACATTGAAACATTCGTTTCCAGTTCAACTTTTGGACAGATGGCCTCACATTCTCATTAATAGACTTGTGCACTGCAGATAAATGTATTTGGTTTAGTTTAATTCGTTTTTGTTGTTTTTTCGTTATGACCGCGATTCGTAAATTAAAAAATTCGTAAATTCAAAAATTCGTAAATTTGAAAATGCAAAAATTCAAAATAACTAACTAACTAATTATTAAATTATAGGTATTGTAATTTCTTTTCAAGTTTGACTGTTAAAGAACCTAATTTATCCAAAGTTACGAATTATTAGAAATAATGAATGCCGCATCTAAACAAATGGAAAGGAACAAATTAATAATAAATAATAATAATAATAAAATGTTTTTTATTATTATTATTGTTATTTATTATTATTATTAATTCATTACCTTCCATTTGTTTGGATACGGCATTCGCTATTTTGGATAATTTGTAACATAATTTGTATTTGTTACATTCACTAACAGCCACATTTGAAAGGAATTTCCAATACCTATAATTTAATAGTTAGTAATATTTAAGTTATTATAGTTAGTTATTATTTCAGATTTTCGAATTTCGGGTTTTCGAATTTGCGCATTTATGAATTTTCAAATCTTCTAATTTAAGAATATTAAACTATTCAAATTTATGAATTTACGAATTTACAAATATTCGACTATTTGAATTTATGAATAATCGTAAAAATTCGTTAAACAGATTCTCGTTAATTCGGATACTTCCAAATGAACGAATTTGTCAAAATTTTTTAAAAACCGAATTCGGTACGAAACTAATTGCACATGTCTACTCATCAATCATACTTTAATATCATGCAGAATTCATAGTTGAATCAGTTACTTCAAGCTGCCTAGGCCCTGAATTAGCAAAGTAAGCCCAAACAATATAATTTTCAGCACCATGCTTCACAGCTGAAGTCCTTCTCCTGAAATGCTGTCTTCGTTTTGTGCATGGCATGTCTACTGTTAACCTGTGCAAACAACTCTATATTTGATTTATCATTCCACAGCAAATTGTTGCAGAAGGCCTGGTCTTTGCTTATTTTTTTAATGACAAACTATAGCTTTGGTCTGATGTATTGTACAGCAAAGGTTTTTACTAGCACACCTCCCTTGCAAGTTAAATTGGTGCAATCTCTTTCTGATTGTAGGTGCATGCACTTTGACATCAAATGTTGCAAGAGTTACCTGCAGATGCCAGGATTAAATACTGGAGTTCTTGGAGATTGCTTTTAGCTTCAAATGCTCAGCTCTTGGGCGAAATTTTCTGGACTAACCAAGTCTGAAAAAAATAGTAGACATTTGAAATCTATGAACCTTGGAGATTATTCTCTTTACAGTGGCTTGATTGATTTCAAATAAATTCCTTGGTGTCATAGACATCTTAAGGTCTTAGAGAGCTCTGCTGATCCCACCATGCCCGTCAATAGAAAAGAGAACACCAGGCCCGAGAACGTAGATATCTGAGGTTTAAATAAGACTAGTTCCACCTGTATACTGAAAGCAATATGCCATACAGGATGGGACTTTAGAGGTGCTTAAAGTCCCCTCTCAGAATAAAAGTCAAAGCCTAATTATAGGTAAAAAAGGTATTTATTACAAAAAATGGTAAAAGAGACACAATAAATATACTAGGGGTCTAGCCCATTAAAAGCATGAGTAGTTGTTCCTACACATAACATTGAAACCATAACAAACACCCCTGAAGGTAGAGTTTCCTTCCTGCATGAAATATCATGTATAGCAAGTTTTGATAGTAAACTATAAATCCAATATAGGTTACAGCAGTGAATGATAGCTCGTCCTTACTGACGCGTTTCGCCTGTATTGGCTTCTTCAAAGGGTTCAGGGGCTATGTGTGGTTTGGAATAACTGAAAAAACAAGAATATATATACAATCCAGGAACAATGAACATTTAAAATTTACTTTATTACTTATCCACTGACTTAAAATTTATATGAGAACAGAACGTTTAGGGATGTCAGGAGAGATGCATGTACCCCTCACTCCGACGCCTGTCAGAGATGCTGAAAAGTGCGCAGAAACAGACACATAGACAAGACCGAAACTGGCCCTACCTCCAGGCCGCAGACACTGTCCCCAGAAATCAGAGAGCAAACGCCAGGAAGCATAGACTTGTCAAAAGCCCAAAGTTAGTGCTGATAAAACAAAATGACACAGAACACAAACATGAATGTGTCTACCACCTCAATTCTACATAGCCTAGGCAGTAGATTCCAGTAAGGAAAAAATCTGAGACATGCACTGCCCATAAAGCACATAGCAGTCTACTTGCATATATCTCCCAGATGTGTCTGCAAAAAACAGATGCACCACCTCAAATACCAAGTCCTCCTTGTATGTAAAGGTAGCCTAAAGGTTCCAAGGAATTTCTATAAGGAGCATGAGTAAGGGGTCAATAATCAGCCATATCAATCCCCCATGACTTTTATTCTGAGAGGGGGGTTACAGCCATGGGCGTCCGCAGAACTTTTTCCGGGGGGGGGGGCATAATTTCAAGGTCATCCATGCTCTGCCCCTTTTTGACAATCTCATAATTACATTATCACGGTCAGAGACTGCAGACGTAGTACAGGAGATGGTCAGAGACTGCAGACATGATCCAGGAGATGGTCAGAGACTGCAGACGTGATACAGGAGATGGTCAGAGACTGCAGACATGATCCAGGAGATGGTCAGAGAATGCAGACGTGATACAGGAGATGGTCAGAGACTGCAGACATGATCCAGGAGATGGTCAGAGACTGCAGACGTGATACAGGAGACAGTCAGAGATTGCAGAAATGATACAGGAGACGGTCAGAAACTGCAGACATGGTACAGGAGACAGTCAGAGACTGCAGACATGGTACAGGAGACGGTCAGAGACTGTGGACATGGTACAGGAGACAGTCAGAGACTGCAGACATGGTACAGGAGACGGTCAGAGACTGCGGACATGGTACAGGATACGGTCAGAGACTGCGGACATGGTACAGGAGATGGTCAGAGACTGCAAACATAGTAAAGGATACGGTCAGAGACTGCGGACATGGAACAGGAGACAGTCAGAGACTGCATACATAGCACAGGAGACAGTCAGAGACTGCAGACATAGCACAGGAGACAGTCAGAGACTATGGACATGGTACAGGAAACGGTCAGAGACTGCATAAATGGCCCAAGAGACTGTCAGAAACTGCATACATGGCTCAAGAGGATAAGGACCTAGTGGGGAACCCCTTATCTGATCCCTGATTCCAGGGGGGGCAATTGCCCCCCCTTGCCCCTACCTGCGGACGCCCATGGTTACAGCACCTCTAAAGTCCCATCCTGTATGGCAAATTGTTTTCAGTTTATCTGGGGATGTGGTGCTGTCTTTTTCAGCCATACTCCGAGATAAATGTTGTTAAAAAAAACGTGTCCTTTACAACCACTTTGAATCATCTAATGTCTGCCTGTTCATGTATGTGGGGAAAAAAATTGACATATTTGTAACCAAAGGCCTAGGTTATGGGTGAGCGCTGGTGGGAGTCTAAAGCAAATTTTTTCTTTCATTTTTTTTCTTACTTTCCTTACCATTCTGGGAAGAAAGTTAAAGTGATTGTAAGCAATCACCTTGTAAAACAACTCATTCCCTTTGAAATACAAATGAAAGGCAACACATTTTTGTATAGTTATAAAAAAGCATTATAAATACCTTTTTTTCCCTTTTTTAAGTGATCACATTCCCTCTATTCTCAGCTGCATAAGAGCTGGGGGAGAAGGAGCAGCACATGGAGCTTCCAAGTGAATGGCTGTGCAGTGGGGGGGCGTGTCAGGACAAGCCTGATCATTGGAGGAGAGTACATTGAGTTCCCAGCATAGCTAGAGAACTGACCACGGTGTGCTTTCCTGCTTAGTGTGGTCAGTTTTTAATAGGAAAGCAGAGGTGCTGTCAGGAACACCAGGGATTTCACACAAAGGAAGCACTACAAAGAGGACAGGATACTTTCTCATACAAGTACATGGTACAGCAGCCACATATCAGGAACATGAAGTATTGGGGTAACAAAAGCTTTAACCTTGATCCATATGCGTGCTTTACAATTAAAAACCATGCAGAAAGAAGAAATGATTTAATAATTGTTGGGAATGTTATTATTAGAATTAATATTTATAAACATTGTATATTTTAGGCCAAATCTGAAGGGACTATTATGTACATTAAATACATCGGATACATGCAATAATGTTGAACATAGAATAATAATGAGAGAACGTAAAAAACACTATATACTCCATTTCAGGTTGTATCACTGCATTTAAATTAAAACATAAACACATTTGTGTCTTACTTGGCTGCTTTTGCTTACAGTAGTATTAGTTACTTATTTTTTTCAGATTTTTCTTTCTGTGCCATTCCTTGCAACGTTGGTGACAGAAGCTGACCATACCTTAATCATTTTTTTTTTCGTTCAACCATCAAAAAAATGATCCGATTCCCCCATCCACCTCCATCCATCACTCCATCTATGATATTGTATTTGACAGCTGGGAGACATCACAACAGTCAGAAATCAATGATCAGTGCCGCCAGTTACAGCCAGTAGCAGGGCACCCATCCAAAATTTTGGGGCCCCTTACGCAGCTTTAGGCCTGGGCCCCTCGGGCCTGACCACCAACATTCCTAAGGGCCCCCCACTGGCCATCTCACTGAGTCTTAATCTGCATTCCTCTCCACAATGTAACTCCCATCCTCATACCCACCCAAAATCATCCGATTCTGGGTGAGGATGGTGATACATTGTGGAGAGGGATGGATGATTCTGGATGGGGGTGAGGATGATGGAGAGGGATGGAGATGATGGAGAAGGATGGATGATTCTGGATGGGGGTGGGGATGATGGAGAGGGATGGGGATGATGGAAGGGGATAAGGATGATGGATAAGGATGGATGATTCTGGGTGGGGGTGAGGATGATGGAGAGGGATGGAAGGTAGTAGGGGTAGGGAGAGGTAGTAGGAGTGGGGGTGGGTCTT
>BLSH010334665.1:414658-437777 GCA_018402905.1 Glandirana rugosa | reverse complement strand
GAACAGGGGGGTGGGGAATTTGGAGACGTCGTTACGACCGTCGTGAATATGTAGATAAAGGGTTTCTGTTGGAGAGCTATACTGCGACTCGTACACATGAGTTGAAGAAACCAGCTGGTACCACTCCGTAAAAGACTCACCTTGGACAGGACAATTTGGTGACATACCAGAACCGGTGACACGACGTCGAGTCAAAGTCCCAGAACCGTTAGAAGAATATCGGATGCGGTTGAAATACACCTCGTTGTTAAGAAAAATATTCTAGGAGACTCTCAAGAAACGGTACTCCACGGTACAACTTGAAGGTCACTAGTCATACTCTCTCACTGTGTGGACGAGGGGTAAGTGCTGCCAGCATTGCTGCAGAGGTTTAAGGGGTGGGGGGACAAGCTGTCAGTGCTCAGCCCATACGCCGCACACTGCATCAAATTGGTCTGCATAGCTGTTGTCCCAGAAGCAAGTCTTATCTAAAGATGATGCACAAGAAAGTACACAAATAGTTTGCTGAAGACAAGCAGGCTAAGGACATGGATTACTGAAACTATGTCTCGTGATCTGATGAGACCAAGATAAACTTATTTGGTTCAGATGGTGTCAAGCATGTGTGGCAGCAACCAGGTGAGGAGTACAAAGACAAGTGTGTCTTGCCTAAAGTCAAGCATGGTGGTGGTAGTGTCATGGTCTGAGGCTGCATGAGTGCTGCCGGCACTGGGAAGCTACAGTTCATTGAGGGAACCATGAATGCCAACATGTACTGTGACATACTGAAGCAGAGCATGAGCCCCTCCCTTCGGAGACTGGGCCACAGGGCAGTATTCCAACACGATAACGACCCCAACACACCTCCAAGATGACCACTCCCTTGCTAAAGAAGCTGAGGGTAAAGTTGATGGACTGGCCAAGCATGTCTCCAGACCTAAACCCTATTGAGCATCTGTGGGGCATCCTCAAATGGAAGGTGGAGGAACACAAGGTCTCATGGTCATCGTGGGAAGTGGAAGAGGACTCCAGTGACAATCTGTGAAGCTCTGATGAACTCCATGCCCAAGAGAGTTAAGGCAGCGCTGGGAAATAATGGTGGCCACACAAACTATTGACACTTTGGGCCCAATTTGGCCATTTTCACTTAGGGGTGTACTCACATTTGTTGCCAGCGATTTAGACATTAATGGCTGTGTGTTGAGTTATTTTGAGGGGACAGCAAATTTACAGTTATACAAGCTGTACACTCACTACTTTACATTGTAGCAAAGTGTCATTTCTTCAGTGTTGTCACATGAAAAGATATAATAAAATATTTACAAAAATGTGAGGGGTGTACTCACTTTTGTGAGATACTGTATATATAAAGTCCTTTAAGATAGGAGAGATACACAAGCCGCAGTGGGAGAAGGTGTTTCACACACAGCACACGGTGTCAGGGGGAATCCAATCAATCCATCACCAGTGATACCAGCCTCTCACTTCACTACTTCAACCTCACAAAGGCCACACAGCCAATAGTACACTCCTCCTGTTCAATCACCGCCAGCCTGCTCACCGATAATCTCTCAGACAGCAGCCACCAATATGGGACATGAACAAAGAAGGAGAAGATCTAATGCTCTCCATTTCACAAAGTTTATTTTTAAAAAAATTAAAGCATAAAACACTCACATTCATTAACACTCAAAGACAAGTGCCAGCATGTACACAGATTCAAGCATTGTGTACATGCTGGCATTCGGCTTTGAGTGCTAATGAATGTGAGTGTTGTATGCGTTAAAATTTTTTCACTGGTGATGGATTGATTGGATTCACCCTGACACTATGTGCTCCGTGTGAAACACCTTCTCCAACTGCGGATTGTGTATCTCTCCTATGTTAAAGGACTTTATATACATATGTTTATTATTGGCGCTGCACTGTTTGCTTATTATTTATCTTTGAGGTTTTTTTAAATTTACCTTTAGTGTTCAGCTTCCTATGTTCTCGTTGCTTTGTATTAGGTCAGCGCTGAATATATTTCTTATATGCATTTTGGTTAATAACGCAGGCACACTAGCCTGTCCACCTCCACCATATTGTAGTCAAAGCATGGGAGTGTTTCAAAGCTTTGTTGAATGAAACTCAGTGCCATACAAACCCTTCATATGTTTCCAGGGCCTTTTAGAGTCATTGTGCAAGAAGTTCACCATCACCTAGAATTTCTGCTTAATAAATAGAGGGAATACTCTAGTGAGAGACTTAAGTGAGGAACATTTGCAAAGGTGGAGCCTTTAATGGACTAATATATGCTTAATTTCAGGAATCTTTAAACGATATGGAACTCTCAGGTCTGAACAGTGGGCAGGAATCTATATAATACTCAGCATGTCACTCACTACAATTCCTGCTCTGACTGATGTTGGAATGGGGGCACTATCCTAACCAATATTGTTTGTACTGGGCCCCCTGTCCTTCTGCCTCCCATCCCAGTCTTCCACTGATGGAACTTGGAGTACACATGGTGTACAAGACAGGAAGCACATTGATAGGTTAGAATAGCCTTTATCAACCAGTATTCCATGGAACACTATTGTTCTTTCAGATGTCAATAGTATTTCCCAGAGGAGTTAGCAATTGTTCCACCCAGATACGTAACCAATGACATCAATGATTTTATTTTAGCTATCTGTAAGGGGGCGTTCTTCCCACTAACCACAAATGTACAGTGAGTTAAAATAAAATCATTGATGTCATTGATTACATATCTGGGTGGCAAAATCACTAACTCCTCTAGGAAATACTAGCAACCTCTCGAACAATAGGGTTATAGGATACCTCCCAACTTTGTGAAATGATAAAGAGGGACACCTTTTAGCACAGAGTATGTAGGCAAAGGACATGTCCCTGCCATGGCCCCAGTTACATGGACCACAAAGATCTAAACCGTACAAATTCTTTTTTGACCTTTATATTGGCTTTTCAAAATAACAAATCCAGTAATATAGAGTTTGGATAAAACATTTAGAACAGCAGAAAACCTTTGGTAGTAAAGTAGTACACTTTGTATAGCTTTGTGCATATCAAACCAAAAAGGAAAACTAAGGCTTTACAAGGTACAGAGGAATTTGGTCTCCAAATGAGACACAATTGAGAGCTATGGTTATAGGGATCATAAAGAAACAGAATGTGACCTGTCACGACCACAGTGACGTACCTCCATCCCTAATCATACATGAAAACAAAGAGCAAAAATGGTCATAGGACTTTATATGAGATATGTCACATTACAAAGAATGGTATAGAAAGTATATAAACATCGTACAAGGTAAAATATTTCATGATGTCAAAATACATGATACAATATGCCAATAGAACCATGATGGCCATTGATAGGCTGATATGACAGTAATTAATAAAAATTCATGATAAATAACAATTGCATAAAAAAAAGGTCATAAACAGTTACATGATGGATATATACAGTAAGGATCAGATGGTCAGGCATGCTAAAACGCTACACATTTTGTGGCGTTATAGCCATTCATCAGGAGTACAATGCTAGAGATCCATGTAGCTGTAGAAGGTGAACAAAAAATGATGTATGAGTAAAACTCCTTGTACTAGACACAAAGGTTAGCACCTAGAAAGACCAAGTGGTCTACTACTTACATATCAGCTCAAAATGAGGCCTGGCTTGCAGATGGAAATAGAGGGATGTCACATGACCTGGGACTGAGGCGGGGATGTTCAGACCAGAGGAACAGCCAGGGTAGGGCCAGGTGATCAAAAAAGAATATTGCAAATAAAGGAAATGTGGAGACACATCTATCCCATACTAATCTGAAAAACATGTGAAAGAAGTAAAATAAATATATGAAGTAATTATTGTGATTAGATAGCTGGGGAGGGTGTCCAAGCTGCCTCTGGTCTGGATGGGATCATCCCCGCCTCAGAGTTTTACTCATACATCATCTTTTGTTCACCTTCTACAGCTACATGGATCTCTATCATTGTACTCCTGACGAGTGGCTATAACCCCACGAAACGCGTAGTTTTAGCATGCCTGACCATCTGATCCTTACTGTATATATCCATCCTGTATCTGTTCATGTACATTTTATTGTGCAATTGTTATTTATCATGAATTTTCATTGATTACTGTCATATCAGCCCTATCGATGGCCATCGTGGTTCTATTGGCATATTGTATCATGTATTTTGACATCAGGGAATATTTTACCTTGTACAACAATAAATCTATATTTATATACTTTCTGTACCATTCATTGTAATGTGACATATCTCATATGAAGTCCTATGACCATTTTTGCTCTTTGTTTTCATGGATATAGTAATCATGAGCAGAGGTTCCCTGGTACCAGAAAGTAATTCTAAAAGTTCGTCTTTGTTAAAAGGTTGAAAAAGGCTGGTTGCTGATCAGATTTTATTATAATCTGGGAAACATCTAAAATATAAGTCACTCCACCCCTAAAACACAAATAAAACCATAAATTAAAGCACTTGGCAGGATTCTTTTGTAAAACATTCCAGGTTACTCTTTCAAAACACAATTTGTTTAATCAAATTGGTACTTTACTGCACATGAAGAGTAAAACATTCTTCTTGGAAGTTTAGTTACACTTTTGTATATTCTTTTCAGGGACCATAACTGCAACTTGCATAAAAATGAAAGCGTAAAAAAAGGAAACATTCTGCATTTTAATCTAGGTACAAAATGAACCTGTACAATCGATATAAAGAGATCAAAATGACTCTCTGCATCAATTGTCGCAGTGAACAACGCATTCCTTCTCTCTGTCCTTTGCATCTTTCATTCTGTAACAGTTTTTGAGAAGGACAGAGAAGAGGGCCTTGTTCCTTCCTGCCATTACTGGGACTTGCGGGTCAGAGCATGGCGTGGGGAAGCAGGTACACAATAAAGGCACCCTGCGTTGTTTTCAGATCTTTTTTTTGTCTTCAATGAAACCAGAAAACCAAAGAAACTTACCATCTTCTGTACTACAAATAATTGGAAAAGTTTCACTTCCCATCTCCAAACTCTTTTCAAGGTAGAGAACTAGAGATCAGAGAAAAATATACAGAAGATCAAAGACTATGCAATTCCAATTTCATGGTCACATTTTAAAAATGCTGAAAAAGCAGCAGTCTTCGTTGTTATTGCTGTTAACTCAAGCTCATTAAAATGAAAATGTAAAAAAGGATAAGCATTTGTTATACTTATCAGGACATAAACGTTATATGTTGCTTTCTGCGCACAAATGGAAGCATAAAAGTTTATTTACACATAACTCCCAACTGTTTCTAAATTTGAGAGACTGGCCCTTTTATGGAACAAAATTCCTCTGTCCCTCTTTCTCTCTCAGTTGTGCCTTATTTTGGATAAATGTGTGGACTCCTATGATAAATGCAATACTTAAAGTGTTACTAAACCCACAACAGTAAAATCAGTCTGTATATGCAGCATAGCATGCTTGTTATACTCACTGTGGAACTTAAAGGGTTAATCTGTTGCATTAGGTAAAAAGGTTGTTTTATCCTGTATGCATAGATCCTTCCCACCTGCACTGTCTATCTGGGATTGGCCAGCTAACACAGGCAGTTGTGCCTGAGCACATGCTCAGTTGTGCCTTTTATGCTGGAGAGGGCATTCACTTGATCTCAGAGTTAGCCAGGTCACATGATATTGACATCACACATGTGGGCGTGTATACAGGTTGTAGTGGAAATCTCCTCCTACCTGAACTCTCAGCATTGGACAGACTGTGCAGTTTATCATCTAACCGTGGTATACAGATCATCCAAAAAGATATTTAGTGACAATATGTTAATGTAAAAAGAAGATTTATAAGCTGTGGGCAAATTACTGGGTTTAGTAACACTTCAACTGTTGAAAGTTTCACAAAAACCTTTTTTATTATAACATTGTTATTTTAAAAAGCTGGTATAAAGGAATCTTTATACTTTTGGGTTTAGCCAACCAGTTTTTGCTTAACTGGTACCAGATGGCCCATAGTACATAAACTAGCACACGGAGTAGTGCTGATGAGGGTTGACGCACCTGTATGTCCTCTCTCATCACATGCTCATGCGCGCTCTCTAGGGCATGCAGCGGTGGGATCAGTGACCCGGTGCGTCCGCTGTGCCCACTGTGAGTGGCCCTGGTATCATGCTCCCTGTGGCCAATCGCAGCAAGCACAGGAACAGTAGTAAACAATGATGTCATTGTTTACTATTGTGTGAGCTCTGTGATCGGTCACAGCAATCACACCGTACCAGGGCCACTCACAGTGGCCCTGCACCATGTGATAATTGTGACCAATCACAGTAGTACACAAGGTTTTATGAATTAGACCTTTACACAGTCTTTTACTGATCGCTTATTACAGTGATCATCAGAGTAGTACAATGTCACTATGATAACACTGCACTGCTGTGGCACTATGTAAAAAAATAAACAAAAGAAATAAAATATCTATGTATACAGTATCTCACAAAAGTGAGTACACCCCTTACATTTTTGTAAATATTTTATTATACCTTTTCATGTGACAACAATGTAAAGTAGTGAGTGTACAGCTTGTATAACAGTGTAAATTTTCTGTCCCCTCAAAATAACTCAACACACAGCCATTAATGTTGAAACCGCTGGCAACAAAAGTGAGTACACCCCTAAGTGAAAATGTCCAAATTTGGACCAATTAGGTCTCAGGTGTGCATGGGGAGCAGGTGTGTTAAAGGGGTTGTATCCCCTCCAATGTGATTTATAGCTACAGGTAAGCCTATAATAAGGCTTACCTGTAGGTAAAATGAATATATATATTCCCCCTTCAAGCAGCCGCACAGCGCCGGACCTTGCTGAAAGATGGGCTCCCGTGACGTACCCGGAAGCAACATCTGAGGGAAGATGTCCGCTCTCCCTCAGAGGGGCCAAGCAGCTCTGACGGATCTTCGTTTTAAGGTGAGTATTTCATAATGAGCTAGTATGCGGTGCATACTAGCTCATTATGTCTTTGTCTTGCAGGTTTTGTTTTTTTTGTTCACTGGGGATACAACCGTTTTAAATTTGGTGTTATCACCACTCTCACCTTATTACCTGTAGGTTAAAATGGTTGTCACGGGTTGACAACCACTTTAATGGGACACATACAGTAACTGGGCACGTGGCAGGTGGTGTTTCCTTTGCCTACACACTCTGTGCTACATGTTGTCCTTTCCCACATCAGAAAGTTGGGAGATTTGATTTGCGCAACAAGGACTGGGGTGGTAAATTTTAAGCAACAGCTCTCTAGCCCTGGAATTCTTTTTACACAGTGCCCCCCAAAAAGAGAACCCTTTTGGGTTCTTGTAACAATAATTTTTTTTAAACAGAACTATCACAATATGGAACAAAAAGAACTTAAACAGTAATGTGAACTGCTTGCTCTAATGGTTCTTTGAATTTCAAGAACGGCGATTACCTGTTTTCTCTCTGAAGAGCGCTTATTTTTTTAAAGCTAGCTATAGATACATTGATGTTTCTTGTTTGGCCCATGGGCTGAACAAGAGAATTCTAATTGAGCCCCTATCCATACTAAATAGCCTGAATGGAGGAATCTCTCCTGCCATTTATTGTATCCAGGCAGTCAGTACCCGCAGTTGTCTGACTACCTGAGCAGTGACTGCACCTGATTGGATGCAGTCACTGTTCGGCTGACAATATTCCGAGCGCCAGGGTCACCCCTGGCACAAATGATTATCTGATTCAGCAGGAATTGGCCAAAATGTAAACAGTGTCAATGCATGCACAATCTAGTTTGCCGTGTGAGAAGAAAACATTTACAGCATGCGTACTTCAATCAAGCAATTCAAACTTTATTGACAAAACATGTCCAAAGCAACATCTGTAAGCCCATACCCATAATGCAGACATCTTCATAGTCAATAATTTTCAACAGAAAGTCCCTGTGCTAATTGTGGAAATATCCACCACATGTAACTGTCACAAAACTTAAGTTGTTTAAATTGTAGATGCTTGACCTCATGAAATGTATATGTCCTATCAATCTGGGTCTTGTAGAGCTCAGCTAATTTTGTGCTCCCTGACATATGCATTTGCTCCTGAATTATAGCTGTACACCAGTGCTTAATCTGATTTACAAAGCAGTTTATTGCTTTCACGTTCTCCAAATGCCCTTATCCAGGTTCTTTAGTATCCACACTGACAATGGAGCCAAGAGGTTTCTCCTCATTATCATTTTTAGAACATTCCTCGTGTGGACAAATATGGTTTTAATTTTTCAGACATTAAGGATGCTGTATTTCTTTTCTACAGGTTATAGTGTCATTCAGAGTTATATGTACATCACAGTACAAAAAAAAGCTCTCAAATGTAATCCAGCCATGGAGCCATGGAGCCAAGGATAGCATGTGGTTCTGATAACATGTCCACCACAACATGGTTAAGTGCATAGGCATTAAACAGACAATGCAGAAAATAATTCCAAATCATACACAGTTCTGGAATCATTGCAGGTATACTCCATCAAATTGTAAATATGGTAAAACTCTGCAACCCTTTATATAGGTAAACATCAATATTCCAAGCAGGCACGATACTTTTATAGAGTTAAAAAAAAGTGCATACACACTAATATATCAGATGTGTATTGCTATTTAAAGCGGTTGTAAAGCTTTGACGTCACAAGGGGCGGGCTCTTCAGGTGATATCATCGGATGGCCACGCCCCATGGCTATATAACGGAGGAAGACAGCTTCAGGACAAGAGCGGCCTTTTTTGTTTTTAGCGGGTAAACGACGCTGCGAGGCAGCGAGGAAGGAGACAGCGCCAGCGAGGAAGAAGAAAGTACAAGAAGAAGACAGCACTGGGAAAAGATGGCTCTGGGAGAAGACGGCACCAGGAGAAGATGCCTCGGGGAGAAGACAGCTCGGAGCTATTTAAAGGGCTTGTCAAAAAATGTCTTTTTTTTTACATTTCACTGATTTTTGGGGTGAATGGATAGGGGTACGATGTACCCAATACCCATTCACATAGAGGAGAGGGCTGGGATCTGGGGGCCCCCTTGTTAAAGGGGGTTTCCAGATTCCGATAAGACCCCCGCTCGCAGACCCCGATAACCACTGGCTAGGGTTGTCGGGAAGAGGCCCATGTCTCCATCAACATGGGGGCAAGGTGCTTTGGGGTGGGGGGGCGAAGCCCCCACACCATTTTGAGGGCATGTGGTCTGGTATGGTAAAGGGGGGGCACTCGCTCGTTCCCTCCCTGTCCTGTCCTGCTGGGCTGCATGCTCGGATAAGGGTCTGGTATCGATTTTGGGGGGAACCCACGCCATTTTTTTTATTTTGGTGTGGGGGTGTCCCCTACAAATCGGTCTGGTATGGTCTTTGGGGGGTCCCCACGCCGTTTTTTGTCATTAATTTTTTTTTTCATTCAACTGTCAGCGGAGAAGCCCCTTCCTACGATGATACACAAGCAGGCTCACTCCCGAGCTAGGCTGTGTGTGTCTACACACACAGCGCAGTTCAACGTGCACCCACAAGCTCTCTGCTTGCTGCATTTGATTGACAACAGCAGGAGGCAATGCCTCCGACTGCTACCTATGAGAGATGAGAGAGCTGCTGCAGATGGTCAAAGTGCTGGATGGATACAGTGGTTCTAAAGGCAGAAGGTATTTTAATGCATTAAAGTGGATGTAAACCCTCACATATACCCAGTGAAGTGAACAGCCTCAGATGATACAGAGATTAAACAAATCTCCCTATATAAGATTTACATGCATATCTGCTCTCTTCAGCTGTATATATCCTTTAGGAAGTGCTCTTCCTGTTAGCAGATTTTCTCTTCCTGGTTAAGACTGCAGTGAAGCCTGGGCACACAGCCAAGACAGCCAGGACAGTTGATTGGAGGAAAGGCACACACCCCCTCTCCACATAGGTAGAGACTCTCAGCTCCATTCGTTGTATCGTTCAGAGCTGTGCTAATCTATTTATAGCAACCTCCCCAACACAAAACTCCGGCTGCTTTTATCATATGTGACGAAAAACTTATCAGGCTGATAACAGAAGAACGCAACAAGAGACAGCTACAGGACATAGGGCTTTGGCGAGAGATAACAAAACACTGCAGATCTATGTGCCCAGCTCAAATTTAATGAATCGGGTTTATACCCACTTTTAGATAAAATACTTTCTGGATCTCAATCCAGCAATGTGCATGAGAGCAGAGGCTCTGTCTGCTCTCTCCCTACTCTGGCTCAGAGACAGCAGTGGGAGCCATCGGCCAGTGAGGAGAGTGCAGGGCGGGGCAGATGGCAAGGCTCAGGAGCTAACTTCTAACTGCTATGAAGCAAGAAGACCCAAGAAGAGGAGCTCTTGTTCTGTGCTAAACTATTGAAAAGAGCAGGTAAGTACATTTTTATTATGTTAAAGAACAAATAATTATTAGAATCACTTGCATGCATTAAAGTGGATGTAAACCCGATTCATGAAATTTGAGCTGGGCACATAGATCTGCAGTGTTTTATTATCTCTCTTCAAAGCCTGGCAGCCAGCATAGAGCCAAAAACATTAGAATTGTGTCGATGTCCCAATATTTATGGACCTGACTAGATAAAACCCTTATAGTGTAAAACCATCAATATGCACCTTGAGACCAAAAAGAATTGCACTTACATGCAATCACTTGATATCCTGCATATAATGACCATCTGCCAAAGCCCCTAGCCTTCTGATAGAGTTTGCTGTTCTGTGTCAGACCGTCTGTGTTGCGATGACTCCTCAGTGGGGTTCAATATGTATCACAGCGGCCAATCATAAAAAACATATGGGCTCTCATAGTGTAAAACCGTCAGCTTAATACTTTATTCCCAATTAAAATTCAGTACACTCACATGTGTTGAATAAAAGCTCCTGCTCGTACTGGCCGTCTGCCTGTAATACCTCCGGCTATAGTCAGCAATGCAGTTTTGTTAGGCGTAATTCTCGTGTGCAGAGTCGCACGCACACTAGAATAACGCCTAACAGAACTATGCGAGCCATCGCAACACAGACGGTCTGACACAGGACAGCAAACTCGATCAGAAGGCTAGGGGCTTTGGCAGATGGCCATTATATGCAGGATATCAAGTGATTGCATGTAAGTGCAATTCTTTTTGGTCTCAAGGTGCATAGTGATGGTTTTACACTATAAGAGTTTTATCTATTTTTATGGCTGGCGGATGTGATGCACACCGATCAGAAAGTGGAATTAGCAGATCATCTATAACAGCATAGCAGACCCATACAGAGAGTATTTAACAAGCATATGAGACCGCTCTTATATAGAGGGTCACACGGCAGCCGGTAAGGGCGTTGTGAGCACAGAGGTGTCTTTTATTCCATTCCAGAGCACAGAGGAACAACTGGTGTACTGGGACTTTCATCTTTTCAGCCTTTTTCACTTTTCCGATTGAGAGCCACACACAGATATCTTACGTATTACAGACTATTATGATTCTGAACTGTTCTGATTATCAATGAATTGATTATTGGTTATAAAAGAATTATTTTTTTTTAGCGCTGCATATTCACACTCATTTTATATGCCATAGACTATGTGATTATGATCATTTTGGATTTCTGTTGGACTTAAGATATTGCTTATAGGATTGAGGAATGGTTGAATTTTGAAGCGCTGCACATTTTTTTTATCCATATATACAGATGAAGGCAGAAGATATACATGAAAAACGTATATAGGGAGATTTGTTTAACCCCTTCAGATCCGCGCTATAGCCAAAAGACGGCTACAGCACAGATCTCAATTTCCGGGTGGACGCCCATGGACGTTCGCCCCTTTGCGCACTCCCAGCCCGCAATCGCGGGCGCACGGCCGGGAATATCTGTGATTGCTGTGTCCCTTGGCCATATACCCCGTGATCGGCGGGTCCAATGAGAGATGATCTCAAATGTAAACATAGAAGATCATCTCTCGTTGCCTGCCTTCTCTCCTCACACAGATACCGCTGTGTGAGGAGAGAGAGAGAGCGATCTGTGCTGCCCTGCTATTGCGCGTGAACACTACTGGATTCGTGATTACTGTGCCAAAAAACTGCCCATCATAGTGCCACATATCATTAGTGCCACCTGTCAGTGCCACATATCATCAGTGCCATCAAGTGTCACGTGTCATCAAAGTGTCATCAGTGATACGTGTCATAAAGTGCCACCTGACCTGTCATCAGTGCCACATGTCGGTGCCACCTGACCTGTCATCAGTGCCACGTGTCAGTACCACCTGACCTGTCATCAGTGCCACGTGTCAGCGCCACCTGTCAGTGCCATCGGTGCCATGTGTCATAAAGTGCCACCTGACCTGTCATCTGTGCCCCCTGACCTGTCATCAGTGCCACGTGCCAGTGCCATCAGTGTTACTTGTCACCAGTGCCACCTGACCTGTCATCAGTGCCACATATCAGTTCCACCCAACCTGTCATCAGTGCCACATATCAGTGCCACCTGACCTCACATCAGTCCCATCAGTGTCACGTGTCATCAGTGCCATAAGTATCCATCACCTCATTAGTGCCACAGGTGTCATCAGTGCCAATTAGTGCTGCAACAATGGCAAAAAGATATTTTTCTGTTGAGGAGGCCTACAATATTCTTGCGGCTGACGAGAGCAACGGGGAGCTCTCTCTTTGCAAGTTCCTATGAGTCTGATATGACCTACGATCCGGTCTCAGGTAGCGAATCAGAGCTGGACTCAGATGAGGAATATTGTCCACCCGCCAAACGAAGGCGCGTTGGTGAGGAGGCAATACCATCCACCAGCACCGCTGTGCTATCCACCAGCACCACAGTGCCATCCACCAGCACCGCTGTACCTCGGCCCCAAAGGGTTAAGTCCCATGCCGGCCTTCCCTACTCACTCCAGCACCCCTTGTGGCTTCCTCCTAATTCAGGAGAGGCTAGGATTCCCCCTTTCACTGCCCAGCCAGGAGTCCAGGTGGACACAGGAAATTTTTCTCCCATTCATTTTTTTGATTTCGTTTTTTACGGAGGACATGCTGCGATCCATTGTGGCCCAGTGTAACCTATATGCACACCAATTCATCCAGGTTAACCCAACCTCATATTATTCCCGTCCCTTTGAGTGGAGAGACATAACAGTGGAAGAATTCAAAACTTTTTTGGGCCTCACGTTCTGCATGGGACTTAACAACAAGAATGAACTCCGCTCCTACTGGTCCACCCGCCCCATCTACCACATGCCGGTCTTCTCATCAATAATGCCCAGGACAAGATTTTTCATGATCATGAGATTTCTACATTTTAACGACAATACCCAGTGCCCTCCCCGAAATGGCCCAAATTATGACCGGCTTTATAAGATTCACCCAATTCTCAATCATTTTTCTGAAATATTCCCCCAATTATTTACCCCAGACCAGCATATATGCATTGATGAATCCCTGGTGAAATTTAGCGGCAGGCTGGGAGTGAAACAATATATCCCCAGTAAAAGGGCCCGCTATGGGGTGAAAGTCTACATATTGTGCGACCGAACCACGGGGTACGTTTACGCCTTCAAAGTAAACGAAGGGAAGGACTCCCAGCAGAATCCCCCTAATTGCCCAGAATATTAGGTACAAGCGGTAAAATAATTTGGCAACTCATTTACCCACTCCAGGGCAAAGGCTACCACCTGTATGTGGATAATTTTTACACCAGTTTACCCCTGTTCCGGAACCTCTACAGCAGTGGTTCTCAACTCCGGTCCTCAGGACCCACCAACAGGCCAAATTTTAAGTATTACCTTGGGGAGATGCAGACTAGAATACTGCTATCATTGAGCAGCAAATGATATCACCTGTGATGTATTTCAGTTATCCTGCAAACCTGGCCTGTTGGGGGGTCCCGAGGACCGGAGTTGAGAACCACTGCTCTACAGGAAGAGAACACCAGCTTGTGGCACAGCCAGTAAAAATTGAATGGGCTTTCCTCAAAGACTCGTCAACATGAGGCTTGGAAAAGGAGTGACGGTGAGTCTGCAGAATGAGGAAATTCTGGCTGTGAAGTGGAGGGACAGAAGGGATGTGTATATGTTATCATCTATACACAACAATTCATTGGTAGAGATCCTCAGAAGAAATGGCCCAATACAGAAACCCACCTGTATCCATGATTACAACTTATACATGGGAGGAGTCGACCTAAATGATCAAATGTTGGAATCATATTTATTTACCAGAAGAACATACCACTGGAATAAAAAAGTTGCCCTCTATTTTTTTCATTTGGCCATATACAATACCTGTCATATATCGCAATTCCACCGTAAACCCGAAACCATTTCTTGGCTACCAGGAGGATATAGTCACCACACTTCTATACCCTAACGGCCCACCAGAAAATATTAGATCCGATGTGTGTAGTAGACTCTCCGAGCACCATTTCCCCGATAAAATACCTCCCAGACCAACAGGCCAAAAACGCCTGAAAAAATGCCGGGTGTGCTCTAGTAGTGGAGTTAGAAGAGACACCACTTATCATTGTGCCCAGTGCCCTTCCCAACCAGGTCTATGTATAGGTGACTGCTTCCGGCGTTATCACACCCTAGTAAATTATTGGTTCCTCAGTTCCTTTTTCAAGTTTGCACCCCTTATGCCACTGCCTGCTCTGGAACTGATCCTGGCTTGTTATTCGACCATGCTTCTGCTTACCGATTTTGTACATACTTCTGCCTACCGATTTTGTACATACTTCTGCCTGATCTGGAACTGACCCTGGACTCTTTGACCACGGTTTTTGCCTACCTCTTGGACTGATCTTGTACCCTGCAACTGGAGTAGTGGGATTCACAACACAGGGGTCTCACATATGTGAGAAGCTCCAGAATGTTTTTTTCTGGAAGAAAACATTGTTTTCTCTCTCCCAGATTAGAGTCTGGAGACTCAGAGGCTTCAAAGAGATTGGGTGGGAGAAGCGTCTACCCCTGTCCCCATTCTGTCCTGACCGAGGCCCTACTTCTGCCTGCTGCCTGTAGTACTTATTGCCAACATGCCTCTGCCTGCTGGATGAACTGACCACACCTCTGCTGCTACCTGGACTATGGACCATGTTTCTGCCTGCTACTAGGACCAATATTATGGCACTGTTGACAATATATCTGTCTGCACTGACCTTGGACTGTATATGGACAGTATCCTTGCCTGCTGCCTGTACTGACTATGGACAGTATTCATGCCTGTTTTTTTCCCACATTTTCTAAAAACTTCTGGAAAAAAATGAACAGTTCAAAAGACTCATTATGGCTCATAGATTATAAGTTGGGGTGTTCGCTTTCCAAAATGGGGTCATTTTGTGGGCTTTTCCATTGTCCTGGTGCTCCAGGGCCTTCAGAATTGTAATAGGTGGTCGAGAAATAAAATGTGTAATTTATGCTTCTAAAACACCTGAAGGTGCTAGTTCAATGTTGGGCTTCTCTATGTGGCCAGGCTGTAAAAATGTCCCACACATGTGGTATCACCATACTCCGGAGGATTAGTAGAATGTGTTTTGGGGTGTCATTTGAGGTATGCATATGCCATGTGAGAGAATAACCTGTTACAATGACAATTTTGTTAAAAAAAAATAAAAAAATCTTCATTTTGCAAAAAAATGTGGGAAAAAATTACAACTTCATAAAACTCACCATGCCACTTACTAGATACCTTGGAATGCCTACTTTCCAAAAAAGGGGTCATTTGGGGAGTATTTGTACTTTCCTGGCTTGATAGGGTCTCAAGAAATGAGATAGGCGTCAGTACATCAGGTGTGATCAATTTTCAGTGATTTGCACCATAGGTTGTAGACTCTCTAACTTTCACAAAGAACAAATAATATACACTAATTTGGGTTATTTTTACCAAAGATTTGTAACATTATAAATTACAAAATTTATGAAGATAAATTACTAATTTGCAAAATTTTATAACAAAAATGAAGAAAAATTTTTTTTTTTCAAAAATTTCGGTCTTTTTTTAACTATAGCACAAAAAATAAAAAACCCAGCGGTGATTAAATACCACCAAAAGAAAGCTCTATTTGTGTGAAAAAAGGATGCAAATTTCATATGGGTACAGTGTTGCATGACTGAGTAATTGTCATTCAAATGTGAGCACACTGAAAGCTGAAAATTGGTCTAGGCAGGAGGCAGGTTTAAGTGCCCAGTAAGCAAGTGGTTAATCTCTGCGGAGGATGTTCACTTCACGGGTTATATGGAGGGTTTACATCCGCTTTAAGGTAAAAAAAAATGGATTTTATTATAACTTACCGTAAAATCCTTTTCTCTGAGTTCACTGACAGACGCAGCTCTTCATAACACGTGGGTTTTATGTCATCCTATCAGGAGTGACTAGGCAAAACAGAAATAAAAGCAACAGGGATAGGCTAGCCCCTCCCAGAGGGCCGTCCACACCTGAGCATAAAAGCCCCTGCTGGCCAATGGCATTCAGTTTGTAACAAGCAGTACAAACCTAATCAGAGGGGTGGGAGCTGCGTCTGTCAGTGAACTCAGAGAAAAGGATTTTATGGTAAGTTATAATAAAATCCATTTTTCTCTTACGTTCACTGACAGACGCAGCTCTTCATAACACGTGGGGACGTCCCAAAGCTGTGTCAAACTAGAGGGGTGGGTGAAACTACAACAACTGTACTTAACAGAACCCTCTCGGAAGGCGCCAGACGCACCTACACCGCCGCCTGTAAAACTTTGCGGCCAAAAGCAGCATCCGCAAATGCTGAAACATCAACTTGTAAAACTTAGTAAACGTGTGCACTGAGGCCCAAGTAGCCGCTTTGCACACCTGAGACACCGAAGCTTGGTGTCTGAACGCCCAGGAAGTACTAACTGACCTGGTCGAATGAGCCGTGACCGGAAAAGGGGGGACTTTGCCCCGAACCTCATACGCATGTGTCACTTTCTGCCTGATCCAACGGGAAATGGTAGCTGACGAGGTTGCCGAGCCCTTTTTGGAGCCCTCGGGAAACACAAACAACTAGTCAGACTTCCGAAAGGAAGCTGTAGCACTCAAATACACCCGTAAGCTCCTCACCACATCCAAAGAATGCAACTCAAATTCCTTAGGATGTTTGGGGCGAGGACACAATGAGGGAAGGACAATATCCTCATTCAAATGAAAAGAGGAGACCCCCTTTGGAAGGAAAGAAGGTGGAAGTCGCAGCACCGCCTTGCCCTTATGAAGAATCAAGTACAGGGACTTGCAGGACAAGGCAGCCAATTCAGAGACCCTTTGCGTGGATGTGACAGCCACTAAGAAGGCTACCTTCTGCGATAAGAGAGACAAGGGAATGTCCCTAATCTGCTTATATGGTGGTCTCTGAAGCACAGAGAGCATCAGATTTAAGTCCCACAGCGACAAGGGCGGCCGAAACTGGGGAGCCACATGCTGTAGCCCCCGTACAAATGTGCGAATGGGAAGCCAAAGGACGCTGAAAAAGGACTGCCAAGGCCGAAATCTGGCCCTTGTGTACTCAAGGCCAGGCTTTTGACAAGGCCCTGCTGCAGAAAAGTCAGCACCCTGGACACCACATAAGAGCGGGGGTTCCAACCCCCCGCCTCACACCACGCAATATAGGCCTTCCAGGTCCTGTGATAAATCTTGCGCGAAGTGCAAATCTTACGCCACCACCGCGATACCTCGCTGTCTCAGCAGCGCAAGGACCGGAGCCAACACCTTGGTCAACACCCTGGGAGCAGAGGCCAGCCTGAAAGGAAGGGCCACAAACTGGTAGTGAAGGTCCTCCACTGCGAAACGCAGAAGCATCCTTGATATCCAAGGACGCCATGAACTCTCCCTGGCGCAAGGCGGCCACGACCAAACGAATGAACTCCATCTTGAACTTTTTTGCCTGCACAAAACAGTTCAGAGCCTTTAGGTCCAGCACCGGCCTGACACCGCCCTTTTTGGGCACCACAAAGAGGTTTGAGTAAAAACCGCAGAACCTCTCCTCCAGAGGAACCGGCACGATCACCCCCTGATCCGCAAGGGACTGGATCGCACCCAAAAGCTCCTCCCGACGCCTCTGAGGGAGTCTCAAGTTTGAGGGAAAAAACTGTCTGGGGGTAGAGAGCTGAACTCTATCCGGTACCCGGTGGACACCACTTCTAGTACCCACCGATCGGAGACACGAGCGGACCAACTAACCGCAAACTCCAGCAACCAGCCCCCCACCCGAGAGGCGGGCGGGGGCAACCCATCATGCAGTGGAGGACTTATCCTATTCCTTGCCGGGCTTATGCTGCCAAGTCCTTTTACCGGATCCAGGTCTTACCTCTGCCCAGAAGAAACAGGGTCCTGTCGGCGACAAACATCCCGCCGCTTGGGCTCTGGGAGAAAAGGACTCTTCCCCCCTGTGAAACTCTTAATGATCTCATCCAGCTGCGGTCCAAACAAACTACCCCCCTGAAAGGGGAGATCTGTGAGACCCTTTTTTAGACGCCTGGTCACCAGGAACGCAGCCACAACACCCGCCTGATGACCACCGCAAAGGCGAAAATTTTGGATAGCATGGGCATGATATTCAACAGGGAATCACACAAGTAGTGTAGCCCCTCCACCAGGTGTTGAACCTTTTGCAATTCAGCCTGCGCACAAAGGTGGCGCACTCAAAAAGAGATTGAGCTGCCATAGCAGACGCCAGAGTTGGCCGCAGGGCAGAACCTGCCACCAGAGAAATTGCTTTTGACACCGACTCCATACAGCGATTAGCCACGTCCTTAAAGGAAGGCAAGCCCTCCAACGGAAGGGTCGTAGTCTTGTTCAGGCAGGCCACCGGCGGGTCCACTGAAGGGGAAGCCCAGCGCTTAGTGAAAACCTCCTCAAAGGGATAGCGCACCGCAAAGCGTTTTGGCAGGGTGAAGGAATTTTTTGGAGATAACCATTCCTTAAAAACTGCCCGTTCAAAAAACTGATCATAAGGAAAAGCCTTAGGAGACCTAGGAGGCTTCATAGACCCACACACATAAGTGGATGTCTGCGACTCCCCTGACTGATCAAGTCACAGGGCCTGGCGAATGTTCGCGATCAGCGCCACCACTGAAGCCACCCGTAGCAGGACTTTTCCCCCTACCAGAGAAGGATTGCTGCTGGCCAGGCCACTGGAGAGGCATGTGCCAAACCCTGGGCACAAGTGGGGTTAACCACCGGCCGCCCGCACGGAACAGGCCCTGCGTGGCATGACCCTGCTTAGGCCAGGGTAGCTCGCCAGGTGGTGGCCGGGCTGGGGAAAGGTTTGGATTCGTGATATCCACTCTATGCCACCAGCTGGCTTCTTGATAGCAGTCTTCATAGGAAAAACTTCAGCACAAAAACGCAGGTCCCAGAGGGAACCCAGTCCACTCCTTTGAACTAGGCAAACAATACTGAATGCCATTGGCCAGCAGGGGGTTTTATGCTCAGGTGTGGACGGCACCCTGGGAGGGGCTAGCCTATCCCTGTTGCTTTTATTTCTGTTTTGCCTAGTCACTCCTGATAGGACGACATAAAACCCACGTGTTATGAAGAGCTGCGTCTGTCAGTGAACGCAAGAGAAAAATGCTTTGCCTTTGGAACCACTTTAAGGAGAGATAAAGCATATATAAACCCAAGAATAAAGCATACATGGTGTTTTAGATTACCAGTTCTTGGATGCAGTAGTTTTTTTTCCCAAGTTATACGTAAAAAATTTGATGGCAAAAAAAAAAAAAGCGGTGCATCAAGTCTGCCTCCCTCCCTTTTTTAAAATACACTTATCTCAAGTGTGTTTAAATTCACCTACTGTTGGTCCACTCACTACCTTTGCTTGAAGTCTATTCCAAGCATAAACCACTCTTTCAGGAAAATACTTTCAAAGGTTAGATTTGAACGTATTAGATCATATTGAAAACACTCCTGAGCCTTGTTATTATTATTATTTAAAGGTTTCAGTCTTGTCTTCTTTCCTTGAGGTTTTAAATATCTTGCCAGACCAACCTTTTAACATTCTATGAGGAGTCATTTGGATACAGGAAAGCCAGTGGACATAGTGTATCTATATTTTACATATAGAATGCTAAACTAATTAGTTGAAAGCACTAAGCGGCGCTAATGGCATATACTTTAAGTATATAGAATCCAGACACTGTAGAACATAGAGTCCGAAAATGACGAAAAAATTATTAAAACAAAGGTTGGATGAATAACACAGTCCAAAAGTGAACCTTAAGTCCAAATAAATCAAATGAATGAACTTCACATCCCAGATAAAGAAATAGAAGGTGCTCGTGAGGAAATAAACCCTTCAACAGATTCCACATCCACTTCACAACAGGGCCCAAGTATGTTTAGACCCGCATGAATCCAAAGGTTACAGTACCCCTAAGCCGGGAAAGCGGAGCACACTTCCTATAAAGAATATGGTGCCCCGTGTGACCAACCATAATGATAACCGCACACCTAAGACAAAACAAATGAATAACACCTGGTCTCATATTCCATATAGAGGCAAAGGTAGGGGAGCCATGGGTAGAGGGAGAGGCCATTTGGCAGTCAACCATGACCCCCCATATACTCCTAACAAATGGGCGGGGGATAACTATTACAAGATCCCCACTGATAACCGATATTTACCACTGGAATCCGCACAGGCTCATGAAGATAGAGCCAATCACTACAATAATGATTTTTTTGGCCATCCCAGGGGATATCGAGGGGGAGGTCAACGAGGGAGAGGGAACACTACCACTCGACCCTTTCGGGGCAGAGGAAGGGGCAGGGGTCATCCAATAACAGCCCCCCAGTACTACCAATATGCCCCGGACCATATAGAAAGAGAGGATGTAGGGCAGGAAAATCCAAACAATCCAAAAAAACGAAGAAGGAACACCTAAATACAGGAATCTACAATCTGAGTCAATGCCAATTAAATGAAAAAGAATTAAACATTCTAAACATAGGTCTTAAAAGTGCTCCTAAACGGACTCTAAATAAATTTCAGTTGTACATAGATGTGCACAAATTTACCAGAAATTTGAACCTAAAAAAGTATTTTTTATCACACCCGGCTTACCCCATCAATAGAAAATATACAGGGGACCCGGTTATACATAGTGGGTTACAAAATAGATCTACGTTTAACCCTCAGAATACGAACAACTCACAGATTGAGGTATTTAAATCCCTGGTGTTAAGGGATATGGAACAATTAGTACCCAAAAAGAATGTGAACCCTAGGTATATCTCGGAGGGCATTAAACAGTTAGAAGCCAGGAATGAAATTATCATACGCCCAGCCGATAAGGGTGGGGGTGTGGTAATTTTAGATAAATCATTTTACCAGCAACAGATGAACGATCTATTAAAAGACAACATCACGTATAGTAGAATACATAAAGATCCAACTGAAACATACAAGAAACAACTGTATGCTTTGGTAAATGAAGGCTATAGGACATATGCCATAAATAAAAAAGAAAAACAATATTTAAGTCCTAGTTTCTGCAGGATCCCTGTCATTTACACCGTACCCAAAGTTCATAAAAATCCAACAAACCCCCCCCCCAGGCCGATAGTAAACGGCATTGGGTCGGTAACTGCCAGATTAGGACAGTTTTTGGATGCGTTCTTACAATCAAGTGTAAGCCAAACTAAAGCCTTTCTAAAGGATACGAAAGATCTGTTAAAATCTCTGACTAGTATCACTTTCAACAAGGATGACAACATCTTGCTGATAACAGCAGATGTGTCATCTTTATATACCATAATACAGCATGACGATGCCATTTTGGCTCTAAATTGGGCCTTGAGCAGACGGGAGGACATCACCTTCGCACAAAAAAAGTTTTTGGGAAAGGCACTAGACTTTTGTGTATCACACAATTATTTCTGGTACAATAATTCCTTTTTCACTCAACGGGTTGGCGTTGCTATGGGAGCCAAGTTTGCTCCCAGCATCGCCAACCTGTTCATGGCTGAGTGGGAGGACAGGACCATCTACGCTACACCAATCGCCCAGATCTTGTTTTATCGTCGCTACATAGACGACTTGATTATAATATGGCAGGGTTCCAGAGAGGATGCTTTAGAATTCATGACAAATCTGAATCATAACAACAAAAATATCAACCTTGATTATACTATCAGTGATACATCGATTAACTACTTAGATGTGACCATAGAAAGGTTAGAAACATCCCTCAAAACGAAAGTTTACTTCAAACCTACGGACCGCAATAGCTTCTTGTCCGTTAAGAGCGGCCATCATCCGTCATGGATTAAAAACATACCGAAAGGCCAATTTTTGAGGGTCCGTAGGAATTGTAGTGAACTCTCTGACTATCACATCCAATCGGAACATTTAAAAACAAAATTTGAACAAAAAGGATACTGTGCAGACAGACTAGATCAAATTAGAAAAGAGGTTTCTGACATCCCACGAGAAAGCTTATTAAAAGACAAAGAACTGATGACCATAAATAAGACACATCAATTCAAGTTTCTGTCAAATTTTCATACTCAATATAGAGAAGTAGAAAATATTTTTTCAAAACACTGGCACATCTTACAGATGGACCGTCATTTAGGCCCACATCTGGAAGATTCCCCCAAGTTTATCTATAGAAGGGCCCCGTCCTTTGGGGACAGTATAGTTAAGAAAATATTGGATGCCCCAGGCCCACAGAAATTCCCCACCAACAAAACTGGATATTACCCATGTAAAAAGTGTAAAGCCTGTAGATGGACCAAGGGTTTAAATGGTCAGAAACAAATTTTCAGTAACAAGGATGGACAATCATTCCAAATAAAGGATTACATCACATGTAACACTATGTATGTAGTGTACTTGCTCTGGTGTCCTTGCGGACTATGTTACATAGGACGCACAAAAAGGAAATTAGGAATTAGGATCGGAGAACACCTAGCCAACATCAAAAAAGGTTTCAAAGATCACAATGTCTCACTTCACTTCAGAGAAAAACATGATAGGGACCCCTCACTGGCAAGATTCTGCGGTATTGAAACGGTCTTCCCAGTATGGAGGGGATCCAATAGGATAAGGGATCTCTCCCAGAGAGAAACCCACTGGATTTACCTCATGGGGAGTTTACATCCCCGGGGGTTAAATGTGGAACTAG
>BLSH010334665.1:298627-324259 GCA_018402905.1 Glandirana rugosa | reverse complement strand
GGTGACTGTGGTTACTACCCCGTGATAAGGAGGGTGACTGTGGTTACTACCCCGTGATAAGGAGGATTGGTATCAGTGGGAGGAATAGTGCCCCATCATTGGTGTCAGTGGGAGGAATAGTGCCCCATCATTGGTGTCAGTGGGAGGAATAATGTCCGCCTTACATTGCTGGTCAGTATAGAAGGGACTCTTACATGTGTAGTCAAAACAAGGAACACCTCAAACTAATGGACAGTTAAAGGAAGAAAGTGCATTACATTAATTGTCAGTGGTAAGGGCCCCATTCCCTTGCACTGGTGATTAGTTGGTTCCCCAATACATTTTTTGTCAGTGGGGAAGTGGCAGCTGAGAAGGGACTCCCAGAATGATTGTTAACTTGCAGACTGTCCAGAAATGAATGGTAAGCCCAGGACTCAGCCAGCCCCAGTTCTCTCAGGCAGGCCAGACCCCCACACCCAGTCCAGTACCTCCCTGTGAAATTTAGAAACCGCTGAAGTGAGTCAGGAGGACGGTCACTGTGAAAAAAACTTACTCTGCTGGGCTGAGTCTCTGCTCGCTCCCACACAACACAGTCTCCTCAGGCTCAGCAGCACCTCTGCTCCTCTGTCCTGTTGTTCTTCTTCCCCTGGCCTCGAGCTCCGCGCTCAGCACCTCCCTGCCTGCCACACACAGAGAAAGGCCCAGCCCCTCCCTCTGATATCACTCCGCACACAGTGCGCTCTGCAGGAGACTCCAGGAGGACGAGTGGGCGGCGCCACGTTCCCTGGTAGACCTACTACAGCCTAGGAGGACTGTAGAAGATAAGTGCAGTGTAAAAAAAAAAAAGTTTGCGGCGGCCGCGGAGTCGCGGACAACTTGCCGACCCTGCAGGGCCCCCCATGCAGCTGGGGCCCCTGGGCTGTGCCCAGGGGTGCCCGCTCATAAAGACGGCCCTGCCGCACTCACCACAATTATTTGACCTCTTATAATCAGCAGGTCAAAAACCGCTCAGGGTGAAGCTCTCCTCTCCTTGGATTGCCATGCAAGTAGGATGTCCTCCAATCCGATAATCCTTTCCCTATGTAGGATGAAATCCTTCTCTCCTCCTCCGCAGGGATCATGCAGTGTAATATTAAAAGAAGGAAGCTCCCATAGTGCCATGCCATTTATTAAGGATGATAAAACCAATGTATTGCACTAACAGATGTTCCATGGCTCAAATTCAGGAAGCCATAGGTGACACAAATAGCCCCATCCCCACCTCAAGGTATTTGCTGAGAGGCATGTTGAGTGCATGGAATATTTTATATTTTGACATAAGTTTTTGGAAAATGGGGAAAAAAAAATGTTTCCTTTTTGTTTTAAACAAAGTTGTCACTTTAATGAGATATTTCTCACACATGCCATGGGTATATGTGGAAAAATACCCCAAAACACATTCTGCTACTACTCCCAAGAATGGGAATACCACATGTAAGAGACTTTTTGGCAGCCTAGCCACGTAAGGGGCCCAAAATCCAATGAGCACCTTCAGGTGCTCAAGGGCTGTTAATTATGCTTTGGATTTCCTGACTACCTATCACATTTTCTGAGGCCCTTAAATGCCAGGACACTATGTACACCCCCTAAATGACACATTTTTGGAAAGTGTACCCCCAGGGTATTTACCCAGAGGAATGTTGAGTCTTTGGAAAACCTTATTTCTTCCCACAAGTTTTTGGAAAATGACAACATTATTTGTTTGCACATGTGTGAGACATTTTGGGAGCCTAGCCGCATACAGGACATGCACTTGTCAGTTTTTTTATTAAAAGAGAGAAATATCAACCATTACTACACAGGTTCTCAATACAACAATATTGTATGAAGAATAAACATTTGGATGGATGACACTACAGTGCATTGAAGGACTTGCTAATAAGTAATGCCATTCAAGTCAGTACCTGTGTCCCTGCAAAACACCTGAATTGCAGATCTAAGCTTTCTACTGAGCATAAGTCTACTAGTATTTCACTTTATTGAGCATTCCAGTGCATTTGCGTGGCCCATAAAGGCCCTGGCATTTGTCTATTAGATGTCAGGTCATCCTACATGGAGGGTTTGGGACTTAGGATCAATTTGGATTTAAACTGTATCCTTAGGCAAAACCTTTTTTTAAGTTTTGGATAGAATGACAAAGGGTTAGACCTTCCAACAAGTTTTTTTGCTGCCTGTGTCCCAATTGTGGAGATTCACCTCTCTGTTTGTACTACTGATCACTGTTATTGAGAAAGGAAGTGAGGGGACAATTGTTTCAGGGATGACAGTCTAAGAGAAGAATTACCTTCACTTTGAAAGATGGGACAGGAAGTGAACCAAAATTTCCCCAATGGTACAGCAAATGTATTCTATTGGAGTTTTAAACCTTCCTTACACTATCCAAAAGTAAAAAAGGTGCTGTCAGTACCTAGCAAGAGGTTCGTATGTCTTCCTTTAGTTTGGGTTCCTCCTAGTACCTTCCCCAGGTAGTGATGTTTCTATTCTGCCTACTCTGGCAGGATTCCATATAAGTAGTGGGTGGAGCTCAACAGGTTTGGCTTTGGCTTGTAGCGCAAGCAGCATCATGCAGTTGTAGAACTGTGGACTCTGTCCTTGTCTTCCCCCTTGTGGGCTTCCACTTGAGAGGTTTCCCTGAGATTCACCCCTGACCATAGAACAAGGGACTTGAATCATGCCACTGAAGATGGGTAAAGTCTGTAGCAACTGTTGCTGCATTGTTGCTTGTTAAATCTAATGCTGCATAATGAAAGTTGTATCATGCAAGTTCAGCAAATGACATTTTGCTTTTGGCTGGAGTGATGTTCTTTAAGGGGATGCCTGAGTACCTGAGTGGAAGCATGTGAAGTGGGCTGGTGCACACTTAGGCCGCAGATGGCTGGATAGGTGCGACCCATAATAGGCTGCACTGATGGGGTATACAGGATCCTGAATACAAGTGAAAACGTTGTTGGGCTGGGAGTTGGTGGTGGCTAGTGCAAAGTGGTCCACCCTCCAGTTGGTCAGCGAATACAACTCAACCGTAATGTGCAGCAGGTGGCCTGACCCCTTGCCTCATGTTGGCCCCGACTCTGCATCATTGGAGCCATAGCCTGCAACCCATGAACAGGAATACAAGGTCTTGTGAAGGTTTAACTCCCAACCACTAGAGGGGTCAGTGCTGTATTGGACCAGGGAGATGTTGTCCTAGGGATTCAGCTCACCATCTGTACACTTGGCAAGCAAAAAGATGATTCTGCGTGGGTTCAGGCAAGTGCAGTGCTATAAAACAGCCCAGGACAGCCCTGTACTTCTGCAGCCCACTAGCAGAGCAGTGATGGAGTGTTACCACTAGAGAAATCTTACATACACACACACTTTAAGTTGAGATCCTGTATAATGCTAGGGGCCAGCTTTGAATAGTGCTGCAGAAGTTCAGACTATGAGACAGTGCATGTATTTTACAAGGTGTATTGATTCCACAAACTTGTTCTTCCTAAGGAAAATACATCCAAACTGGACTAACATTAGTTTTGGATGTCGGAGGAATGACACACCCAGTAGCATCTTATATCTTGCAGAGTATCCAGTACTAAGATCTCTAAACCTGAGTTCCCAGCTTTACCCACCTAATCTGGCCATTCCAATTACATCTTTATCCTATGGTTTGATTTTTTATTTATCAAGCATGTTTTTTTAGGTGTCATGTACGTTGTATGATATTAAAATTTGAGTATGATTACAGTGTCAAACAGAATCTAATCCAGAATTTATTTAGATATGTAGAAACTGGATATTTAATAAGATCTGTTCCTGATTAAATAAATTGCAATGGTTTTGTATATTGCTTCAACAAAATCTGTTTTTTACATCTTATTTCACACTTAAATGGTACGTATACAATGGTGGTCTAAGGTCTGTTGGGCTACTGCAGGGCCTCAGGATAGGCATGTTCTCCATCACACTCTCCACAGCTCCCCCCCATTTTTTAAAAATTAGATTGCTCCTTTCTTTGTCTCTCACCTCTTCTCCAACAGCACACTTATTTTTATATACCATCAAACACTCTAACCCAACCCAATGCATTACATTTTGTTCTTGTATTTAAATGTGCTTTAAGTATATTGTCCATTTGACTGGTACTAAGCATTGTACCACTGACACCGGAAATCAGGTATATTTGTCTATGTTAGGTCACAAGTTGGAAATGTTCCAGTGCTCTGAGCCATTAATACATTACATTAAATTAAACCATTTAAATGTCTTGACACAATGAATAATTGTATTTACTGATGTGAACATAATCATCTGGATAATTAACCATCACTAACAGATGTGTACTTTAGGGGCGTATCAGATATATAAATCCAGGATTACTGAATATAAACATTAGAATATAAGAAATGCTTCTCTAGAACAGATTTAGTGATTTAAAAGGAACCAAACTTTACATTATTATTCTTTTTTTTAATGTAATAAATATTCTTTGTTTTAATGAACTAAACATGAGTGGCTGCCATGCAGACTGCTTAGAGAGACCCCTATCACAGGGATTCCGAACACTGGGCAAACTGATTGCCAAAAAACCCTGGTATTTTGTCATTACTCCCTTAATACTTTCTGTTGGATTGGGAGTCGGGTTGTGTTTTCTGGAGCAGAGGCAAATTAATAAACTTGAAGAGTTATTCACTCCAGAAGGAGGAATTGCAAAGAGTCAAAGAGATTTTATCAGAATTAATTTTCCTATGAATGACTCGGGGCAGTTTTCACCACAAAGACTTTACACACCGGGCACATTTGCATCTCTTATTATTGTAAGCACTTCAGATAATATCCTAACCACAAGCGTCTTCAATGAACTTCAAAAGCTTGATATGGCTGTGAAAAACTTGACCTCAAAGTCCAGAGTTCATTTTAACCAACTGTGTGCCCAAGTCAATGGCTCCACCTGTGTCTCAGCCAACCCAATACTCAACTTAATGCAAAATAACACCAAAGATGTCCTGTTAACTTACCCTCAGCTCCAGAATGGTGTATTTATGGGACTGTACATTGGTGGTGTAATGTTGGATCCAGACAATGTTCTTTTGAAGGCCAAGGCCCTGCGATTCCTGTACTACCTGAGAGAGGACGATGGTACAGTTCATCACACCAGCATAGAATGGCTTCATCACTTTATGAACTCCATCTCTCACCTGATAGATGAATTGAAACTCAGATATGTAAAGGTATGTTCAAGTATGGCTTTAATGTATGTGTGTAAATATGGGTAATCATAGCTTTTCTCCCACATTTTGAACAGCCAAAACATCATGAAAACATTATTGTTCTTTTGAAGTTTTCAGGTAAAACTGTGCAATCTATATAACTAAGCTGGGTGTTTAATGTAGCATTATAGGATTACATTTTTTTTAGTGTGAAACTCTTGCACTGCTACTTATATATAACCTATATACACAAACACCAGAAGCCAGCTAATACTAATATGTGCTTCACATAACTAATTAAAATCAATAGTAAAGTAATCAGTTGGAATATGATTTATGTTGAAACATGGGATTACATTTTCTTTGAATTACACTATTGGACTTTTTATGTTTTTTATGTTCTTGCATATCACATTTTAGTTATGGTGTATTGGGTTTAAATAAAAGTGATGCTGTACTGTTATATATTATTATAGGATAAAAATTATTTTAATTAAACATTTCCAGATATGCTTACCAACAGGGTATATACCACAGAGCTATAAAACAAATACCAAATATTGCTCCAGGTCGGTCCACTCTTGCATCAAACACTAGGTGCATTAAGATTAAAATATTATAGATGATCACATTCCAGTAAAATCAACTTTGCATTAATGTAATTTCACAACAGAAGTACAACAAAAGAAGTGAGACTTTTAACATGTTTCACCCTAAAGAGCACTCATGTTGTTCTCCTGTTGTGTGAATTTATGAAGTTACATTGATAAAGAAGATGATTTCACTGGAGTGGGGTCATCCACCATATTTAAATATTGTAACGACAGATGAGCTGTTTGTGAACTACTAAAAATGGCAAATTTCATAATGACTTAAATTCAATGACTGTTAATTTGTTTATGGTCGGGAAAGCTTAAGCATATCTTTACACCTTTCTTTTAGACCCCTTTCACACTAAGTTGTTTTTCAGGCGATTTAGCGCTTGAAATAACCTCTGCTAAGCACCTGAAAACCGCCTCTCCATTAAGCGGTTCCCAACCGGCTGGCGTACATTTACTGCTGCAGAGTGGAAGCATCCCGCGAATCGCCGTCTATAAACGGCGGCTCACGCGTGCGCTGTAGCAGGAGTGTGGCCGCAGCTCTGGCGGACTTGATCTCGGCCGGCGAGCCGTGATTGCCTAGCAGAGAACAAAAACGGGGAACCACCGATGTAAACACGGCGGTTCCCCGCTCTGTCAGGAGGCATGTAAGAGATCTACTGGTCTCTGTCACTGGGATCAGTTAGATCTCTTATGCCCCTGGCAGCCCAGCCCCCTCACAGTTAGAACATGCCTAGGGAAAACAGTTAAGCCCTAGATCTCCCCCTGCAGGTTAACCCCTTCACTGCCAATGACATTTATACAGTAATCAGTGGATATTTAAATTTCTGCTCTATAAATGTCATTGGTCCAAAAAAAGTGTCACCACCTGCCCCCACTGCCCCTGCCCATTGCACATTGCCCGCCGTAAAAGCGCTTTGAAAACAGCGGTAAGCTGGCACTTTTAACTCCTTTTTAACCCCTTCTGGAGGTTAAAAGGGCCCTGCTAGCGGCGCCAAAGTGCCGCTATAACATCTGTAAATTGCCGCTAAACTAGCAGTGCTTTATTGCTAAAGCTCTTGGCAGCCCCAATGTGAAAGGGCTCCTTTACCTTACAAAAAAATTCTAAACCTACCAGTCATCCAGAGGAAGACAAGTTTGCTCCAAAAGGGAAACATTTCCTCCCTTATCCCTGGAGGCAATAATGTTAGCTCCTTAGATCAACATTCTGCATTGTTAGTCCTTATAAATAACAGTGGCTTTTTTATGATCATGGTCATTTATTCATTAGCTGGATCATCTTGGAAATTTTATGGTGCTCCAAAAGTTGTTGGTACATAATGGATACCAATAATTAGTGCTGCAGTCTTTATCATATATCATATTTAATTGGAAAAGGTTTTCCATTGAGAAAACTTGCTGATTTAAAAAAAGACTCAATAATTGGGCAATAAAAACAGGGGGACAAATGAAGGCAGATTTTACACAGTGAAGCATACCTTGATTCATTATTGTTTGCTATTTGAAAAAAATAGATATATTATTATACCATGGGGCAAGGTAACCTTGATAAAGCTCTTACATGATTGGGTCATACAAGCTAATAAATGATCAGACACAAATGATAGGTTTGCCATATTGATGATAGTGCCAACATATACTTAATATTTCTCTAATAAGATGAAAATCAGCTAATATTTGGCTAATCTTAGGTTTACCACTCAACATCTATTTCTCTGCAAACGGAATTTGAAGGAAGCACAGAAAATGTGATTCCATTGTTTTCAATCACCTATGTTGTGACCATTCTCTTCTCCATTGTATCTTGTGCCAGGTGAGACAATGCATTTATTCCATATTTACATCTCCAATGTAATAGATATATTTGCATAATTCTTGGTGGGAAGAATATGGGGAGTGTATAATACTAATGCATGGCTATGACAGACCTTGGATATTTCTATGATTATTTGACAAGCAGATTGTCAGTTTTCCATTATTATTATTTTATTATTATTATTATTATTATTATTATCATTATATTTTTATACTTATATAATAATACAATAAAACTACTTACCTAAACTTCAATATAAAATAAAAAGATGTGGAAAACCTTGCTCTCCAGCATCATATACATTTTACCAAGTGGTTCTTGTGCTGAACTTCAGTTTAAAAAAACAAATGATGTATTTGAGACTGAAATTGTTGACAGTAGATTGGACCATATTTTTTTTTACTTCATTAAAAGATACAGAATGTAGCCTTATGATACAGAGGATATATTAAAGAACCAGACACATGCAGAAGTATTACAAAAAATCCTACATGTTAAAGAAAACATGGTAAAGTTTGTTCATTACATGTACATTCCAGTATTATTTACAGCTATATGCAAACCACAAATGGTAGTTTTTTAGTAGTTTTGTCCTCCAAAAAATGAAACTACAAAAATCTCTGGGAATCCAAATCAGGAATTGTCTGCAGTCACTAAACATTTAGACTAGTCTACCATATATACCTATATAAAAGATGGCGTGCTATTCTGAACAGGTCAAAAATAAGAAAATCCATTAAAAAAACAAATGAGAAAAAGTGCAACATACTGTATATAAAATATAAATGTAGAGATTATACAGGGTGAGCCATTTATGTGGATACACCTTAATAAAATGGGAATGGTTGGTGATATTAACTTCCTGTTTGTGGCACATTAATATATGTGATGGGGGAAACTTTTCAAGATGGCTGTTGACCATTTTGAAGTCGGCCATTTTTAATCCAACTTTTGTTTTTTCAATAGGAAGACGGTCATGTGACACATCAAACCTATTGGGAATTTCACAAGAAAAACAACAAAGTTTCTGACCACTTATAAAATGTGTTCAATGTGCTGCCCATTGTGTTGGATTGTCAATGCAACCCTCTTCTCCCACTCTTCACACACTGATAGCAACACCGCAGGAGAAATGCTAGCACAGGCTTCACCACACCCCCAGGTGCACACACTTCTTATCAGACAGCAAGACTTCAATATCAGGCTGGGTTCACACCATTGCGAATTGGATGCGCTTCCAATTCGCAATGGCAGGTTCATCTCCGATGCGGCTCCAGTGCGAATTTGCACAGGAGCTCTGTGTGTCTTTCGGTTAATTTCAGGTTCGAATTCAGCAAAGAATTTGGGCTGAATTCTGACCTGAAACGGTGAACCAAGACACGCCTGACCCCTGCTGGGAGCTGCATGCGAACATAGTGTGAACCCAGCCTTATAAGAGGTCCAAAGTACTCTAATTGTATTAAAAAGAAGGTCACTTTCTCAGGGAATTTCTTTATCCACTTTAAATGGTGGATTTATAAAACTATCTATTGTAGATAGAAGGGTGAAAAACATCTTTATATCTTTATTTCAGCTTGGACAACGTGAGAAATAAAATTTGGCTAACAACACTTGGTGTAATATCACCTGGATTAGCCATGATGGCCAGCTTTGGGCTCCTCTTACTGTGTAAAGTCCCCTTTGCCAGAACAGTTGCAAATGCACCATTTCTTATACTTGGTAAGTAAAATAAAATTATGAGCTGTAGTTCTGTGGGTACATTTTTTTCTCTGCCCTTGAATCCCATAATTCAAAAGTTATACTTGGATTTTGAAATCAAATTGTCAATTTTAATTAGAAAGAAAAATAAGTCTTGCAGAGACAAAAAAATATTGTTCTTTAACTCATTGAGGAAATGCGTAACTCTCTGATCATCATTACAGTTTTTTGGTTTCTGGTTCTTTTTGCATTCAGTGGAGAAGTAAAATTTAGTTTCTATTTAGGTATCAAAAGTTCAAAATGCTGTGTTGAATTTCATGCACAAAAGAGAATAAACACATTTTTATTAGCTTGGTGTTTCAATTGGAACATTGGCCCACAAACAAATCCACTATGCAAGTGAAAAAACAGTTTGTCATAAGGGCCAACCTACAAAAAAATTGAGCCCAAAAATTACTTATAATTTACATACAGAAATTTTTTTTTTTTTCCCAGTGGTGAAAAAAGAAGCATTAGGGCTCATAGTTATACCTGTTTAATGCCTATAACAATCCTTTTCAAGCATGTTTTATTATTTTCTAATGGCAGAGCAAAGCCTGAATCAGCCAAAGAAATGGACAATGCTAAAGATACACCCATTGGCCACGTTCTGGGCATGTACTCATTGTGCCTATTGACTTGCATTATTAGCAACTTTCTCAGTCTCAGCCCTGGTTCACATTGGTGCATTTTGGCAGGCAATTTCACATGCCAAATTGGCGGCAATTGCCAGCAATGGCACGTCCTAATCAGTACTTTCCAAAAGTAGTTTCTGTACTACTTTTGCCGATTTCTATTGACAGATGTCTGTGAAATCGCACCTGAAGTCGGAACTGACATGCGGGAATGAAATGGTGCGAGTTCAGCTGAACTCGCACCATTTCATTCCCACACCAATGTAAACCTAAGCTTAAAAATAATATTTAGCTGAAGTTGGACTTTCCTTTCCTCTGTAGGATGACTGGTGTTACCCTGCTTGCGTTACTCTGCATGATCAGAATTCAAAATGCTGACTTCTATAGCACATAGTGACTTTAATCCACATTATAATAATGATGTGATATGATAAGTTGCAAGTGCAGCCATTAAAGAATTGTATCAACTTTTGGCTAGGGCAGCATGACACCTAAATATGGCACTATATATATATACACTTGCAATCAGAAATATTCAACCCCCTCACCTCAATAGACAATACAGTGATGTTGATGAAAGATAATGACAGTAAATGAAAAAAAAAAACTTGTGAAATAACAAACAATATTTATTGATACATATTTGAGTTATTTTGTCAAAAGAAGGCATCACGTTCTTCTTCAAAATGACCTGATATTTCTGGGAATCCATGATGCCAGGTACACAATTAAGATTGCCAGTTCCTGCCGCAGAAAAACAGCCCCACATCATTGTTGACCCACCTCCGTGCTTGACCGTGGGGATGGTATTCTGCTGGTCATAAGCCTGACCTTTTGCACGCCAGACATACCGCTGGTCGGTGGTGTATCATCCATGGGTGCAGGGTGTTCACTGAACACGGGCCCTGAGGTGTGGGGGGGCCCACAGTGCTCTGACCAACACTGCACGTAAGGATGATCTGTCCCTGGTTGACATTGGGATTGGTTGGGATTATCGGTGTGGTGTGAGTTTGCACATGGGCCCACTAATTTCATGATACACCCCTGCCGCTGGTCCATACAGTATGTCCAAAAAGTTCCAGTTTGGTTTCATCAGTCCATAGAACTGTCTCCCAGAACTGTGTAGTTTTGTCCAAATTCCTCCTGGCATGTTCTAGTCGACTCCTGATGTTCCTTGAGGTCAAGAGTGGAGTGCGTCTTGGGGTCCGGCCATGCAGTCCTTGATTATTCAGTGCACGTCTTATAGTTGTCACTGAAGCACTTGTAGCAGCCTTCATCATGTCATCCTGCAGCTGTCTTGCAGTCACACGGGGGTTTTTCTTAGCTGTCCTGACTAAGTTGCTAAGGGCCCTTGATGAAATTGTGAGAGTTTCAGCTCCACTTCAGGCTATAAAAACTGTCAGAAAGCTTTAGAAACAACAATATTATATAGGGGGTGAATAATTGTGACATGGTGATCTTAACAAAATATACCATTACACACAAATACTACATCATACATTTTCTGTGTTGATTTTATGTATCACTAAACTCAAGAGGCCATCCAAAGCAGAATCCTGCACTTTGAAAAGATTTTTATTTATAAATCCTTAAAACTCTTTAGGGGTTGAATATTTCTGATTGCAAGTGTATATATATCTATACAGTTGTGCTCATAAGTTTACATACCCTGGCAGAATTTATGATTTCTTGGCCATTTTTCAGAGAATATGAATGAGAACACAAAAACATTTCTTTCACTCATCGTTAGTGTTTGGCTGAATCTATTTAGTATCAATCAACTGTGTTTACTCTTTTTAAAATCATAATGACAACAGAAACTAGCCAAATTACCCTGATCAAAAGTTTACATACCCCAGTTCTTAATACCGTGTATTGCCCCTTTAGCGTCAATGACAGTGCAGCTCTGGATGAAAGAAGCAAGGGTCTGTCAGGAGTCCAGAAAGTCACTGACCCTTTTATACACACACATTAATTACAAGCAAATAGATCACAGGTGAGGATGGTTACCTTTAATAGCCATTCAAACCCTTTTGTGTCAACTTATGTGCATGTCATCAGGCCAAAATCACCAGGGTATGTAAACTTTTGATCAGGGTCATTTGGGTAGTTTCTGTTGTCATTATGATTTAAAAAGAGTAAACACAGTTGAATGATAATAAACGGATTCAGCCAAACACTAACCATGATTGAAACAAATGTTTTTGTGTTCTCATTCATATATTCTGAAAAATGGCCAAGAAATCATAAATTCTGCCAGGGTATGTAAACTTATGAGCACAACGGTATATATATATATATATATATATATATATATATATATATATATATATATTATATTATATTTTGCACATGCAGTGCCTGACATTGATACATTGATCATTTTTCTGTTTGTTTTGGCAGGAGTTGGAGTAGACAACATGTTCATTATAATATCTTGCTGGAAGCAAACTAAATTGGCAAGTACCCTAGAAGAACGAATGGCTGATACCTATCAAGAGGCAGCTGTGTCCATCACCATTACCACTCTAACGGATGTGCTAGCATTCTACATTGGAATAATGACCCATTTCCCATCCGTTCAATCACTCTGTATCTACACAGGGACTGCTCTGGTTTTCTGTTACATCTACTGCATAACGTTCTTTGGAGCTATACTAGCTTTGAATGGAATCCATGAAAAGAACAACAGACATTGGTTAGTTTGCATGAAAGTAAGTGACAAGAGGAATAATAAACAGAGCAGGTTGTACAATGCATGTTGTGTTGGAGGAGTCCTGGACTCCTCGCAGGAGAAAGAGACTGAGCATCCTATCACAATCTTCTTTTATAAATACTATGGCCCATTCCTCACTAAGCCTTGGGCTAAGGTATCAGTACTAATTTTATATCTGCTATACCTCTCTGCTAGCATTTATGGTTGTATTCAGATAAAAGATGGAATTGATATCCGAGATTTGGCCAAAGCCAACTCTTCCTTAACTCACTTCTATGATACAGAAGCATTATATTTTTCAGAGTATGGCCCAAGGGTTATGGTGGTGGTGACCAGTGAAGCTGATTATTGGGAAATAAAGACTCAGGAGGTCATTGAAACTTGCATGCAGAACTTAGAAAAGAGCTGCTATATAGCCAAGGAATATTCCACATCCTGGATGAGAGCCTTCATAGAAATGTCTAAGAGAGAAAATCTGAACATCAGCACTAAGGAAAATTTCTTGAAAAACTTAGATAAAATGTTTGAAAATGTTTCTGATTTCAGGCAGGATATCAAAATAGAAGGGAATGAAATTAAGGCCTCCAGATTTTTTATCCAGGCTGTTAATGTAATCAATATTGACAATGCCAAAGATATGTTAACCCACTTACGGGAGACCACTAATAATTGCAGCTTTAATATAATTGTTTATCACCCCCTATTCATTTACCTGGATCAATACATTGTAATAATTCAAAACACAATCCAGAATATCATAGTGGCTACTGTTGTCATGCTTGTAATTTCAGTTTTGTTTATTCCAGATCCCCTGTGCGCCTTATGGGTGACATTTGATATTGCATCAATCATTGCTGGTGTCACAGGGTTTATGACTTTTTGGAAAGTTAATCTAGATTCCATATCAATGATCAATTTGGTCATTTGCATTGGGTTCTCTGTTGATTTTTCAGCACATATAATATATGCATGTGTCTCTAATCGAAAGAGAAATGTCAATGAGAGAATGATTGATGCACTGCATGTGCTTGGTTACCCCATAGTACAGGGGGTTCTCTCCACAATCCTAGGGATTGCAGCCCTTTCTGCTGCAGAAAGTTATATTTTTAGAACCTTTTTTAAGATCATGTTACTCGTCCTTGCATTCGGTGCCCTTCATGGTCTGCTATTCATCCCTGTGTTCCTGATAGCAGTTGGCGATTGCCGAATGCAGTGTAGTGATGACGTACATCATGAAAAGCATGGGGACAAAGACACAAATGATTTTTCCCCTGCGTTGATATGCAGAGCGCATCCACTGACTTTTGAGAGCCAAGTAAGGAAGGCCGAATTCAGTCTGCCAGGCTACACCAGTACTGTGCCAGCTGTACAGGACTACAAAAACCTGAGCAAGGAAAGCTATTGTACGAGTTGGCAAGGAAACATTTACTCTGTATTTCAGTCACAGGATAGACAGGTAGACAAAGACAATACTAAAAGAATGGTGGAATACAGAAATAAAATACTGCAAGTTTACATGGAGCAGAAAAATGATTAGGACTACCACCATTTTCTGTTAGCAGGTGGCCATGATCTGTATTACAGAGCCCATTGGCTCACATCATAGGAGTCATGACTGTGTATGGGGCAGCATACCATCAGCTTTTTTTACAGGTAATGCTACACAATGGTTAGTACTGTATGTGAGCAAATATATATACATATATAAAAATAATAAATAGAACATTTCCTTATTCCATTAATTTTTGTGTGACAAGAGTTTTGTGCGACACAATAGTTGTAAAAAATTTTTTTTACAAGAATCAATCACAACATTTTTATATCAAAATTGAACATATTATGAAACTGTACTTACTGTAACAAAAGTAGAAGCTGCAAATAAAACAAAAATATAAGCTATGTCTGGGCTAAACCTTTATTATGTTAATTAATACTCTGCTTTAGGCCACATTCATACAGGTGATGCCTGTCTGCATTCTGGGCCGTGCACTCCATTTCCCTTGGCATGCAGCTGCTAGGTCTGCATCCACTACTATAGGCTGCCTGCATGTAGCTCATTGTGAATGCAGCTGCCAATACAAACGCTTCCTGCCAGCACCCATCTGAATAAGGCCTTAATCAAGGGCAAATGTGTGGTATGTGAAAGTACAAAACAAAAACATTAAAAAATACAAAAGATGAATTGCTTTGCAGTTCTCTTCCAATATTGGAGGTCAGTAAATGTTTACACCTACTCGATAAATTGTGAATACGGAGGAAATGTGTTTCGGTTAATTCCCTTAACCCATTAGTGATGGAGGTAAAACAAATGTTAATGCCTGAACACAATTTTGCAACTTTGACATGTGCTAGTAAAACTGTACACATCATCACAACTATGTTGTGCATCCTGGTGGATTATACCACCTTTTTTCAGGAAAAAGTGGGCTTTCTTTTGGTGGTAACGAATATATCCTTTTTTTTTTTTAATCAAAGAAAAACTGGCCCAAAATAGTTAAAAAATAATATTTTTTTAAATGTAGCTGTATATTTCTTGCTCCTAACGATCGCAGCAATAGCACATATGTGCATGTTAGTTGTTGTTTGTACTTGCAGTAGAGCCCAGAAACAACGATGCACAATTTGCTTTTTTTATCCTACCTAATACACACTGACACTAATTTAATTTAAAAAATGTTTTTTTTTTTTTCTTTTTAAATCCTACCCAAAATATACCTACCCTGACCTTTCACACATACCTTGACCCTAACACTAGCCCTGGCACTGACCTAGATCAAACCTTGATCTAGCATTTTTTTTCCTTTATTTTTTTTAATATTATTTTTTTACAACTTTACATCTTCATCTACAGCAAGTAGAGAAAGATACAATTTCTCTCATTCGGATGCAATCAGGTGGCCCGGAACTGGGAGCCTGTCTCTGTGCTGGCAGCGTGCTGTGCATTGCGCTCCCACCACAGGGACAGATACTTGCATAAGGTCGGCAGGAAGGGGTTAAAGCAGGGGTGGCGAACACGTGGCTCTCGAGCCGCATGCGGCTCCCGGCCATAATGAATGCGGCTCTTTGCCTCTTATCATATTTTGTATATACTGTGGCTCTTTGCCAAGTTTCATGTTTCTCTCAGGGCGATCTCAGGCAGCTTGCATTGACTTCTATGATAGAAGTCTCCTCGCAAGCCGCCTTGAGATCGCCTCGAGCGCCGCTTCGTGCCGATTTGCGCCGATTCGCGCCAATTCGCGCCGCTTCTGTGTGAGTGTTTGTCTGTTTTGGCAGGTCACTGCGTGGTGTGGCTCTCTGACTCTCACAGTTTAAAATTTTGGCTCTTTGTGTCTAACTTGTTCGCCACCCCTGGGTTAAAGTATATCTAAACCCAAAAACAAAAATGTTATATATTGCAGCTTATCAGTCCTTAGATGTGGTGACTGCATTTTTGTTTTTCTCTGGGGTTTTTTTTTTCTCTATTTTATTTATATTCTCTATTTCGCCGGGTGATACTACCAGTAACACACTTCCTGTCCTAGTATAACACTCATTCACCCTAATGTATCAGGGCAACAAAACAGGAAAGAACTACTGGAACCTCCCCTTGCTTCTTTCCCTCTATGTTATGGAGATGGATGGGCATGTACTTCTCAGAACAAATAATAGCTAATGATACAGAGCGGGCATAAAGCACAGAAGTTATCAGCTGGCAAGAGCAACAGGTATTTTTTGCACTTATCGAACAGATATAACAAAATGAGAAGTATGGAGTTTTTGTTTTTTTCCCGAATCATACTTAGGTGGATGCAGCATAGGTCCGATGCTGCATCTGTCCCCCGCCGGCTCTAACACTGAGAACTGAGCAATTAAACACCACTGATCGCTCAGTGCACATGGCTCTCTGAGCAGAAAGCTGTAGAGCTGAGTGCTCTGCTCTGCCCCCCTCACTCACTGGAACACTAGGCTGTGGAGGGGGCAGAAGCGGCTGGGTCAGCCTCTCAGCGGCTTGCTGAGAGGCAGAGCTGGGTGCTGGTCCAGGCATGTGGGTGGATCCTGACTTTATTGTCGGGCTCTTGCCCGAGCCTGGACCAGCTCTGTGACTTCAGCGGGCTTCAGCGCGCTGTCTGCGGAAAACGGTTCACAGGAGTGTGGAACGAACTGCACTCGTGTGATCCACAAAGCAAGTACAGCCAAACGAGCTTTGGCTGTACTTCTTCTTTAATGGTATATTTAACAGACGAAAAAGGAGCAAATAATGCAAGTTCATTGTTAGAATTTACACTTCAGGCTGGGTTCACACTATTGCGAATTAGATATGGGTTTCCCCGCATCCAATTTGCATGTCAGGAGATTGTAACCGGCTCTCAAAGGACCCGGTTCACACATCTCTGGGATGGCTGCAGAGTGAATTACATAGGAGTCCTGGTCGTCTTCTGGTCCGTTTCAGGCTTGAATTCAGCCAAAAATTCGGACTGAAAAAGGACTTGAAACAGTGAACAGGGATGCACCGGACCCCTGCTGTGAGTCACTCCGTACGACAGTGTGAACCCAGCCTTAAAGCGGTTGTATACCCATTTTTATAACTTTTACCTACAGGTAAGCCTATAATAAGGCTTACCTGTAGGTAAAATGAATATCTCCTAAACCTGTACAGTTTAGGAGATATTCCTCCTGAAAGGAGGCGCTGACGTCACGGCGCATGCGCCATGATGTCCTGGCGAAGGCCCGGACCTTGCCGCAAAGTCAGGCGGAAAAAAGAGCCCCGAGGGAAGATGGAAGCTCCCTCTGTGGGTACTGAGCTGCCCGGTCGGATCTTCGTTATGAGGTAAGTATTTCAGATTGAGCTAGTATGCGGGCATACTAGCTCGTTATGCCTTTGCCTTACAGGTTTTTTTTTTATCATTATGAGTATACAACCGCTTTAAAGAGGATGGTGTCAGTCACACACCATACAGATTAGGTCCTATATTTTAAAGGTTCTGAATGATTAAGCGGGAAGGTACAAGCCATCAATTGACTATAAAAAGATTCCTCATCAGTAAATCTTTTAATTATCAAGGTTTATGTCTTTTATTGAGACATCAGAGAAAAGTTAACTCCAACCAACCAACCAGGTTTCAGAACCCTGCAAGGCTACTTTCTTTTAACAAGGTCCATTAAGAAAGTCACCTTGCGAGGTCCTGAAATGGTTGGTGATAACTCGCCTCTTAAAGTATGCTGATAAGGATTCTTTATATGAACCCCTTCCTTACCGGGCACTTAAACCCCCCTCCTGCCCAGACCAATTTTTGGCTTTCAGCGCTGTCGCATTTTGAATGACAATTGCGCGGTCGTGCGACGTTGTACCCAAATAAAATTTGCGTCCTTTTTTTCCCACAAATAGAGCTTTCTTTTGGTGGTATTTGATCCCCTCTGCGTCATTTCTGATCGCCGCTATAAACAAAAAATGAGCGACAATTTTGCAAAAAAGAACAATATTTTTTACTTTTTGCTAAAGTACAAATCCATTAAAAAAATTATTCGCAATCGGCGTATATTGATTGGTTTGCGCAAAAGTTATCGCGTCTACAAACTGGGAATTGATTTATGGCGTTTTTATTATTTATTTTTTTTTACTAGTAATGGCGGCGATCTGCGATTTTTATCGGGACTGCGATATTGGGGCGGAAATGTCGGACATTTTTTACACATTTTTGGGACCAATGACATTTATACAGCGATCATAAATTTAAATGTCCACTGATTACTGTGTAAATGTCATTGGCAGTGAAGGGGTTAACCTGCAGGGGGCAGTGAAGGGGTTAAATATGTTCCCTGGCTGTGTTCTAACTGTGGGGGGGCAGGGCTGGCCGGGACATAACAGATCTATTTGATCCCAGTGACAGGGATCAGTAGATCTGTTATGTCCCCTGTCACAGAACGGGGAACCGCCGTGTTTACAACGGCGGTTTCCCGTTCTGAGGCTCCTGAAAGTGATCGCGGGTCTCGGGCGGACATCGAGTCCGCCCGACCCGCGGGCACGCTCGCGCAGCGTGCGGCGCGCGCGCCGCCGCTGCCGCCAGGGGGCGCGCGTGAGCATGCGCAGTGGAGGACGTCCATGGACGTCCTCCCGGCATTTCAGGTCCGCGCTGGAGCCGTATTTCGGCAATAGCGCGGACCTGGAGTGGTTAAGTGGATGTAAACCCACCACTCACCCAGTATAAACGAATGGCACAGTATTAATGTATATATACACATGCAAGCCTCCTGCATGTATCCCTACCTTGAAAATGTCACCCCTTTCAGCAGTAGCAGCCTTGCAAAACACTGAAATCAACGGGTGGCTCTCTTTGCTGGAGCTCGGTGGGTGGAGTTGTGATGTCATAAGACTCCCCCGTCCACTTCTACACTCTTACACTTTGATATTCCTGAGTTTGGATAAACATCTAGTCAAAGCTCAGAAAAAACACCACATGACTTAAGCATACCCAATCATGCTGAGGTGTGGAGCAGCCAATCCTGGGAAAACTGGAGGGGGGAGTGTGATGCTTTCTCTGCTCCGTGCAGGAGATAAGGAATTGACCTGTCACTCACACAGCACGGGATGAAACGCCTCCTTTTTCTCCCTTAGTCGGTCTTTCTCTCACTGAAAAAAGATAAAGGGATTACTCAGAGCTGGATTAACTCTTCATGGCAAGACTGGGCACAGATGACATGATATCCTCTCCTGTACATGGTAGAAGTGTCAGTAAAAAAATTTTTTTTCGGGTTTACATCTACTTTGGTGGCGTGAAAATGCACCCCTAGCAATCTCTGCACCACTTTAATGCTTCTTCTGACCTCAGAACATCTACAGAGCCATGCCACCATGCCTAAATATAGGAAACCATCCAGGATCGACCCAGTACCTCGGAGATCAGTCCTGAACCAATATTTTGAACCCCAACCTGCCTTTCTCTCAGCAGCCACTTCCTTCAAAGCCCAAAAACATCCTCCTGTATGAGCCCTGGGACCTCTAAATCAGAACCAGGAGGATAACCACTTATCCAACACACATGGTTGCAACTCAAAGCCAGTGGCCAACTGAAAAATGGACTCCTAATCCTTCAGTCTCAGCCCTGCAAACCCAGTGGGCCCTCCATGCTCCCCTCACAGCTATGACCAGAAGACACTCCTACTGCCGACCTGTCTCACTTACTATCAACAGTAAAGATATCTCGGATTCTGCACTCCTTGCCTACTTGTAAGAAATGTGTCTCATTCAGAGGTTTGCCTCATAATGAGATAAAGTCTGCCTTTAAGAATGATCTTTCAGAGACCTGGCAGGACTTGCATATATTACAAGAGACAATTCATAACACCCTGAAATGGCGGGGGGTGGGGGGTGCTTTGAAGAAAGCACAGACAGAACAACATAAATGAGCATTAAAAAATGAATGCCTGCAACCTTCAGGTCACTCCAGTGACATCTTGGGTCCTTTCTGTTCTCCATGGGTTTTCCATGGGTTTCACCTAACAGAGTGGCAGCATCTAGTGGTGAATGAGAAGTACTACAGAGAACACTTCTTAATATTTTATTTCTACAGGTGCAATGGAGAGTGAAAAACAAAAGTAGACTTCACTTTTAAAATGCCAGCTTTGCACAAAGAGTCTGATGGGCTCACAGTACTGACCTCTACACTCAGTCTAATTTCTGGTGTGTTTGTGGAGACAATAATATGATAGATTTCAAAGATCTTACTATTTGATGCTCAAAGAAGTCTCCAAAAAACCCAAAATTTCATTGTATCTACAGGTGCAAGCATTGACATTTGGATGGAGACTCCACCAATTTAACCTGTATGTGAGGGATGTTAAAGTGGCTGTAAACCTCTTGAATGAAAAATTAGAAAATCATATCCTTCTATAGTGTACTAACCTCTATCCAAAGCACCTAGTGCCATTTCTGTATGCTTTGTTTTTTTTTTATCTTTTTATTTTATTTTAATCTGTCACTTCTGATGGTCTTTGCTGACACCAAGCAATATCCAGCACACAGCAGATGATTGACAGCTTCAGCTGTGCACGTTTCCCTAGGAGACTTGTTGAGCAGGGGTCTCAAACTGGCGGCCCTCCAGCTGTTGCACAATACAAGTCCCATTGTGCCTCTGCCTATGGGAGTCATGCTTGTAACTGTCAGCCTTGCAATGCCTTATGGGACTTGTAGTTTTGCAACAACTGGAGGGCCGCCAGATTGAGACCCCTGGTGTAGAGAGAGGTGTGTCCATTCCCTCCACTAAGGTCTCAAATTACACTCAGTGCTGTGCAGTGTGTGACATCAGATCCTGTGTAAATTCTGTACTTTGATTCAATATAGAGAAGAGATAAACAGCTACAACTTATGAAGAAGGATTTGCTTCATCTCTGTGTCTCATCTGAAGCCAGTCACTTCAGTTGGTATATGTACGTGTTTACAACCACTTTAAGAAAAATACATTTCTGTCCAAAATGACAGTTTCCCAATTAACATATAGGCAAAGCTCAGGCATTCCAGAACATTTTGAAGTGGGCTCATGAACCGAAGGAGAGTTGTTTGGCCACAATAACAGTAGACGTGTTTGGAGAAAAATGTAGACAACATTTCAGTAGCAGAACCTTTCACCAATAGTATAGCATGGTGCTACAAATGTGAATGGTTTGTGGCTACTTTGCCACTCATGGCATGGCAGCCCACAGACATTGAATTCATCGAAGAATTCTTCCTGATACCAAAGTCTCCATGATGGGAACATGAGGCCATCTGTCTAAAAGTTGAAGTTGAACCAGAAATGGATCTTTCTACACAAAGAAGATGTGAAGCACACTGCAAATCCACCAAGGAATGGCTCATAAAGAAGTAATGAGGGCTATAGACTGACCAAACTAAAGCCCTGATTTGAATCCCATTGAAATGTTATCAGAGATTTGAAATGGGAAGGTTGCGCAAGGAAACCCACAAACATCTTGCAACTGAAGGAATTTTGCAAGGAGGAGTGGTCAAATTGTTGACTAGTTGATGGGAAAAAAAAGACATATTTCATATTTCCTTATTAACCACTTCAGCTCCGGAAGGTTTACCCCCCTTCATTACCAGGCTATTTTTTGCGATACGGCACTGTGTTATTTTAACTGAGAATTGGGCGGTCGTGTGACGCTGTACCCAAATAAAATTTATGTCCATTTTTTCCCACAAATAGAGCTTTCTTTTGGTGGTATTTGATCGCTTCTGCTGTTTTTATTTTTTGCGCTATTTACAAAAAAAAGACCAACAATTTTGAAAAAAAAAACATTTTTTACTTTCTGCTATAAAACATATCCAATAAAAAAAAAATGTACAAAATCTAATTTATTCATCAATTTAGGCCAATTTGTATTCTGCTACATATTCTTGGTTAAAAAAAAAAAAGTTATAGCGTCTACAAACTGGGGGATATTTTTATTTATTTATTTTTTTATTTATCAGCGACTTATAGCTGGGCTGAGATATGGCAGCGGACAAATCAGACATCTAACTGACACTTTTGACACTTTTTGGGGTCCAATGACACTAATACAGTGATCAGTGCTAAAAAAAATATGCACTGTCACTGTACTAATGACACTAACAGGGAAGAGGTTAACATTGGGTCGATCAAAGGGTTAACTATATTCCTAGGGAGTGCTTACTAACTGTGAGGGAGGTGCTTTGACTGGGGAAAGGTAAAGATCTGTGTTCTTGCTTAGAAACACAGGATCACAACATTCCCCTCTCACAGAATGGCGGTTTGCCTTGTTTACATAGGCAGACCGTCGTTCTGCCTGTCTCCTGAAGAATCAGCGGGTCCTGGTGGACATCGCGTCCGCCAGACTCGCTGCTTGGCTCCTGCTATGTCCAATCACAGCGGGAGCGGGTCGCCGGCGGCGCATGTGCACTCCAGACCCGGAAGTGTCAGATCATGTACTAGGTACGTGATCTGGCACAGAGCGGCCGCCCTGTCACAGTATATGTGCGTGGGGTGGTCCGCAGGTGGTTAACCACTTCCCGCCCGGCGCATTGACAAATGACGTCCGGGCGGGTGTTTCATTATCCTGACTGGACGTCTATTGACGTCCTCAGGATAATCCGCGATCGCACGCCCCTGGGGGCGCGCATCGCGGCGATCGGTGGTGCCGTGGGTCAGTCTGACCCACCACATTGCTGACCGAGGTAAAAGGCTTTGATCCGAAGCCTTTTACCATGTGATCAGCCGTGACCAATCACGGCTGATCACAGTGTAAATAGGAAGAACCGTTTATCGGCTTTTCCTCTGCTCAGGTCTGCAGACCTGAGCAGCGGAGAGCCGATCGGCTGCTCTCCTGACAGGGGGGGGGCTGCGCTGAACGTTTATCAGCGCAGCCACTCTCAGGATCACCCCCACTGGACCACCAGGGAGCCGGATCAGGACCACCAGGGGGCCCCCCCTCCCGGACATCACAAGGAGGCCGCCCAGGACCACCAGGGAGCCCCCACTAGACCACCAGGTAAGGGCAATATTATGCACTGTAGGGATGGCACTGTGCCCATGTATGATGCCTGCCAGTGCCATCCCTAACAGTGCTTGTTGCACCAGTGCCCACCACTGCCACCTATAAGTGCCCACCTGTGCCACCTATCAGTGCCCACCTGTGCCACCTATCAGTGCCCACCTGTGCCACCTAAAAGTGCCCACCTGTGCCACCTAAAAGTGCCCCCTATCAGTGCCCATCAGTGTCCAGTGCCACTTATCAGTGCCGCCTATGAGTGTCCATCAGTGCCACGTATCAGTGGCCGTCAGCGTTGCTTGTCAGTGCCGCCCATCAGTGCTGCATATGTGCCCCATCATCAGTGCAACCTTATCAGTGCCACATCATCAGTGCCAATCTGTACTGCCTCATCAGTGCCCGTCAGTGTAGCCTCATCAGTGTCCATCAGTGTAGCCACATCAGTGCCCGTCAGTGTAGGAGAAAATGTACTTTATACAAATTTTTGTGACAGAAACAAAGAAAAATGTTTTTTCTTTTTCAAAATTTTAGGTCTTTTTTTTGTTATAGCGCAAAAAATAAAAAACGCAGGGGTGATCAAATACCACCAAAAGAAAGCTCTATTTGTGGGAACAAAATGATAAAAATTTTGTTTGGGTACAACGTCGCACGACCGCGCAATTCTCATTCATATCGCAACAGCACTGAAAGCTGAAAATTGGTCTGGGCAGGAAGTGTTCTAAGTGCCTGGTATTGAAGTGGTTAAAGTTGTCACACCATATCTAATACCTCCAATATCCTGGTTACCTGAGCATACCAAAGGAATGTCATTGCAAACTGACCAAGTCCTTAAAAGGTCATATTGCTTGCAAGGGGAGTTGGCCGGGAGTTTACCATTTCCTTACACACAAGTTCTATATACACAGCTAAAAACGTGGAATATTCAGTCTCTACTAGGACAAGCATGCGTCTGGGTCCGATCATCTGTGCCATACCGTGCACGTAGGTGGGACTCCATAGCGAAAAGACATCTTTAGTTAAGTAATCTTGTTATATTTTCTAATATTATTACTTATCTGTATTTGTCATTACTTAATTAAATGTTATACCTACAAGTGTTTGTGTGATCTCTCTTTGCACGTCTGGAATACGACCCCAAAATCCATCAACTATCACGTAACTGTGATAAAACACTAGTTGATGTTACAACTGAAGTGGTGGGAAGTTACGTAAAACACCTAAAAGTCATCATTTCTTCTACAGGGTGTATTGCCAGCTTCTGGGGCCAAGGGTGTATTTTTTTTGACAGTACCCCATTACATCTATTCATATTTATGTCGAAGAAATGATTCAAAGGGCACTTTTTTTCTGTGTTTTATTTCAGTATCTGTTCTCTGAAGTCATTATTTGAATAACAATATGCTGAAAAAGTCAATTTTACTTTTTTCCGAAGATTGTAATAACATCTGTTAATGCATTGTCTGACATTTTATAAATGCAAGAGGGTTATGTACACGTGTTGCGCAGTTCTCAGTTTATTTTTAATATATTTAATGAGGAAAATTATAGATCAATATACTTAGTTTTTGGCAATCACATTTTTCATGCAGAAAAAAAACGCTGTAGAAGCCAAAGCTGCATTTTATATGGAAAGATAAATACATAAATAGGTCACTGCAGATTTATGTACTTACAATGACAGACGTGTTATATGAAATGTGAATGAAGAGAATGAAAACAAAGATAAAATCATATTCAATAAACCTGAGGCTTGGCAATTAAGATCATTTTCTAAAATGATTTATACACTATTAAAAAGGTTCATCAATTATATTCTAGGCAAGGGATGCCATTTTTATATCTGTGGTTGTGGATGTCGTTTGTGTATCTGGAAGGGTTCACATTTACAGACAGGAGGGTTCACCACCTAATGCATCCCCATCAAGCCAGCTTCAGTGTATAGCTGTCAGATGAGCAAAAGATGAATATTGGCAGCTATGGGTGACAGCATGTTCTCTTCCCATTAGAGTAGAAATCTGGGTGAACAAGTATAAAAGATGGAGCCCCAGATGGTCAGCTCAAAACTCATTACCCTTTTATTATTGAAAATAAATAGAATGATGACCAACACGTTTGGGGGCCAAAAAAACCCCCTTCATCAGGGCTTGGACCTCGTAATTAGAGTGCCTGTATGGTCTTCTAGTACAATCTCTGGTAAAGATTCCTAATCCAAAAACAAGCAAATGTAATAGCTCAATGTGGCACCATTGACCACTTTTGGATTAAAGCGCAATTAAAGCCAAAACCAAAAATTTATTTACTGTATATTGCAGTTTACAAATCATTAGATGTTGCGGCTGTATTCATGTTCTGTTTTTAGGCTTTCTTTCCCTCTTATTTCAACTAGTGAGCTGGCCAGTAACACACATCCTGTATTAGCCCTCATTCTAGGGGGGGGGGGGGGCGGTTA
>BLSH010334665.1:277934-298617 GCA_018402905.1 Glandirana rugosa | reverse complement strand
ATAACATTTTAGCACAATAAAGGTATGTCCTTTACACTAATTGATGCCAAACTCCAGCTAATACTTTATAATCCGCTACAGAGACAGTTTTTTTTTCTTTTGGGATAAAGGTTTTACATAAATAAATAAAAGATTTTACTTTAAAGTGGAGTTCCACCCAGAAACATTTTTTTTTTTTTTTTGGCATCCACCTTATAATACTAAATAGATGTAACCTTTGTTTCCTTACTTTCAAACCGCCTAGTAATTACATATATTTTTTTACTCACAATTTTGTTTCTCTCACTGCTGAACTTTTCCATTTTAGGTGAGGGCATCTGAAGCCCATCCGTAGTCTTCTGGCATCTCTTCCTGAAAGAAGTGCATGGTGGGTAACCATCATGCACTCCTCGATCTTGGTCTGCCTTAAATCGCATCATTTCCTGTATGGAAATAACACGATTTTACAATACAGGGAAGCCCACTGACTCCTGGGAAATGATGAGTCACATCTCCCAGGAGACCAGGGGAAGCAGGAAGTGAGGAGAAGAGCCTAGGACCAAAAAGGGGCAGATTACAGAGACCACCTAGCAACAAGCGACTTAGGGTGAGTGTAAAAATGTTTTTCCTTCAAAGGTAAGTCTATATAGGCAAAGGACTTGAATGATATAAAAAAAATTTCTGGGTAGAACTCAGCTTTAACAAATTCAGCCCTGGAAGGATTTCCCACTTTAGGACCAGAGCACTTTTTGCGATTCTGCACTGCATCGCTTTAACTGACAATTGCGCGGTCGTGCGACGTTCTACTCTAACAAAATTTGCGTCCTTTTCCCCCCACAAATAGAGCTTTCTTTTGGTGGTATTTGATCATCTCTGTGTCACTTCTGATCACCGCTATAAACAAAAAAAGAGCGACAGTTTTGAAAGAAAAACAATATTTTTTACTTTTTGCTATAATACATATTCAAAAAAACATATAAAAAAAATAATTTTTTAATTCAGTTTTGGCCAATATATATACTTCCTCACATTTGTGGTAAAAAAAAATTGCAATCGGCGTATATTTTGATTGTTTTGCGCAAAAGTTGCTGCATTTACAAACCATGAGAATTCTTTTATGGCGTTTTTACTTTTTTTTTTTTACTAGTAATGGTGGCGATCTGCGATTTCTATTGGGAGTGCGATATTGCGGTGGACATGTCAGACATTTTTGACACTTTTTTGGGACCACTGACATCATAGGTGTGCGCAGCCTATTGCATTAATGTGTGCACCACAAAACGCAAACAAACATGAGTTTGTGTATATATGTCAGAAGGGCAGAGGACGGTGTCAGTAGGGCAGAGATTGGTGTCAGTAGTTTATTTTTATTTTATTTTTTTTACAATTTTGTTTTTTTTATTATTTTTTACAATATTATATTTCATTATTTTTTTTTACAGTTTTATTTAGGCCAATATGTATTCTGCTACATATTTTTGGTAAAAAACAAAATACCAATAAGAGTATATTGATTGGTTTGTGCAAAAGTTATAGCGTCTATAAGCTAAGGTATATAGACTGGAATATTTTTTTTATTATTATTATACTAGTAATGGCGGCGATCAGCATCTTATAGCTGCAATAGTGCGGTGGACAATCGCACACTAACACCTTCTGCGATGCACTGACATAAATACAGTGAACATTGGTAAAAATATGCATTGTCATTGTACTAAGGACACTGGTGGGAAGGGGTTAAACATCTAGGGTGATCAAATGGTTAACTGTGCCTCTATGTGTGATACTTATACTAAGGGCAGTGGTGAATTTTATTCCCTGCTTTTCAGAGACACAAAATCCATTTTCCGCCTGTCAGAATGGAGTTCTGCCTCGTTTAGATAGCCAGGGCTCTGTCCTATGTCTCTGCCCAACGATCAGCAGGTGCCGGCAGATATCCATTGCCCGGCATCCGCTGATCAGCTTTGGCTGTGAGTAATAACAGCAGAAGCGGCGCGCCCCTAGGCTGGAATGCAGAATGTATATACAGTGTATCTGAAAAGTATTCACAGCGCTTCACTTTTTCCACATTTTTTTATGTTACAGCCTTATTCCAAAATGGATTAAATTCATTCTTTTCCTCAAAATTCTACAAATAATACCCCATAATGACAACGTGAAAGAAGTTTGTTTGAAATCTTTGCAAATTTATTCAAAATAAAAAACAAAAAATATCCTGTGTACATAAGTATTCACAGCCTTTGTTCAATACTTTGTTTAAGCACCTTTGGCACCAATTACAGCCTCAAGTCTTTTTGAGTATGATGCTACAAGCTTGGCACATCTATTTTTTGCGCAGTTTCTCCTATTCTTCTTTGCAGGACCTCTCAATCGCCATTAGGTTGTATGGGGAGCGTTGATGCATAGCCATATTTAGATCTCTCCAGAGATGTTCAATCGGGTTCAAGTCTGGGCTCTGGCTGGGCCACTCAAGGACATTCGCAGAGTTGTCCCGTAGCCACTCCTTTGTTATCTTGGCTGTGTTCTTAGGGACATTGTCCTGTTGGAAGATGAACCTTCGCCCCAGTCTGAGCCCCAGAGCGCTCTGGAGCAGGTTTTCATCAAGGATGTGTCCGTACATTGCTGCATTAATCTTTCCCTCGATCCTGACTAGTCTCCCAGTTCCTACTGCTGAAAAACATCCCCACAGCATGATGCTGCCACCCTCATGCTTCACTGTAGGGATGGTATTGGACAGGTGATGAGCGGTGCCTGGTTTCCTCCAGACATGACACGTGCCATTCAGGCCAAAGAGTTTAATGTTTGTTTCATCAGACCAGAGAATTTTGTTTCTTGTGGTCTGAAAGTCCTTAAGGTGCCTTTTGGCAAACTCCTGGCGGGCTGTCGTGCCTTTTACTGAGGAGTGGCTTCTGTCTGGCCACTCTACCATACAGGTGGAGTGCTGCAAAGATGGTTGCTCTTCTAGAGGGTTCTCCTCTCTCCACAGAGAAACGCTGGAGCTCTGCCAGAGTGGCAATCAGGTTCTTGGTCACCTCCCTGACTAAGGCCCTTCTCCACCAATCACTCAGTTTGGCTAGGATTCCCACTCTATGAAGAGTCCTGGTGGTTCCAAAATTCTTCCATTTACAGTTGATGGAGGTCACTGCGGTCATTGAGACCTTCAATGCAGAGCCCCGATACAATCCTGTCTCAGAGGTCTACAGACAATCCCTTGGACTTCATGGCTTGGTTTGTGCTCTGACATGCACTGTTAACGGTGAGACCTTATATAGACAGGTGTGTGCCTTCCCAAATCATGTCCAATCAACTGAATTTACCACAGGTGGACTCCAATCAAGTTGTAGAAACATCTCAAGGATGATCAATGGAAACAGGATGTACCTGAGCTCAATTTTGAATGTCATGGCTGTGAATACTTATGTACATGTGATTTTTTACGTTTTTTATTTTTAATAAATTTGCAAAGATTTCAAACAAACTTCTTTTATGTTGTCATTATGGGGTATTGTTTGTAGAATTTTGAGGAAAATAATGAATTTAATCCATTTTGGAATAAGGCTGTAACATAACAGAATGTGGAAAAAGTGAAGCCCTGTGAATACTTTCCGGATGCACTGTATACGTGATTCTGCACAGAACAGCCGTCCTGTAGCTGTATATCTGCTATGGGCAGTCAGGAAGTGGTTAATAAAACAAAATTTAAGGCTGCTGAATTGAGGAGCATGGCCTGATGGCCAACCTGAGAACACACTAGATCCTGAGCTCTGGCTCTTCAACTCCATCTGAGCAGTCATCCAGAGGTGATTCTGCCCACCAACTCAGAGTTCACTCACCCTTTTCTGTGACTACCTCCCGGGTATGTACCACAGTAAAAATTGGTGAGACCGGACAGGCTACCACAGCAGAGATGCTTACCAAATACCATCGGCAACAGGGCAACAAGTCCCATGCTACTTCTCCCTCTACCTCACTACCTCTACCACCAGATTATCCAGATGATGATATTCAAACTCTACAGGAAATGACTGAGGCAGTGGAGGAACCTACCAGCTCTCTCTCACACCACTCTCTGCCCCTGTGCAGGATGCCTCCTATGAACTGGTGGCCCTCCAATCTAAGTTAGATGATCTGGAAAACAGATCACGCCGCAACAATTTGCCCTTCATGGTGTAACGAACGCAGGTCTCAGATCCCTGCCCTCCTCAACTCATGACAGAGAACCGGCCAATCTCACACTGCGCTGTCACTAACATAACAATGCTACTCTCAGTTGCATCCAGCACAAAGATTTTCAAGTTTGCGGGACCACAACCTAGATGCCAGCAGCCTGAGAGCGAATGTCACTGGGCTAATTTAAGCAATTAACCCTTTCACTGCCACCACTGACCTTTGATCCGGAGCGTCAGGACTCCACCAATTCCAATTATGATTTTAGAATAGTCGCCTGTAACATACGCTGTCACCACAGACAGGTATATTCTTCAAGAGCTAGGTTTGTTTATAGTTTTCTTTAAGAGCTTAAGAGATTAACACTTTTCATAATACGTTTTAATAATGAAAAGGTCAAAATTGGTACAAATAAAGTATTTACAGAAAAAAGGTATTTCAAAGCAATAACTACATAATTCAGCAACAGAGAGATAAGGTAGAATTTAAGGAAGAAAGATACTTGCGATCAGTGATGGTTCTCAAACGTGTCAGATGTTCATGGTTTGATGGTAAAAAGAGAACTGTAAAACTGTCCTTGGCATCTCTTTTTTTTGGGACCAAAGGGGTGTTGACAGATGACCTCTTGACCAATTGAGCTTCGGAGGGTTGGTCGCTGGGAGGTCACCATTTCATGACCATGTACCAGATACAGTTTGTGATAAATATTCATATCTCTGCATCTCTACTGTTTACAGACTGCTAACATCAATATTATGGATCAGCATGAAAGTGCATTACAACAAATATAAACATGACAGGTCTCCAATGTCTAATTTATCTAGGAGGAAGAGAGGAAGAAGTGTTACCAGTGATTTCCCATATGATCTGACATAGGGGTGGCTGGACTTGAAACGTTATAAATTATCAAAGGAAGCTAAATATGTCCATATTATGTCTGTGCTATTATTATTTTGAAAGTTATAATACATGCTGATGTTTCAGGATTAGACTGCCAGACTGGCTGCATCTTATGTGGATTGAGCTTTTACAACAGCTGTCGCTTAACTTTCTAGTCACTGAAACACTAGGCAGACAATTTTATGGAACCGGAGATGTGTATTGGGAAACTGATAAGGGGTGTCTGCCTCAGTCACCAGTTTGTGTATTGGATAACTGAAAGAAAAAAGGGTGGGGGGCAAGGTCACTCAATATGGCTGAGGTGAGCTTGAGATATGACAAAACGGCTTCTACGCACACAGCTAGGCCTCAGCTCTGTACACAGGACCGTTACACACGAGCCTTCCTGAGAGGTCTTAGGGCTCCCCCTTCATGAGCAATTTCTCACCTTGTGGCTCAAGGATGCTGTGGGGGAAGACATTCTGGCCATGTCATTCACCATGGACAGCGCTCATCACACTCCACCTCACCCCCCACCTCAAGAGCCCCTCCGCGGCTGCTAACTGCCCATATTCTCAACTTCCAAGATAAAATTATCCTCAGGGTCACCTGAGCTGTGGAACAACTCCATTACAATGGTAATCTGATTTCCATATACCTTGACTTCTCAGATGTCCAGATGGCAAAGGGCCTCCTTCAAGGAAGTTGAAAAGGCACGCCTCTGAGCTAAGGGCTCCAGTGCACCATGTTGATATGTGATTTTACTAAGATTTGCTTCTGCTCCTGAGGAAGTGGATCATACTCCATGAAATGTGTCAAGCCATAATGATGCAATCTCTTTAATATTAATCATGCTTTTTATAACTTTGCTCAGAATGGACCATGCTTCTATCGTGGGTTTAGAATTATTTCAATATAATCAGTTCCCAATCCCAGATTCAGGATTCAAGTGTGATATGATCCCATTTTACATGATTTATATATTCTCTTGCTCATATGAATTTATGTCAGTGTGGATACATGTTGTATGTTATACCTATGGTGTGTATTTTTGTAATTATGGACGTATACCAATTTAATTTTTACTCTATTGTTGATGAGTTTCACACAATAAATGTGCTCTCAACACTACTGTTTCATACTCTATAATGTCCCTAGTTCCAACCGTGTGTATATACATGTATTTTTAATGGTGTGTACATATATGAATTTTAAACATGTTTTCACCTACCCAACAGACACTGACTGCACAATATGCACCTCACTTAAAGTCCCACAACCCCCTTTTTTCATATATATGTAGGGATGTGGATCTGCAGCTGGGGAGGAATGATGACCTCCTTCTCTCCCAAACTGTGTAGCTGCCTGTTAGGAAGACTAATGTTTGACCGTTTTCTGCCTTCTGTGCGCTGTGCACGCGCCCGTGCGCTTGCCCCCGTGCGCACCAGCGGCGCCAAACGGTCTATTTAAGCTGCCTGTACCCTGCAGCAGATGCTGTCTGTTCTACAGCATTTCCTGAAGTGTTCAGTGACTATTATTCTGAGATTTCCTGTACCTGCGACCCGGCTTGCCCTACTTTGCTTGAATGCTGCCTGCATCGACCCTTAGCTTGCCTACGACCCTTCTACTGCCTGATCCTTGTGTACCTCTGCTGCCTGCTTGTTGACGACCCTGCCTGTACCCGACTATCCGATTGCCTGCTCCCATTGTACCGCACTTGTCCGCCAGTTACCGACCCGGCCTGTACGACCAACCTTCTGCCTAGCATGAGCCTCTGGAGGATCCTCACATCATCATCTGCACCAATTCCAGCCCTCATGTCCCCCAGCGCTCCGGGAAATTCCTGTCCACTCTACCAGGGGTTCCCGAACAAGGGCCGCAAGAGAGGTTGCCCACTGCACTGTCAGACTCCACCACCAGGTACGTGACACTGCCCTTGGGGAGATGAGCCGGCTGCTTCATCTCCCATTCCCTCATCTGGCTGCTGGGAAAACATTTCTACATCACGGTGTCCCAGGAGCACAGATCCTTGCTTGGGAGGGGGAATGGCTGCCTCCCCTCCCGGCATCTCTGACTTCCACTGGGAAAGAACCACCACCTTCTTACCCTGGGCTTCTGGAACTGGTGTGGAGCAGAGGTCTGTAGTACTCTGTCCTGCTGCCAGCACTTCTGCTGGAGGTTCGCTAGGTGGTTCCTCCTCAACAGAAAAGTCTATTAAATCCCCAGTCTCTGGAATTGCTGAATGTCCAGGGCATGGGCTGGTGGCACTTGGGTCCAGTGCGTACACTGTAGCAAGTGACTTATCATCCATAACATCTTCTGATGAAAAATCAATTAACTCCATGCTTTTGTGTGATCTGTGGCTTAGGAGGGAGGACGACAACCTTTTCTCCTGAGCAATTAAACTGCTGCTGGGAAGGGACCTCCAACTTGTCACCCTGGTCCTCTGGAACTGCCGCGGGTATAGGGCAGACCCTATACCGGAATCTCCGGAATTTCCACTGCCAATTCTGGGGCATACTGCTGAATGTGTTCTAGCACGTATTCCCGTTCCAGATGCTGTTCTTTCCTTAGCAAATATTCCAGATCAGGTTTAAGCTCCGAGACCCCTACAAGACCGAACATAGCCTTTCTGTACTTTTGCAGGTCCTCAAGGGTAGGTTCCCCTTCATCGCCAAACACAAAAACATTTGTAAGGCTCTCCCACAGCAATCCAGGGTCACCAAAGTCATATCCCTCCGATGAGCATTCTGTTGTCTCTCCTAAATATTCCTGCTCTGCATGTCATTGAAGAGTTTGACATCGATTGTCCAGCTCTATCTCCTGCTGGACCAGCTTGTCCAACTCAGTCACCCATTGCTCCTGGGGCCGCTCTCCCAGGAATGCCATCCTCAACTCCCGTTGGTCACTGGCCTGTTGCTCTGGGGTTGGAAAGCACTTGCCCTGGTGTATACCAACGACCTGGAGGGCTCCAATCCAGAGTTCTACCCGAATCTGCTGCCTGAGCTCCAGGTATTCATCCGCAGACACAATCCTGGAGTATGCTGAAAGGACAATCTGCAGCAGCCCCGGGAACTCTGATGCCAGGTCCATATGTCCGGTGGGGGAGACTGAAGTCTATTATCACGATCTTGGATCCCGGTGGAGGTTTGGATGTCCCAACTTCAGGAAGCATCCCACTACTGCCACCAAATGTGACGGACTCCTGACACTCTGACTGGGTATCTCCACCAAGAAGCAGCTTCCCAAGCTCTGGAACACAAGATCAGTGAATCATGCTGTAGTTATCCCAAGAACTAGGTAATACCAGTTTTGGAGTAAACCTAATAAGAACTGCTTATTTGAACAATACAGGCCTTTATACACTTGAGCAGGAGGTCACTCACCACATTAACAATGACCCAAATATTTACCCAAAACATCACACAATGGTTTAGCTACCGAGGCAGAGCTGACTCATGGCTAATCCCATCATAGAGGATCCTTAAGAGTTTATTCAAATTAGCCACCAGACAGAAACAATAGGTGAATGGGAATTCACACCTAGACAATGCATTGATTAATCAGAGATCTCGCTACAGGCCAGACTTGCTGTCACCAAGCTTCACACAGTACATTACACATTATCATAAGTATAAACACAGAACATCTTCAGACAATAGCAGGAGACCTACTTTCAATAAACACATTATAGCCGGGGGCTCCAGACAGGTGGCTTGCTGATGACATCGGCATCTACTAGTCTCATAGTGTGAAGAAGTCCCTATTTTTAATGAGGCAATTAAGCCTTAAACAGGGACCCTTGGCCTAGAGTCCCAGAGACTGTGTGTCTTGGGGAGACATGGACTTAAATCCAAAGTAACATTACTCCAAAGGTCCCCTAGGCATACACCTTACATAGAGTATTTGGAAGAGTGTTCCCTTAAATGCCAGGGCCCATAGTCAGTGAGCAAGAGGCTAGCCTGCAGACCCCTCCAAAAGCCTCTGTCCTGAGTGATTCTATCACAGTGATGTCTCATGCTTTGTGCAACATGTATCAGCTGTTTTTGATAAAAGGGTACTCCTATTACTTGTGTACTATACAGGACTTTTGCACTTTGTTCTGGTTTCATTTGCTATGCCTAATACTATGAAAATTATATTCTGGAATACTAGATATTTAAATTTACCTCATAAATGGTGCTTGATAGTTTCCTTTCTTATGAACGATAAACCACACTGTGTGCTGAGGGGTCTTTAACTTCTTGCAAAATCCCTGCTGCTGTGGCGAATCACATGGGGAATTCATTATACTTCCCTGCAAATTGCCAACACTAAATTTCCACACACATATATATATATATATATATACAGTATATACATATACGCATACATACAGTTGTGCTCATAAGTTTACATACCTTGGAAGAATTTATGATTTCTTGGCCATTTTCAGAGAATATGAATGATAACACAAAAACATTTATTTCATTGATGGTTAGTGTTTGGCTGAAGCTATTTATTATCAATCAACTGTGTTTACTCTTTTTAAATGATAATGAAAACAGAAACTACCCAAATAACCTTGATCAAGAGTTTACACACCCCAGTTTTTAATACCGTGTATTGCCCCCTTTAACATCAATGACAGCTTGAAGTCTTTGTGGTATTTCTGGACGAGGCTCTTTATCTTCTCAGATGGTAAAGCTGCCTATTCCTCTTGGCAAAAAAGCCTCCAGTTCCTGGAAATTCTTGGGCTGTCTTGTCTTGGGCTTTTCAGTCTGGGGGTCTGGTTAAGCTTAGTGGGATCGGATACTCCTTGCTGGCAAGCCTGGGGTACGAACATTTTTGGCCTCAATAACCCCCGAATTCCAATAAGCTCCAATAACAGTCAGAGATTGGGATGAGAGAAGAGGGAGCCACAATAGTGAAGTATTGTAGGATAAAAGATTTATTGCGCAATACAGATTGTACTTACAAAATTGTAGATCAAATTCGCATGAACATGCACCAAAACACGAACGCCGCTATTCAGTCTGCGTTCCACAGCAACCGGAAGTGATGACCACGGAACTACGTACCGGAAATTACGTCAACGCATTTTGCCTTCCTGTAGGCGTCAACGGACATTGTCCGATTACACTAAGCTTGACCTGACCGCCAAACTGAAAAGCTGGCGGTCAGGGTCCTCTAGAGAGTATGGACACATAGGGGAGATACCTCACACGTTTGAAGCACATTGGCACTTTGGAAGATTTCAAGCACTTTTTTCAAGCACAAGCGCACTTCTTTATGATCATTGGACTATATTGGCACTATATTCACTTTAATTCTTGTGGACACTATTGTGGTGTAATACTCTGACATTTATGCAAGCGCTATTTAATTTTGTTTACATGTTATCAGGTGTTTTTTCACCCTGTGTATAGCTGCTGCACGTTGTCACTATATTTATTGTTTTTTCTGAAGCGCAAAGGTTTTGGCATAATTAACAATGTTCATGAGTCCATAATGAATTCACTCCAAAATAGAAGAGGATAGATCCCAGCCGCCTTGCAGAAAGTGACCATAGATGTGACACATAGCACCTTATGCACACAGCTCTTACCCTCTTTATTTAATATGGAGTGGTCTCAGATCTCCTCATTCACCTCCACTATGCCAAGTAGCATTAACATCTCCCGGGTCCGTACACCAATCAATAAAGCATCTCAGTCCTGATTAACATGGAGTGTTGACTTCCGAGACCGACTGCTGTCATGTTTTCACAACTGTTTTGTCCTTCAGGTGGAGTGGTGGTCTCCTGAGCGGGGACGGTGTGTCTCTTCCTCCTCTCTCTTGGCTCGCTCTGTCTTCTCTCCAGCAGTAATGAAGAAGGGAATGAGGCAGGGCTGACGTGAATGGATGCAAAACAGCTCCTCCTAAGCCTGCTGTGTGAGAAGGAGACAGACACACCGTCCCCGCTCAGGAGACCGCCACTATTTTGCTTTTCGGAATCCGATAGAATAAATCTTGACTCCACACCCCCTCATAACTTTTAGGAGGGCATCGTCTTTACGGGACAAACTTGTCTGTAGTAATTTCTCTTCCCCTGGTGATTTGGCTGTCTCAAGTGGCCCCCCTGGTACATATCCATGTGGGACCTGCAATTATTGTCAATACATCAATTCAGATCCTTCTCCTCTTCTCCCTGATGGTCACCCCTTCACCCCCAGGAATCATGTCACCTGCATGACCAATGGTGTTATTTATATCATGAACCGCCCTTGTGGTGCATTTTATGTGGCGAAGATTGTTGGGGAATTCTGGAAAAGCATCTATGATCGTGTCCATGCGGCGGAGGTAGGGAATATTTATTCTAAAATTGTCTGTCTTGTAGTCCAAGTACACAATTATCATGTTCCAAAACGTATGTTTTGGGCACTTGAGCATGTACAGCGAAATTCACGTGGAGGGGATTGGAACAAACATATCCTCCAAAGTGAATCACGCTGGATATTTAATTTAAAAGCCAATATCCCACCAGGGATTAATGAGATCTTAAATTATAGACCCTTTCTTGAGGGTTTTATCTCAGGAAAAAATGAACATCTTATGTAGTCCAACCTGGGGGTGGGGGGGGGGGGGGGTCTGTGTGTCCCTTTTTTTCCTATTTTAATTTTTTTTTTTTGGTCGCCAAACTGCTTAATTGGTTGATGTATTTGTGTGGCAATATATCTCTCAATATATATTATTATGTGGGTCTTCTTGCAGTTCTGTTTGGTTCTGGCTATTGTTGCCGGAGTTCCTCCCTTTTTCTTTCTTCCTCTTTCCCTTTTTTTATTTCCTTATTATTTTTATTTTTTTTTCTCCCCCCCTTTTCTCCATGGGGGGGGGGATGCCCATCGTTCCCGACACAGTAAGCTCCCACACAGGCAAGCTAGTTGTCTGGAGTGGGGGCTATTTCCTCCCTTGGTTACCTCCACGTGTGCTTTGCACAATGGGAGGTGCCTTTTCTATCTGTGGAGGTTTCCACTCCGTCCTCTAGATGGCTCCCTTTCATCTGAGGTGAAGTGGTTTTCCGTGTCGGCACCACAGCCCTGCACTGGGGCAATCATTTCCGGCATCTAGCATTCTCGGAGGTGACGTCGGGGCTCTTCCGGTCCCTGGGTTTTTCTGGCGTCTCCCCTGACGCTGCTTGTGCCGGAAATGAGTGGTGGGGAAGGTGTGTGTCAGCGTGGAACGCACGCCACGCGTGGCGTTCCGATGGCAGCCTGCCGTTGGTGAGAAGTACCCATGTATTTTCTGGGAGTGTCCTTCTTTCCGGATCTCCCATGCAACACATGTGCCAATCTGGAAGGTATTTAAATGGCTGACGGTAGCATTTGGTCCGTGACTGTCGTCAGTGTTGCACTGGGGTGTTGCTGGACTGGCTTTCTGGTCGCAAAAGGAGACACAACTAATTTGGGTATCTAATATTGTCCTTATGAATGAATGTAGCCTTCATTTCCACTGCTCTTGGTCTGCTCCTGTCTTGCTAAATGCGGTTTTTGCATGTGCATGGCTGGGCATACCTTATAGATATATTCTATATCTTTTCACAGTGAGAGATTAGACATGCCTATATGTGCCTTCTTTTTCTCTTATTGCAATTTCCCCTTTTTCTTTCTATAAATCTTGCAGGGCTGTTTGGCCATTTGGCCCCTTCAATCTATATGGCTTTGGTGCCTAATCTTTTTCCCCTGCTCTGATAGCCTGGACCCCCTCAGGGTCAATAAGAGTCCCATACATATCCTTTTGGCTCGATCCTGAATAAATTGGTTGTTGTCTCCTGGTCAGTAGACACATCAAGCTCTTCTTTACTATTGTTGAAGTACTGGAGCGGTTTCTTGCCATATTGCCTACTGATGTGAATATACAATGTATATGTAAAGTGCTACGTAAATTGACAGCGCTATATAAGTATCTGAAATAAATAAATATTTAATAAAATTTTTTGCATTAAATATTTTCATTTTACTTCCCCCCCACATTCTGATCTAATTTAATTGAACCATATTTAATTATAGACCTCTCCATCCTTCTCTGAATGATTTACTGCCGGGGCTCCTGTCTATCCTGTCTTTGAGACTCTGACAACCATTTTTGGTCTTCCCATCGGCATTTTAATATATATTTTTCATATGTTTATTGTTGCTTTTTTTTATATTCAACTTTGTTTTTTGTTGATGGATTCATGAATTGTATATATTTGTGATTATTGTATTACTAATTCTCATTATGTTAGAAATACATTTTTGTATGGAATCTAAACTTCCTGATGAAGACTGTCACTGGTCGAAACGTTCAGTGTTCATCTACAATCCAGTATTTTCTATGCCATAAAACAATATTATCTTCTATATGTACATTTTTTCTGTTTGTCATTTTATATGATGTAATGATGATTTTACAATTATAACACTACAGGTGTTTTTTTAAGAACGCTGAGCTCCCTTGTTTTGTATATTGTAACTCTTGCCTCTGTGCTGTTTGGCGTATTGTAAGCAGGATCGTTTGTTGCATTTGCGCAGTAATGGCTAGAAGACTCGACCATGCAGCCCATCTTTCTTCAAGTGCCTCCTGAAATAGCCACACCAAGTTCTGCATTTCAACAGAAGTTATTTGTGGGTTTTCCTGTGCATCCCAAACAATTTTCTTGGCAGTTGTGGCTGAAATTTTAGTTGGTCTACCTCAGTGGTTCTCAACCCTATCCTCAAGTACCCCCAACAGGCCATGTTTTCAGCTTTTCCTTTATCTTGCACAGGTGCTTTAAATCATATTCAGTGGCTTGGTATTTTGGACAGTTATTTTATCTAAGAGAAATTCCCAAAACATGGCCTGTTGGGGGGTACTTGAGGACAAGGTTGAGAACCACTGGTCTACCTGACCGTGGTTTGGTTTCAACAGAACCCCTCATTTTCCACTTCTTGGTTAGAGTTTGAACACTGCTAATTGGCATTCTCAATTCCTTCGATATCTTTTTATATCCCTTTCCGGTTTTATACAGTTCAACTACCTTTTACCGCAGATCCTTTGACAATTCTTTTGCTTTCCCCATTACTCAGAAACGTCAGTGCAGCACTGGATGAAAGATGCAAGGGTCTGACAGGAGTCCAGAAACTCATTGACCCATTATACACATGTATTAATTGCAAGCAAACAGATCACAGGTGAGGCTGGTTACCCTTAATAGTCATTCACATCCCCTTGTGTCAACTTGTGTGCATGTTATCAGGCCAAGATCACCAGGGTATGTAAACTTTTGATCAGGGTAATATAAGTAGTTTCTGTTGTCATTCTGATTTAAAAAGAGTAAACAGTTGATTGATAATAAATGGCTTCAGCCAAACACTAACCAGGAGTTGAATGTTTGTGTGTTATCATTCATATTCTCTGAGAAATGGCCAAGAAATCATAAATTCTGCCAGGGTATGTAAACTTACGAGCACAAAAAAATAAATATATATATATATATATATATATATATATATATCTCTATACACACACACACACACACACACACACTTTTTGCCCCTGATCACTTCAATAAAATTAATTTTGAGTGAATTCAATGCAGTGCCAGAGCCCACCAAGGACCTTTTGTGTGGAATTGATAGACACTGTCTGCATTTGTTGATTGGATACAAAAGAATGATCTTCCTGCAGTATGGAGGTGGAGGCATCCAGATAACGGTCAATTTCCTTGTCAACTTTAATACCAGGTCTAGAACAAATTTGGGCTTTACTTCATCCGATCACATTTCCCTTGCCCTAGATCTCATACTCCTTCCCCCTACAGGCATGGGCCCATGGCATTTGAATGCTCGATGGCTAGAGAACTCCATTGGTACACTGTGGAGTGTGGCAAAGGTATAGCTGAATTTTGGAGTGTTAATATGGATACTGCGTCTTCACTTTTGGAATGGGATGTGTTTAAAGCATCCTTGTGTGGTATCTTCATGTTAATTTCAAGCAAACTATGGAAGAATGACCAAATGCTCACTAATGCGATAGAATCAACTATGCTTTAGGCAGATAATCATTATGGCTAATGCCCCCGATACCCATACTGATTGACTCCATAAGTGCAAAACCTATGAACTCCACCTCCTAATTGTACCCTAGTATGTACCCTCACTAGATTCTGGCTGCCTTTGCATCTTTTAACTCTTTATATACCTTTACTGTTCACTATGCAGATACTCAGCTAACCACATACTGAGCAGTTAGATCTCTTCCCACTTTGTCACCTAAAATAGAGGGAGCAGGATGATACTATCATCGCTGAAGAGATTGAATTGGCTATTTCGCAACTCTCCTCTCATAAAACACTGGGCAGCGTTTCAGCAGATTGACATGTGAAATTTAAATTGTTACACCCCTCTCTCCTTCAAAGTCATCCGACAACCTCAAACGGTGGGGTTTTTCCCCCTACAACAGAGGCAGTTATCTTACTTATTCTGAAACACCAAATGGACCCTACCAAATGTGAATTGTATCAGCCAATCTACTTGATCAACGTAAATAATAGGATTTTTTTGGACTTACCGTAAAATCCTTTTCTCTGAGTTCATTGACGGACACAGCCTCTTATTCTTGACATATGGGGTTTATGCACCTTTCACTAGGAGTTGACTAGGCAGAACGTAGTTCAGCTAAAAGCAGACACAGCCCCTCCCCGGGGGCAGTCCTCACTTGGCATAAGCCCTCCTGCCCTGCTCAGCAACTCAGTTCGTAACAAACAAGCAGTACAAACGCAAACAAAGAGGGGTGGGTGCTGCGTCCTTCAATAAACTCAGAGAAAAAGATTTCAAGGTAAGTCAAAAAATCCTATTTTCTCTTTCGTTCATTGACAAACACAGCCTCTTATTCTTGACATGTGGGGATGTCCCAAAGCAGTGTCACAACGAGGGGTGGGCGGCAGCAACAACAACAGTACCCAACAGAAGAGTTCTCCGGGTAGGTGCCAGACGCGCCTCACACCACCGCCTGCAAAACTTTGCGGCCAAAAGCAGCATCTGAGGACGCTGCTCCATCAACTCTAAAATTTTGAAAAAGTGTGCACCGAGGTCCAAATGGCCACCTTGCACACCTGAGAAACCGACGCCTGATGTCGGAAAGCCCAGAAAGTACTAATCGCCATAGTAGCATGAGCCGTGACCGGAAAGGGGAGCACCTGACCCCGAACAGCATACACACGGGTCACTATCTGTCGTATCCCACGGGTAATAGTGGCCGACGAGGCTGCCATCCCCTTGCGTGTACCATCCACTGTGACAAAAAGCGCATCCGAAAAGAGGCCATGGCCGCCAGATACACCCGCAGAGCCCTAACCCTATCCAGGGAGTGCAAAGAAACCTCCTTATGATGAGACAGGCGCGGACACAGCGAAGGGACAATGTCCTCATTGATGTGAAAAGAAGAGACCACCTTCGGTAAGAAGGAAGGAGAAGGGCGCAAAACCACCTTGGCCCTATGTAGGACCAAGTACGGGGACATACAAGACAGAGCCGCCAGCTCAGACACCCGCCTAGCGGATGTAATCGCCACCAGGAAGGCCACTTTCTGCGAAAGCAGCTGCAGGAAAATTTCTCTGATATTTTCGAAAGGCGGCTTCTGAAGTACTGAAAGGATCAGATTAAGGGCCAAAGGCACCTATACCTGGGGAACGACATGGTGAACCCCCTGGACAAAGGTACGAATCAATGAATGCGTCGCCAAAGGACGCTGAAAAAGAATCGCCAGGGCAGAAATCTGTCCCTTAAGCGTGCTCAATGCCAACTTGCGATCTAGGCCTTGCTGAAGGAAGGCCAGCACCCGAGCCACTAAAAAAGAATGTGGATTCCACACCCCCGCCTCGCACCAGGCAATGTAAGGTGCGGTGATAGATCTTACACGAAGTGGCCTTACACGCCTTGAGCAAAGTGGGAATTTTCCCACTATCTTTTAACACATCAATAGCCAGGCCGTTAAAGCCAGCGAGGGTAAAGCAGGGTGCAAAATGGGTCCCTGTGAAAGTAGGTCCTCGCGAAGCGGGAGCCACCAGGGAACATCGATTACCATCCGCACCACGTTGGCGTACCAAGGATGCCGAGGCCAATCTGGCGCTACCAGAGTGGTTGGGATCCCTTCTGCCTCTATCCTGTGCAGTAGGCGCAGGAGCAGCGGAACGGAGGGAAGGCATACAGCAGTCAGTACCGAGACCACGGAGCCACGAAGGCGTCCGCCGTGTCTGCCAACGGATCCCTTGTTCTGCTCACGAAGGCCTGCACCTTCCGATTGAGCCGGGACGCCAGTAGGTCCACATCTGGCGTACCCCACTTTTGACAAATTTGGCGGAACACCTCCGGGTGCAGGGACCACTCTCCCTGATCCAGCGTCTGGTGACTGAGGTCGTCCGCCTGCCAATTTTCGACGACCGGAATGTGAACGACGGAGATTGCCGGCTCGTAAAGCTCTGCCCACCTCTCATGCCGCTGCCACGCTCCTCGTTCCGCCCTGATGATTCACGTAAGCCACAGCCGTGGCGTTGTTTGACTGGACCCAAACAGGACGACCGTGCAACCTCCCCGACCAGTGGGGGAGGCAAAGCCTGCTCGCTCGACGTTCCAGCACATTGACGGGTGACGGGACTCCTCCGGGGACCAGCGACCTTGGTTCGACAACAGCCCCAGGATGCGCGCGCCCCCCCAGCCGGATAGGCTAACATCCGTCGTGACCACTGTCCATTCCACGGGGCGGAAACGACTTCACCAGCCCCAAGGCCGGGGCCCGCAGCCACCAGGCGAGGGAACATCGGGTCCGGCGATGCAACCTGATCACCCAATCCAGGGATAACGGAGACTTGTCCCACCGCAGCAGAATTGCCCGCTGCAGGGATCGGGCGTGACTCTGGGCATACGACACCGCCTCGAAGGTGGAGACCATCAGCCCCAACACCCTCATGCAAAATCTGAGAGAGAACCACTGCTGGGACAGCAGGGCCTGCACCGCTACTTAGAGCGTCAACACCTTGGCGGCAGTCCGCTCCGTGTCCAGGACCAAGCCAAGATATTCCAACTGGCGCAACGGAGTCAGTACCGACTTCGGCAGATTGATCACCCCGCCGAAGTCCCGCAGGGAACCGAGGATGATGGCCACACTGTCCCTCAAGGCTGAGGCCAACTCCGCCCGCAAGAGAAGGTCATCGAGATAGGCCACCACCGCTATGCCCCTCTGCCGCAGCAGAGCCAGCACTGGGGCCAAGAGCTTGGTGAAGACCCGTGGAGCTGAGGCCAGACCGAACGGAAGGGCCACAAACTGGTAGTGGAGATCCCCCACTGCAAAGCGCAGACATATGGACACGTGCAGATACGCGTTCTTGATGTCCAAGGAGGCCAAGAAGTCTCCCTGACGAAGCGCCGCCACCACAGAGCGGACACATTCCATTCTGAATTTCCACGCCCTCACAAAGAGGTTGAGAGCCTTCAGGTCCAAGACAAACCTGACCCCATCTTTTTTCGGAACCACAAAAAGATTTGAATAGAAACCGCGGAAATGTTCCGCAGGGGGGACCGGAACAATCACTCCCTGGTGGAGCAGGACTTACATGGCACCAAACAGGGCCTGTTGTCGCCCCGGGGGAAGCCTCAGATTGGAGGGGAAGAACCTGTCCAGGGGCTGGGCACAGGACTCTATCTTGTACCCAGACGAAATCACCTAGCGCACCCAAAGATCCGAGATGCAAGAGGTCCGCGAACCGCAAGAGCCATCCCCCCACCCGAACAGCGGGCGGGGGCGACCCATCATGCGGAGGAGGACTTCTCCACCTTCTCGCCCCTACGCTGACAGGGACGCTTCTGGCCCCCCTCGGAGGCCTTAGCGGGCTGAGAGACCTTGTTTGAGGCTCGTGGCGCACGAAAAAATGTCTTTTGAGTAGGGAAGGAAGGACCTGCCCTATGCCGGAGATCTTTACCCCTTCTAGGCTCCGGGAGGAACGTACTCTTCCCCCCTAGTGTAGTCCTTGATGATCTCATCCAGGGAAGCCCCAAAAAGACGACCGCCCTCAAAAGGCAGGTCCGTCAGGCCCTTCTTTGACGCCTGGTCTCCCGACCAACATCTAAGCCACAGCAGACGTCTAATGATGACTGTGAACATGGACAGTTTCGACAGCATGGGAGCCATGTCGAGGGCCGCATCACAGAGGTACTTAAGGCCCTGAATCAGCTGGTCTGCCATCTGCACAGGTTCCGGAGGGGCCTGGAGAGTGACCAAAGCCTGGTGCACAATGGCCGCCCATTCCGTAAGCGCCTGTGCCACCAGCGCCGAAGCCAGTGCCGGCCGCATGGCCGACCCTGCCACTAGGAACATTGCCTTGGACACCGCCTCAGTCCTCCTATCGGACGGGCCCTTAAAGGATGGAGATCCCTCCATCGGAATAGTGGTCGCCTTGTTCAGACGGGCCACCGGTGGGTCCACCGTAGGAGACGCCCACTTCTGCAACAGGGTATCCTCAAAGGGATAACGCACAGAAAAACGTTTAGGCATGGCGAATGAACCCTGAGGTCATTGCCATTCCTTGTAAACAAACTGATCAAAGTACGACAAGGGAATACCTTAGGGGCCCAGGCAGGCCTATGCGACCCAAATGCGTACACTGCACCCTGGGTCGCAGCCGGGCCCAGTTTCAGCGTCTCATAGACCATTGAGACCAAAGAGCCCACCAGGGCCCGTTCACGAGCCACGGTGGCCCCCTGAGGGCTCATCCTCATCTGAGGGGTCCCCAAGCTCGCCTTCCAATAACTCCAGGGGGGTCCCCGACACAGCGGATCCCCCCTCCGGAGGACGGGGGAGGGTGTGGCCGTTTCTTCTTCACCACCCCGCGGTCACGGATCGGCTCCACCCAGAAAAATTCTTCCAGAATGGCCGTTAACTTGTCCAGCGGAACCACAGGTCCCAGAGCTCCATGATCCCCACCGGAGACTTCTGGCTGAGAAACAGCTGCTTCAGCCGCCATTGCACCGCACCCCGGAAACACCCACAGGCCAGAGACCAGACCGGGCACCCCACACCACCCCTCAAGCTGCCACACTAGGGCCCCAGAGGCAACCAGGAGGACTCACCACACTGACCCAAAGAGGTGCTGCTGTAGCTGCCCGTAGTCACCCTGCTGCTGCTCCGCGTCCCCCACGTGTAGGAAGCTCATCCAGCACGGCGCCAAGACATCCAGGACCGCCCATCCAGCCGGCGAATCCGATGCCAGCACGCAGCAGACCACGCCAACATGGCCGCCGTGTGCACTAGAGGCCAAGCATGCGGCCGGCTACCACAAAATGGCGGCCGCACCGCAGCCCACCCGGGAGGAAGCGCAGCCAGGCAGGAGGCGAGCTACAACCCCCCAGAGGTGTGGGGGTGGAGGAGGAGAGACAACATAGGAAGGGGTAGGAAGGATCAAGCCCACCTATGCCCTAAGGAAGGGGACACCACCTGCCTGCCACCCCGTGGGGGGGGGGGGGGGAAGCGTACACCACCGTCCAGACGGAGCCCACCGATGGGCGATGCGGGCAGGTCTCACCACTCATGCGAAGGGGGGGGGGGGGGGTGCCCCACCGTCCGTCCACCACAGGGGAAGGAATCCCGTATCCACCCGAACTAGGAAGGATGGGGAAGGATACAACAG
>BLSH010334665.1:257367-272120 GCA_018402905.1 Glandirana rugosa | reverse complement strand
AGAAAAAGAGACCCTCGTTTTCCCACCCCGGTATATAGCTAATTATATTTTATCGACGACGGGGGTGGTTTTGGTTGACGGTTCGTCTTCAGTTTTTACTTCTATCTTTCCCCTCACCCTAAACCGCGACGTTAATTGTTTAGGCATTTCACGTTTTTTACACATTTGTTATATTTGTCGACTTTTCACGTCTCAAACGATTATGTCAGGACGAGTGGTAATAACCGTGGGTACTTCAAATACATGTATAACACCTTATAGATGACTTCCTTTACGTAGTTTAATTGGTTGTATAATGATGTCTATCGAACACAAACTGTTACAAGCTATCTGTAGTAATATGTTGGTTAATTTGATGCATTTCCTTCAGTAGATATTCCACAATATGTACATAAACTTCATGGGTGCCAATAATGGTGAGCAGGACTGTATTAGCAAACTCTGCACTTTTCAGCTGTTTATATTGTTTACACATTTTTTGCACTTTACGGATTTGTTAATTGCAGCGCCAAATCCCACTCCCCTTTCTATCTTCATTTTTGACTTCTGCTTGGCAGTTGGTTTTGGTGGGGGCAGCAGCTATTTTATATTAATCGATATATGGCCCCACCCTTTTGCTCCCAGAGAAAAAGAGAATGCCAAGGACAGTTGTCAGTTCTATTACCATCAAACCACGAACATTGGACAAATCGAGAACAGTTTGGATTCTTTCTTCCTTAAATTCTACCTGATCTCTGTTGCTGTCTATTTTGTCTTTATTGCCTTTACATATTTTTCTGTAAATATTTTATTTGCACCAATTTTGACCTTTTCATTATTAAAACCTTATTTTGAAAAGTGTTAATCTTGTCCCTAACGCTCTTAATGCAAACTATCAACAAACCTAGAGGTGCTACTGTTTAGGATAAATCATCTGAATATTCCTGTCTGTGGTGACAGTGTGTGTTACAGGAGATTATTCTAAAACTACATAATTGGTGGAGACCTGACGCTCCGAAAACAAGGGTCAGTGGTGGCAGAGAAAGGGTTAATAGCTTAAAATGAGCCCAGTGAAAATCGCTCTCAGGCTGCTGGCACTTCGATTGTGGTCCTGCAAGCTGAAAAATCTTTGTGCCGGAGGCAGCGGAGAGTGGCATTGTTACGTTAGTGACAAGCGCGGTGTGCGATTGGCCAGTCCTCGGTCATGAGTTAGTAAGGAGGGCAGGGATCTGATACCCGTGATAGTCACAAACATAGCTTACAAAATAAAAAAAAAAAAAAAGGATTGCTGAATGGTTACCTAATACAATAGGAAAAAAAAGGGCAAAAAATATATTTTTGCTGTAAGATTTGAAATTTATTTACATGTTTAAATATGTTCATACACCTCAATTTACACAGGTAAGAATATGTGTTACATTCCAGATCTGAAAGGACAATAAGCTGTTTTTTTTCAGAGATTGCACTATACAAAAGGCTAACGGGTGGTTTTCACATCTGAACACTGCTTGCCATAAAACCAATGAAATTCAAAATAGACCTAAAATTCAACCTTTATGCTTACAGTATTAAAAATGATCTGAAACACTGTCAGTTCTTTACATGGTTTTTGTGCAACAGATGGCGAACTTATGCTCAGGTCTTAAGCAAGCAATACATGTATCAAAATTTAGCTGATTCAGCAGGGACCAGTCAAACTTTGATAGATGTATGGGCGCTAGCAGGTTGTACACAAATTGATCTACCGATCAACTTGCGCACAACCAGCCTTGGGGGTTAAAGCCGACATCATGGATCGTTGTAGTCTGCCGACAGGGAAGGCTCCCAGTTGGTAGAATTCAATAGCTCAGCGGGAGTGATTACCCCATCCACATCATATGTGTGTATGGGGGAACCAGTATCTTTTTTAAATTTTGTTCAAACTGCTGGTTGAACAAAAAAAAAAAACAAAAAAAAATCATGCATATCCTACCTTTGCGGCCTTAAGTATGCTTAGCCAAACTAAAAAAAAAAAAATAATCTGGACATATTCTAAACAAAAATATATATTTATACTCCAGGCCTTGCTGAAATAAAAATCAATTAAGTTAGTCTGCCTGTGCCTAAGGTAACAATAATAAAAGGGCAGTAAATGGTCTGCATTAATCAATAAAATCAATTATGGAGCCCATTGGACTTTAGATGATGGCTCCAGTGGCTACACACAGGGCATCAACTTCACTCTAATCTGAGATTTGACCCTACTTCCTGACAATAAGTTCTGCATTCTTTAAGTGTCAAATGCCAGCGCCTCTACTACCCACTGAAGCTCTGAAACCAGTTGAAGGATAAGAAGAAGGGCTTAATTTCCAAGAGTTCCTTGGTAAAGCTGACATCTAGGGTCCATAAAACACTGATGGGATGGATTTAAAATTTTTCATGTCACTGTTGTTACCTTGGACCTCTTAGATCAGGTTCAAGTTAGTTAAGATAAGTTTGCACATGATTAGGCAACTTAAGTCGAATACTACAAACAAGCCAAAGCTGTTTTTGACCATATGTTTTAGATTGTGGAGGCAATGCTACACACATGTACATACTAACCACGAGTGTGCATGTGTTGTGAGCTCTGATAATACACATTTAGTACAGTAAGGAAAGGTTACTTTTGACAAGTCTTATCGTTGTCTTTGCTTTTCTCTGCTGGTGACAAATCACTCAAACCAGATTATATATAAACACACACCCACACTGAAGCAAGCGGAGTAATCATTTGTGTGCATATGTATATGCCTGACTGCTTTAAAGAATGGCAGCGTTCATCAGAAAATTTTTAGAGTACATAAAAAGGAGCTCTTGGATTGGCTCAATCTTCTGTTGAATTTAAGATCCCAGCACTCATACTAAATGGCTACGTGCATTGATCGTACCCTATGTGGCTCGGAGTTAAGGACTGTTTAATAAAAAAAAAAAAAAAAAAGATAGAAGAAAAGCAAAGCTAATTATATGCATACAGTGCAGGCAACCAGACGTGCCTGCACATACCTGCAATAGCCCAGTCTTCCTTTGCTGGCTGTTTCTTACAGGTCAAAGCTTCAAACTTTATTGGTAACGCCATTGCTTGCAAGACCACTCCGAACTCACATGTATTTCTACTGGGAAGAGAGAGCCAACCCATCCTAGTAATGAGCCAAGAGGAAAGTATAAAAATGGAGTGGAGGGAGTGGTAAGTTTCAACACTATCCAGAAATGCAGCAGGTATGTGTGGGCTTGTCAAGGTGCCTGAATTTATATATGCCCACAGTGCTTGCCCCCCACCACACCAAGAGTGACTCATTTCCAAGCCTAAATCCTCACCAGAAATTGGGCTGGTAAGGATTAGGCTTTATGAATCCCTTGGCCTGAAAGTTAGCCCTTTCCTTCAGAAGACAGAAATTAGATACAATTAACCAAAGGCTTAAAGTAACTAATATTGCTTAAATAAACCTATTTAGATGTCAAATGAAGACTGTTGTCTCTTTATAGTTTTGCCGAAGAGCAGCAGGTTCCTCCTCTAGACATGGTGGTCTTGATTGCTGGTACTCACAAGGTGTAAAGTATTGAAGTATGATAGCTCTATGTTGTGCAGTTGCTTCACACATGGACACACATACTGGCAGTAGATGACTGGAGCACCAAGAGGCCATATACTGAGCGTAAATGGTAGCAGTGGTAGACAAAGCCTCTTAGACATCAAACACTGGCAACAACATGCCTGAGAGATGCATTGTGGGATGTTTCTGCTGCCAGTCACCAATCATATTCTGCCCTGAGATTCTCCCCTCACCCCCACATCTGCACTGCCTCTCTCTTTACAGACCTCTAATGTCAACATACTGCCTAATGGAACTTCTGAGAAGCCACTTATTGCAATAGATGACATCTGAATATTTAGATTGAGGAATCAGAAAGCATACCTTAAGTAAAAATAAGTGAAATAACGAATGGGCTATGCAGCAGTGACAATAAAACAAAAGTCCACAGTTTATTACACTGTCCCGGCTGTATCATCTTGTTTCCAGCTTCTTTCCTTCTACTACCATCTGAATCTCTTTGGCATCCAATGTCTCGTTTGATAATAAAGCCTCTGCCAGGTTCTTGTGCTCCTTGGCATGAGTTTTTAGAAGAAGTTTTGCCCGTTCATACGAATCCTTAAAATAAAAAAAAATCAGCATGATTAAAGGAGGTTTGCAGCCAAATTTCTAGCACATAACAGTAATGGACAGACTGATGAAGTAGTGGTTAGCAAAATTACTGTAAGTTCTACTAGGGACACTAACCACATACAGTCTTGTTCTGCCTGTCTCATTTTGAGTTTAACCTGGGTGATCCACTTCCCTTCCTTCATCGTATAGCAATACTGAATACACTTTGTAGTGGGAGAGAGAAACTTGAATGAGGTCAAAGGTAGTTTGCATAACTGTGCAGTTAAGCAAACGGTGGAGCTGCTCCTCCAAGGCATATCCTGCGAGTATATACATCTGTGGATAATGAAAAAAGGAGCAGGCACTTCTAAGCTTACATCAATGCAGGAAATGCAACTATTAAATCAAACTTACTCACATACTCAGGAGATGCACTGGCTAATAAACCTTTGGCAGTATATTCTTTATCCTCTGTTTTCTGTAAGGTCTGTGCCAAGGTATTCTAAAGTTTGGAGAAATATCCAGCTATATCACAGCTGTTAAACCACAGTGGTCATCTGGTCTTACTACGCTGCATGAGACTACAAATACTTGTTAGCTTATTTCACTAAACAGTATGACACCCTAACACTGCGTGACCCCAGGAGTGAAATGAAGGGGAAACCCCTTTTAACAGGAAAGCTGACGACAGCAACCCAACAGAGGTTTTAAACCTTTCACCAGCTATTCAATACTTAGGCCTGGTTCACACCCATGCATTTTTAGAGCATTTTGCAGATTTGCACTACAGAACGTGTTCCATAGGCAACCATGTTAAATGGATTGTAGTGCAAATCTGCAAAATGCAAAAGCACTAAAAATGCATTTTGACTGGGGGAATCTTGTCAACTTTCCAACGCACACCTTTCCGGCAAAGTAAGGCCTATGTCAGGGTGGGTGCTGCAGCGATTTCCAGCTGGATACTGGAAGCGTCAACCAAGTGTAAGTATTCGCCAGCACACCAGGGATCACCGTCCAAAATTTCTTTATTCAAAGATCACATCACAGGAAGTGCAACGTTTCGGAGCCACACAGGACCCCTTCATCAGGCATGTGATTTGACTGGGGGAAGGCGGAGATCTTGTGTTTCTGCTAAGCAGGAACACTGATCCATATTCACCTCTAACAGAACGGTGGTCTGCCTTGTTTACATAGGCAGACCGCCTTTCTACCTCTGAGAACGATCATGGGGTGCCGCCGGACCCACTGATTGGCTCCTGCTGTGTCCAATCACAGCAGGGGCGGGTCACGTACAGGTATGCGATTTCGCGCAGGAGGGCTGCCCTGCCGCAGCATATCTGTGCGGGGCGGTCCAGAAGGGGTTAAAGCATAACTAGTCAAAAAATAAAGATAATTTACTTTAGGCTGGCCCCTGAAAGGGTTAATGTCGTCTATTCTGTATAATTCCATGTTATTACTATTATCGGAGTTTGACTTGGTATGTGTTACTGGGAAATGTTTAGACTAGATATTATAATGTTGACTGGTTTTCTCTGAGAAAATATTTGAGTTGTTGACAAAAGAGATGTTATGAGAACTGTGACTTATACCAAAATCACGCCTCTTATGCTAATATTCCTGATTTCCCAAATTGTATAAAACTTCTGGGTCCACAAAGAATAAAGAGACATATTTTGAACCATACAGTGTGTGTATCAGATTTATGTTCCCGGGATCGATCCTGCTGTGGGGGCTGTCCAGCTGTTGAATCAAGTCCCCATCAGCCCCTTCTGCAGGTATAGCCATGTAAAATATGAAAAGTGCCTATACTGTTTAAAATCCAGTATTGCACTGTCTCTGCACATACTCAGATGCTCTCTATTCTCGGCACTGTGGCTAAAATCAGAGCAACTAGAGGCTGATCAGCTGACAGCTTTAGAATTTAATGTTGCTGAAAAGGTAAGAAAGCATCAGGAATGACGCAGCCTGCGCAGAGGAAATACAGATTAAAAAGGGAGAAAAGAAATGCAGGAGAGATGCCAGGAAAAACTCTGCTGCTAGGGAGACCCAAAAATCAATTAAACTTGCAAGAATAGCGTCATCTTACAGTTGTGCTCATAAGTTTACATACCCTGGTAGAATTTATGATTTCTTGGCCATTTTTTTGCCATCAATTTTTACCAATTTGTCCCCAGCGGAGTCCCTCCTTCCATCAGGGTGCCCCCAGCAGCGTGTCCTTTAGTGGACATCCCAAGCTAGCGCGGGATTGGCCAAGTGCTCCCTCCTCGCTCACTGGAGAGCTGGGCTGTGGATGGGTGGCAGCCAATAAACTTTTGATCAGAGTCATTTGGGTAGTTTCTGTTGTCATTATGATTTAAAAAGAGTAAACACAGTTGATAATAAATGGCTTCAGCCAAACACTAACCATGAGTGAAAAATGTTTTTGTGCCATCATTCATATTCTCTGAAAAATGGCCAAAAAAAAAAATCAATTTCTGCCAGGGTATGTAAACTTATGAGCACAACTGCATCTCCCTGATATTCTCTCCTTTCTCCCTTGGAAGCAGCAGTGCTATGAACTTCAACACTATAAAACTTTGGTCAGCCTTCCTCTCTGAGCCAAGACATACAATCAAGGCTGGCCTGGGACTGCCACCCATCCACAGCCCAGCTCTCCAGTGAGCGAGGAGGGAGCACTTGGCCAATCCCGCGCTAGCTTGGGATGTCCACTAAAGGACACGCTGCTGGGGGCACCCTGATGGAAGGAGGGACTCCGCTGGGGACACCCTGATGGAAGAAGGGACTCCGCTGGGGACACCCTGATGGAAGGAGGGACTCCGCTGGGGACACCCTGATGGCTTCTGGTGGCAGGCGACGTGGCAAGTGACACTCGGGGCTCCCACTGATTCTGCATTATGGTGAGTTGAATGATTTAATTTTATATTACAATGTAATAATAGAATTATAGTGCTTTAATCATCCTGACGCCATTACAACCATGGTGCCGGGATGATTGAAGCGCAACACCAGGTGTATGAAGTATCTTTATCTGCTGATTGTTAAAACTTCTGGAATACACATATTGCTATTGTGGTGTAGGATCTGGGCCTGTTGTCCCTCCATCCCTCCTTCCCTCCCTATCTCTTTCTATATTCCTTCCTCCATCCCTCATTCATCTCAGACTCGAACGACACCCCCTTTGAGACATGCCCACTATTTAGTTTAAACCACGCCCATTTTTTTTGCCATGGCACGCTGCATTCCTTTGGGCTGAAGCCCTTGGGCTTTTTCCCACCTAGCAACGCCCCTGAGAACTACAGCCAAAATAGCTTTGGCTATACTTGTCCTTTAAGAAGGCTGCAGCTGCTGAACTCTTCTGGCTGTCACGCTGATGCTTTGGTTTCCAATGCTTTCTTTTTGGATGACCCAGAACAGGTATAGGAGATAAGAAGCTGACACTTTTCCGACAATTGTTTACAGCATGCTTGTTCCAGGTCTGACACAAGAGTTAGACACAGCCAGGCAACTAGCCTTTTCAAAAGGAGATCAGCAATGGAAGCCCCTGAGCTTCTCATAACATAAAACTTTAATGTACTGATGTCAGAGGGGGGAGGGAAAAAAAAAGTCACCTCTATGGTTGGACTCACGACAAGGTTAAAGTAGTACAACTTGTACTTTATCCTGGCAGACAGTTCAGTGGTAACATAAGTGAAAGTTTATCCCTCTTACCTTAAGCAGAGTTCGAACTTCTTGCTCAATAGCAGCTTGTGTTTCTGGGCTCAGTTTCCCTGTATCAGAATAAGTCATGACTCCAAGCTGAAATATTTGTAAACAATAAGTATCTATTGTAATATTGAATATACATTTTACATTTCAAAATGAAAACAAAGGTTTCAAAAAGCTGTAAAATAAAACCACTTCTACAGCATGGTTTGTGACATTCCCAGCCCGACCATCCTAAAGAAGCCACACTAATTCAGTAAAGCCATAATGTGGTTTCTGGGATAAAATGGAAATTGCCTATTACTCATGGAGTCCAACTTCAAGCTACTGGCAGGTTGGTATCACAGGTCTGCAAAATTACACTTTGTATATACATTATATTGTGAAGAGCATTGGGACACCTGCCTTTATAATATATATACAGTGCTGCCCATAATTATTCATACCCCTGGCAAAATTTGACAAAGTTACTTTTATTCAACCAACAAGTAGTTTTTTGATGGGAAATGACATAGGTGTCTCCCAAAGATAAGACGATGTACAAGAGGCATTATTGTGGGGAAAAAAAAAAAAAAAATCACTTCTCAGCTTTTATTTACATTTGAGCAAAAAGTGTCCAGTCCAAAATTATTCATACCCTTCATAAACTGTCACAGTCTGTGGGAAAATCAAAAGTTCTATACCATTCCAAATAGTCCAAGCTGTTCTAAAGCATCCTAATTACCCCAATTGGGAACAGCTGTTTTAATCAACTCAACAGGTTAAAAACAGCAGCTCTCTGCAGTTGGTTTGTGGACAGTCATGGCTAAGACAAAGGAGCTCAGTGAGGACCTGCGGCTGCGCATTGTGGCTGTTCACAAGTCAGGAAAGGGCTACAAGGCCATTTCTAAATGTTTTCAAGTTCCAGTGGCTACAGTGCAAAGTATTATTAAAAAATACAAGATGTTCCGCAGTGTGGAAAATCTCAGAGGACGTGGTCGGAAGCCAAAAGTGACACCTAAGCTGGCCAGGAGGATAGTTAGGTGAAAAAGAATCCAAGAATCACCACCAAGGCCATCCTGGTGAATCTGGGCTCTGCTGGTGGCAATGTCTCAAGGCAGACAAACCAATGGACACTGCTGGGTTCCACGGATGCAGACCCAGGACGACGCCACTTCTCCAGATAAGGTACACAAAAGCTTGCTTGGCCTTTGCAAAAGCTCATCTGGACAAAGAAGAAAAAGAAGACTTCTGGTCTTCTGTGTTATGGTCAGATGAAACAAAAATTTAATTGTTTGGTCACAATGATGTTTCCTTCATTTGGCGTAAAAAAAGGAGAAGCCTTCAACCCAAAGAACACCATCCCCACTGTCAAACATGGTGGTGGGAACCTAATGCTTTGGGGTGTTTTCCAGCCAATGGATCAGGGAACCAAATCACAGTAAACGGCACCATGAAAAAAGAGCAATACATGAGGATTCTCAACGACAACATCAGGTAGTCTGCAGAGAAACTTGGCCTTAGGCACCAGTGGACATTTCAACATGACAATGGCCCAAAACACACAGCAAAAGTAGTGAAGAAATGGTTATCAGACAACATTAATGTCTTGGAGTGGCCCAGCCAGAGTCCAGACTTGAATCCAATTGAGAATCTGTGGAGGGAGCTAAAGATCAGGGTGATGGCAAGAAGACTCTCCAACCTGAAAGATTTGGAGCTCATTGCTAAAGATGAAGGGGCAAAAATACCTGTGGAGACATGCAAAAAGCTGGACTGCAATTATAGGAAGCGTTTGATTGCTGTAATAGCCAATAATGGCTTTCCTATTGATTATTGAGAAGGGTATGAATAATTTTGGACTGGACACTTTTTGCTCAAATGTAAATAAAAGCTGAGAAATGTTTTTTTCCACAATAACGCCTCTCGTACATCGTCTTATTATCTTTTGGGAGACACCTATGTCATTTCCCGTCAAAAAAATGACTTGCTGGTTGAATAAAAGTAACTAAGTCAAAATTTGCCAGGGGTATGAATAATTATGGGCAGGTGTGTGTGTGTGTGTGTGTGTGTGTGTGTGTGTGTGTGTGTGTGTGTGTGTGTGTGTGTGTGTGTGTACACACACACATACACACACACACTTTAATGGCACCCCAGTCTTAATCCATAGGGTTTAATATGGAGTTGGCCCATCCTTTGCAGCTATGACAGCGTCAACTCATCTGGGTAGGCTGTCCACAAGGTTTAGGAGTGTGTCTATGGGAATGTTTGACCATTCTTACAGAAGTGCATTTGTGAGGTCAGACACTGATATTGGAAGAGAAGGCCTGGCTCACAATCTCCGCTCTCATCCCAAAGGTGTTCTATCGGGTTGAGGTCAGGACTCTGTGCAGACCAATTCTATTTTTTACAACCCAATCTAGCTCATCCAGGTCTTTATGGACCTTACTTTGTGCACTGGTGCGCAGTCATGTTTGAACCTTAAAGCGGAGTTCCACTCGTTTTTTTGTTTATTAAAAGTCAGCAGCTACGAAAAGTGTAGCTGCTGACTTTTAATAAACAGTAACTAACCTGTCTCCCGGTCCAGCGATAGCTGCGCCCGAAGCCTCGCTCGTCTCCCCCCTCCTCCCGACGGCCGCGCCATTCCAAGTGTGGGCACCCGGCCCGGCTTCACGGCCGGGCATCCACTGCGCATGCGCGAGTCGCGCTGCGCATTCTTAGTGGCCAGGCAATCTTCTGGGACCTGTCCCAGAAGATTGCCAGAAGGGAGGGGCCGCCTAGGAGGAGAGGAGGAGTCGCCTAGGCGGCCCAGAGGCGGAAGGTGGAAGAGGGCCAGGAAGTCCCTCTGAAACCTGGGGACACACTCCCCCCCCCAAAAAAATGACATGCCAAATGTGGCATGTAAGGGGGTGAGGAGTGCTTAAAGCGGAAGTTCCATTTTTGGGTGGAACTCCGCTTTAATGTGATAGAACAACTTTGGAATGCATTAGAGCAGAGACTGCAAGGCAGGCCTCCTCGTCCAACATCAGTGCCTGAGCTCACAAATGCGCTTCTGGCAGAATGGTCAAACATTCCCATAGACACACTCCTAAACCTTGTGGACAGCCTTCACAGAAGAGTTGAAGCTGTTATAGCTGCAAAGGGTGGGCCAACTCAATATTGAACCCTACGGACTAAGACTGGGATGCCATTAAAGTTCATAGGCGGGTGTCTCAATACTTTTGACAACATTGTGTTTAAAGGGTAACTCCACTTACATTGGGGGGGGGCTGGGGAAATGGCAAAGAAAAAATAACATAGCGTGTACAATTGTGATACAACTCATATTGTAATTGAATATTAAAAATTACCTTTCCTTTTCAATCTGCAACCACTGTAATTTTCTGAGAATGCATTGCAATATGGCTGCCTGGAGTTGTTCTGTACACAGAGTGTACGGCCCACTCCCCAGAAAATAGGATTTTATTAAGAACTTACCATAAAATCCTTTTCTCTGAGTTCACTGACAGACGCAGCCCTTCATTGACAAGTGGGGTTTATGCACATCCTACTAGGTGTAGACTAGGCAAATAGAAAAAAAGCAAGCTGACCCCTCCCAGGGGGCCATCCTCACTCCAGCATATAACCCCCAGCTCTGCATAGCATATCAGTTCGTAACAAGCCGTACAAAAACGCAACAGAGGGGTGGGTGCTGCGTCTGTCAGTGAACTCAGAAAAGGATTTTACGGCAAGTTCTTAAGAAAATCCTATTTTCTCCTACGTTCACTGACAGACGCAGCCCTTCATCGACAAGTGGGGATGTCCCAAAGCAGTGTCATTCAAGAGGGGTGGGTAAACAACTGTAACCAACAGAATTCTCTCAGGAGGCACCAGCTACTCCTACACTGCCGCCTGTAAAACTTTATGACCAAAAGCAGCATCCGCGGACGCTGACACATCAACTTTGTAAAACTTAACAAAAAAGTGTGCACCAAGGCCCAAGTAGCCGCCTTGCACACCTGGGACATCGAAGCCTGGTGTCTGAAAGCCCAGGAAGTGCTAACTGCCCTGGTGGAATGAGCCGTGACTGGAAAAGAGGGGACTTTGCCCCGAACAGTATAGGCATGGGTCACGGTCTGTCTGATCCAACGGGAGACAGTAGCCGACGAGGCCGCCAACCCTTTGCGCGGGCCTTCTGTCAGTACAAAACGCATCAGACTTCCGAAAAGAAGCTGTAGCCGCCAAATACACCCGCAAAGCCCTCACGACATTCAGAGAATGCAACTTAATCTCCTTGGGATGTGGCGGGTGCGGACATAAGGAAGAGAGAACAATATCCTCAATGTGAAAAAGAGGAAACCACCTTCAGTAGGAACGAAAGTGAAAGTCGCTGGAGCGCCTTATCCTTATGAAGGACCAAGTAGGGAGACCTACATGACAACACCGCCAACTCAGACACCCACCTAGCGGATGTAATGGCCACCAAGAAAGCCACCTTTCGTGACAGCAATTGTAAGGGAATATCCCTGATTTTCTCATATGGCGGTCTCTGCAGTACAGAAAGTACCAAATTCAAATTCCACAGCGCCAAAGGCGACCGCACCTGAGGAGCCACATGGTGTACACCCTGTACAAATGTACGTATCAACGAATGTGACGCTAAAGGGCGTTGAAAAAGAATCGCCAGAGCCGAGATCTGACCCTTGAGTGTACTCAATGCCAATTTGTTAACCAGGCCTTGCTGCAAGAATGCCAGCACCCGGGCCACAATGTAAGAACGGGGGTTCCACCCCCTCGCCCTACACCAGGCAATATAAGCCTTCCAGGTGCGATGATATATCTTGTGCGAAGTACACTTGCGTGCCTTAAGCATGGTAGGGATCACGGAGTCCGAGACACTCCTATCCCTCAACACCTGGGACTCAATTGCCAAGCCGTCAAAGCCAGCAAGGGTAAAGCAGTGTGCAGGATGGGTCCCTGTGACAGCAAATCTTCGCGTAGCGGAAGCCGCCAGGGAACATCTGTCACCATCCGCACCACATTGGCGTACCAAGGGCGCAGAGGCCAATCCGGAGCTACCAGGATTGTCGGGATCCCCTCCGCTTCTAACCTGCGCAGTAGCTGTGGTAGGAGCTGGAGAGGAGGGAAAGCGTACAGGAGCCGGTACCGACCCCAAGGCACTACCAACGCATCCGCGGCGGCCGCCAACAGATCCCTTGTTCTGCACATGAAGGTCTGCACCTTGTGATTGAACCTGGACGCCATGAGATCCACATCTGGCGTGCCCCACCTGTGGCAAATCTGACGGAACACCTCTGGATGTAGGGACCATTCCACCTGATCCAGCGTCTGGCGACTGAGAAAGTCCGCCTTCCAATTTTCTATGCCCGGAATGTAAATGGCGGAGATTGCCGGCATGTGAAGTTCTGCCCATCTCAGAATGAGAGCCGCTTCCGCAGCCGCTGCCGAGCTCCTCGTTCCGCCCTGATGGTCCACGTACGCCACTGCCGTGGCATTGTCCAACTGAACCTGAACCGGGAGGCCGCGCAGCCTTACCGTCCAGTGGGAGAGGCAGAGCCTGATTGCTCCAGCACGTTTATCGGAAGGCGGGATTCCTGCGCCGACCAATGGCCCTGAGCAGACAGCTGCCCCAGGACCCCCCCCCCCCCATCCGTCGTGACTATCGACCAACTCAGGGGAAGAAACGACCTTCCCAACGTTAGAGCCAAGGCCCGAAGCCACCAGGTCAATGATCCTCAGGTCTGAGGATCCAATCTGATCAGCTGGTCCAGGGACAACGGAGACTTGTCCCACCGTGACAGAATCACTCGCTGTAGGAGCAGAGTGTGACTCTGGGCATAAGGTATCGCCTCAAAGGCCCAGACCATGAGCCCCAACACCCGCATACAGAACTGTAAGGAAGACCACTGGCGTGACAGCAGGGTTTGCACCGCTGCTTGCAGTGTAAGCCACCTGGCCAGAGGTAAGAACACCTTCGCCTGCTCTGTGTCCAGAATCAGACCCAGATATTCCAGTCGACAGGACGAGGCCAACGTCGACTTCTGCAGATCGATCAGCCAGCCGAAGTATCTCAACGAGGCCATGGTGATAGCCACATTCTCCGCCAGTGCTGAAGCCAACTCCGCTCGCAAGAGTAAGTCGGTGAGGTATGCTACCACCGCAATGCCTCTCTGCCTCAGTAGCGCCAGCAAGTGGAGCCACCAACTTGGTGAATACCCGAGGAGCCGAGGCCAGACCAAAGGGAAGTGCCACAAATTGGTAATGCAGATCCCCCACCGCAAAGCGCAGGAAGCGCTGGTGCCGGAGACAAATGGGAACATGGAGATACGCGTCCCTGTCCCAGAGACGCCATGAAGTCCCCTTGGTGCAGGGCGGCCACGACCGATCGGACAGATTGCATCTTGAATTTTCGCGCCCTCACAAAGTGGTTTAGCGGTTTTAGGTCTAGAACTGGCCTGACCCCACCCTTTTTGGGCACCACAAAGAGGTTTGAATAGAAGCCACGGAACCTTTCCAAGCAGAGGTACCGGCACAATCACCCCTTGTTCGGAGAGCGTCTGAACAGCCCCTAGAAGAGCCTCTGAGGGAGTCAAGTTCGATGGGAAGAACCTGTCCGGGGGTAGAGTGCTGAACTCTATCCTGTATCCGGAGGACACCACTTCCCGCACCCACCGGTCGGATATGCGGGCAGTCCACCTGTCTGCGAACCCCAGAAGTCGGCCCCACAACCCATCATGCGGAAGAGGACTTTTCCCCCGTCTTTTCGCTCTTGCGCTGCCAGGGCCGCTTACCGGACCCCGAGGCAGACTTGCTGGGCCTTGAGCCCTTGCCCGCTGCACCGGGCGCACGAAAAAAAGCTCCTGACCCGCAGCAGGACCCTGCTTCCGGCGGAATTCCCACCGCCTGGGCTCCGGGAGAAAAGGTACTCTTCGC
>BLSH010334665.1:208382-218556 GCA_018402905.1 Glandirana rugosa | reverse complement strand
CCCAATTTGGACATTTTCACTTAGGGGTGTACTCACTTTTGTTGCCAGTGGTTTAGACATTAATGGCTGTGTGTTGAGTTATTTTGGGGGAACAGCAAATTTTCACTGTTATACAAGCTGTACACTCACTACTTTACATTGAAGCCAAGTGTCATTTCTTCAGTGTTGTCACATGAAAATATAATAAAATATTTGCAAAAATGTGAAGGGTGTACTCACTTTTGGGATATAGAGATATATACACACACACACACACACACACACACACACATATATATATATATACACATCACGGGGGGGAACGGACATGTTCAGTGGAGATGGGGTAAATCCGGATTACACCACTCTAAAGAGTAAAGTTTAGGCATGGCATCAATTCGATACAGTCAGGTGTACTAGATTACCTGTAGTCCTCTGAGTGAGAGCTTGTGCTTTCAGGAATCCTTCCGCAAAGCCAGTCTTAAAGGCTTCCTGCTGTCCTTCAGGGACATTCTTACTTTTCACAATCTTTTCCAAGTTTTCCACATCTGGAATCTTATCTCTCATCAAAAATCCCTAAAGAAATAATAAAAATAAATAAATAAATTCGGAACCATTCTCCTTTACATGCTGAAAAGTAAAGTGTTACTAAACCCACAACAGTAAAAATCAGTCTTTATATGCTGCATATCATGCTTGTTATACTCACTGTGGAACCTAAGGAGTTGGCCTTTTTACACAATGCAGAGGATTGTTTTATCCTGTATGCATAGATTCTTTCCTCCCTGCACTGTATCTGGGGTAGGCCAGCTGAACACAGGCAAAGTAGTCCTCCTGCACATGCTCAGTTGTGTCTTATGCTGCAGAGAACACTCACTTGTTCTCAGAGATAGCCGGGTCACATGATATTGACATCACACATGTGGGCGTGTATACAGGCCAGTGGAAATCTCCTACCTGAACTGTCAGCACTGGAGAAACTCTGCAGGTTATCATGTAACCGTGCTATACAGATCATCCAAAAAAGGTATCAAGTGCAGTATTTTTAATGTAAAAAGATTTATAAGCTGTGGGCAGGCAGATGAACTATGTTCATATTACTGGGTTTAGTAACACGTTAATACCAATTTAGAAGTGACAGGTTTAATTACAGTTAAGCATTCAGACATACCTTCATAAAGGAGGGTGCAGACCTTTTAGTGGCTGCAATACGCTCAGAGGTTGACTGAAGCCGTTTGTCTTTTGTGTGGACAGTCTTGAATCCTCGAGATTGTGTATATACTTAAAGAGCAAATACAATTATCATTTAACATGCAAAAAAACGATCATGAGATAAATAGAGCTGCCATTTGTATAAGCGCGCACACACACACACACACGAGCACATGTGTACGTTTACAAACACGTGTGTGTGTATATATATATATATATATATATGTTTATTTTTTGTTGTTAATTGTTGTTTTGTGTTCTGCATTAGCTTTTAAAACGTATCGATTTTTATAAATCATGGTACAATAATTTCAGTGTGCCCAAACCAATGTAGTATACAGCCTTTTAGTTAGTTGTATCAAATTTTATCTCTCAAGTTTCCAAATGAGCTTCTTTTTGAACTGCCTTTAATTAACTAACAATTAATTATTGAACTTTGAGGTAAAACCTTTTTTTCCCCAAGGGGAAGGGTAGGAGATGTGTCAATCATCCTACTATACTCCCCCGGACGCTCCCCTCTCCTCCCTCTCCTTCCCCAGTAGTCAGCTTAAAATCCCCTTTGGTCAATGCTGGCGAGGCTGTGGGCACAGAGGTATACTTCTACATGTGTGGTGGGAGTGCCCTATAATTAAGCCCTTCTGGGATGATATCCAGTCCCAAATAAAAAGATGCCTTAGGCCTAGATGTCCCTCTAACGCCGATTCACTTCCTCGTACATATCCCTCCAATCCCAGCTAGCCAGTATAAAAGCGCATTACCGCATAACGTCCACAAATTCCCACCAGGTAGGAGTAGATCCGCAGGGTGAATGAAAGCAGTGAAGCAGAGGCATGGATAGCGACTTGCAGAGGTACCCGGGAGCGCTTTACGAACATTTGGTCCCCTTGGATAGACTATATTTACGACTCCAGTTTGGATTTAGCTCTGCTGGAACTAGCAGACCCATCCCTTAAAACTTGTATCCAACAGGACCAACAGGGGGCTGGGATTCACTGATGGTTGTAGTGAGACTCTCCTTACTTCTTTGTTGATTTCCCTTTCCCTGAGGACCGGTGGGGGTCGGTGTGGGTATGGCGTTTCTAAGCGAGAACTCAGGTATGTTCCATGTCCCTTCTTCTCTAACTTTCCTTTCTTCCCTTTTCTTTTTCTATTCCCTCCCCCCCCCCTCTTTACTTTTTTTCTCTGAACAATGTAAAGGTTTATGGTCTCATAGAAGTTGGAAATAATACCACACAGAAATGCATTAGCTGGACACACGGCCTTGGTATCATATCACTGAGGGGGAAGCCCCCTCTCTACAGGGTGGCACGGTCTCTAGTCTTCGGGGGATTAAAAACTTCCCGTGGGGCGGTCCCAGCCCTGGTAGCGTGTGGGGGGAGGTCAGTTGGAGGCAAATTTGCCCTCCTGACGCTCAAAACTGCTGGGTAGCCCTGTGTCCCTTTTAGGGTACTTAAAAGCAATTGCTGGTGGAAAGCCAGCCACTGGGATATTACGCTAAGGCTTTTTCACCGTCTGTATGTACATGCAAGTTGGTGTTGTTGCCATGGGAGCCCCCCCTTGCTCCATGAAGGGGGAAGCCCAAGTTTCACCAGGCTGAAAGATTGCCATTGTTCTTAACATATTCTATTTCATTTTCTGTATTCCTAAGCTTGACTGTTGATACTTTAGGTTTTATATAGGTCTTTTTTAGCTTATAACTTTGACCATATGACAAGGTTTGCAATGACGTGTCTATTTCTTGCTTTAAATAAAGAGAATACAAAAAAAAAAATCCCCTTTGGTCTGTCCCGTCACATTTCTTGATAAGGCACATGTAATCAGTGTGACGGGACCATTTCAACTAGCTTGCCTTCAAACAGCCGCGCAGAGTGCATTCCACCAGCGGCTTCCACCCCCGGCAGGTTCGGCGCAGGGAGTGATGTCATCGCTGATGGCCGAACTCGGGCAGTACCTCGGTGTGTCAGCAGCCTCTCTGTTCTTGGCGCCGCATACAGACCATGACACACCAGCCATTCCAGGGTGCCTAGACCATCGCTGTGATCAGGCACATCCTGGACCGTTCCCAGTAGAGATCAGAATACAGGTCAGCCCCAGTGTTCATACACCTCTGGAACTTGGTTGTAGTAGGCTTTTTAGCCATTTTAACCTTTACCTTTTTAATAAATAATCGGTTGAAATACATGACCGTTGGTGTTTCCAAGTTATTGCTGGGTCATTGACCAAACTTTGACATTTTTGTTAAACAATTTCTGGATCCAAGCGCTTTCAGGGACCCCTTGCTGCTTGTTCCTATAATACACTCTACCAGGAGTACGGTATTTCCCAGCTGCTATGATCCATGAATCTAATTGCTGTTCTTTTTGCACGATTGTTGCTCTTCAGCATGCGCCTGATCCTTCCTTGGAGTTCGCTATAGTATTTGTAGTTGCTGAATTTTATTGTTTTCTGCAGGAGCCTGGAGCTGCTCTTTAAAGTATTTGTTACTCCAACATTTCATGTTCCTGATGTTTATGTTATACCATCTACTTGTGTTAAAAAGTATCCTGTCCTCTTTGTATTTGTTGCGGTGTGTGAAATACCTGGTGTTTCCACAGGTCCCCATACTTATTTCAAACTGACCATGCTAGCAAAAAAGCAAATCCCTTCCAGTGTGGTCAGTTTTCTGACTGTGCTAGCAGCACAGCCTACCTGTTCTCCAATGGCCAAGACTTGTGCTGACAGACCCACCTGCACAGCTCTTCATTGTGACTCTGCCTTCTGCTGACAACACCATGCGGTCTCCAACCCCCACCTTTCTAAGCCCCTATGCAGCTGAGAACAGAGGTCCCATGATCACTGTATATCTATTAAACTACATTAAAGGGCCAGATCACACCATACAAATCCAGGTGCTTTTCAGCATGCGTGTTTTTGATGCAGTCGGAGCTTTTCCCCCCCTCTTTTTTCTTAACTTTAAGGGCCAGTTCCAGTGCGTTTTAACGTTTTCCAGTGTATTTTTGGTACGTTCTGGTGCGTTTTTAATACATTTTACCGCAGTGCAGTACAGTTAGTGCAGAAAAAAATTGCAGCATGTTCTACTTTTTTTTCTGGAACTGGAAGGCACTGAAACTGACCGCACTGGTGTGAACTATGCCATTGAAAACCATATAACCTACATTCCATGCATTTTTGATGCATAAAAAAAACGCACTGGACCGAATGTGGTGTGAACTGACCCTCAACGAAATGAGTTGTTTTAGGCGAGGGTTCACATTTACTTTCAATGCATGCTTACTCTGGGCTAAAGCCCAACTCCTCATTCTATGGCCCTCCCTGAAGACAACCATCAACCACTTTTTTTTTTTGCTTTTTTATATAATTCTAGTCTTCTGGCTGGATCACTAACATCACAGATCCTTCCTCTTCTTCAGTAATAAGCACTGCATTGCTCACATAATTTCTGAGTGTCACGCTGTCCAAGAGTATTGTAAAAGCCCAGAATAGCATTATGATGGCATGGGTGCTCAGGACGCAGGCTGCATAATGCTGCGAGTCATTCAAACCGAAAAAGTCTTGTGACATCTAGTGCCAAGGTGAAGTACTGTAGGGAACAGCCCAGATTTGAAGGCAAATGTGGTAACTAGTCACATTTACCTTTTTAGACCATCTGTGCTTTACAGTTTTATTTGAAAAAAAAAAATAAAAAGTATTTGGGCTTTGCTGTTCCAATGAATTAGCATAGCAGGACAGCCAGGCAACTAGTATTTTTAACAGGAGGAGACAGTTAGCTAGGAGGAAAGCCTCAATGTCTCCAATGCATCTCATGAAAGTCTTGCACTGAAATGTCTGGACACTGGAGGATTATGAACATGCATTAGCCCTTTGTGGAGGTAATATCTCATGTAAATGGGGCTAAACTTAAAGGTTAAAGCCCCGTACACATGGCCTGAATGCTGGCCTGTCCAACAGAAGCCGGCCGTTTAGCCGGCTTGTCCGATGGGCATGCTGGAAAACCAGCAGCCAACCGGTTCCTGATCAGCGCTCTCAGCCAATAGCGAATAGCTCTAATCAGAGTGTTCCGGAGGTGCGTCCCCCTGACAGAACACAACAGTCTGACGGGGGGAGATCGCTGTATTAATGAGTGGACAGATTTTTTCCCGTTCAACCCAGCAAAGAAAAACGAATCGTTTACCAGGCTTAAGATTGCAGCCACAGACAGAAAAGACTGTAGCGATCATCTACATAATAAAAGCATGCAAGATGAAGGTGGACAATGCTAGGTTCAATATTGGCCATTGCCGTGACTGAATCAAGCTTTGTCAGCAACTGTCGAGAGATGACATGTAATGGCCCCAAAGATTGTTGTCTTTTCTCCATATAAATGGGGGTTGTCCGTTTGTTGAACATACCTGTGCCGTTTTAAATCTTTTGCACCAAACTGATAGAGGAAGGCACTTCATTTACTTTGTACTTACTAAATACATTTGGTAATCCAAACAGTGTAAACTAATATCTTGTAATGAAGTAAAAATGTTGATAAAAACATAAAATTCAGCATTTACCTGGCCAGTGCTGCAACTCTGCACAAACTTGCTTCAGTGGGCTCAGCTGCTGCTGGTGGTGGTATGGACGCAAAGCATTTACAGTGCTGGGATAGCCTGCAATGAAAGAAATATGACATTGTACAGTACAAATAAAAAAATACATCTTAATACCAATCATCTATTAATATATTCAGTTTAAAATACCCTTATTAAAATTTTACCGATTTGCAAAGAAAATAAAAAAAACTCATTAGGAAACGCCACAAAACATTGCTGAATGAGTTTTATTTTTAACCACTTTAAGACCAAGCCTCTTTTTGGAGTTCGGTGCTTACTAGTTAAAACCAGGTTTTTTTGCTATAAAATTACTTAAAACCCCCAAATATTATATATTTTTTTTCTAACACCCTAGAGATTAAAATGGCGGCCGCTGCAAAACTTTATGTCACACCGTATTTGCACAGCGGTCTTACAAGCACGATTTTTGGAAAAAAAATCATTTTTTTTTAGTTAAAAAAATAAGAAGAGAGACAACAGTAAAGTTAGGCCAATTTTTTTTCCATATTGTGAAAGATAATGTTACGCCGAGTAAAATGATACCCAACATGTCATGCTTCAAAATTGCGTCCGCTCGAGGAATGGCGACAAACTTTGCAACATAAAAATCTCCATTGGCGACATTTTAAAAATTCTACAGGTTAGCAGTTTTAAGTTACAGAGGAGGTCTAGTACTAAAATTATTGCTCTCGCTCCAACGATCGCGGCGATACCTCACATGTGTGGTTTGCACACAGTTTCTAAATGTGGGTGGGAGTTACATATGCGTTCGCTTTTGCGCGCGAGCTCGCAAGGACTGGGTGCTTTAAATTTTTTTTTTTTTTTTTTTTTTAATTATTTATCTTACTTTTTAATTTTTATCCCTTTTAGTCCTATTACAAGAAATGTAAACATTCCTTGTAATAGAAAAAAAAGCTTCAGCCGCTCTCAGCTCATGGACACTGGGGGAGACATACCTGATCATCTCCGCCGCTGCCGGCAGGTTCGGTAAGCGGCGGAGATGACTGGAAAGCAGCGGGAGGGGGCACCTCTCCCGCCACTGATAAAAGGGATCTCGCGGCGAATCTTATCTGACGCGGAATCGCCTGCAGAGAAAAACCATACCGGGGTTATGGTAGCTATCTGCTACCATAACAATAGTCTTCCACTTCAAACTGCCACAGTCATACGACGGCGGGCGTTCTTGAAGTGGTTAAAATTTTACATTTTACAAGAGAAGGGCCTATTTACACCAGGCAGGATTTCACAAGACTTTCACTCATCCCAGGACCATTATGTTATTATGGTGCACGCTAATATTTTTCTGCATTATGCAGTTTAAGCATACAGACCTGCAGTTCCCCTCCATCTATTCCATAAAACTGATTTTCAAAACATCTGAGAACTTATGAATCAACACTTTTTACTCCCACGCAGCTACACCCTAAACTATAAGTGCCATATTTATATACATATACAGTACTGTGCAAATCTCTTAGAAAATGCTGTAGATTAAGAATACTTTCAGAAATAGAAGGGTTAATTTTGGGTTTTTTTTTCGAGTAATAAAGTGGAAAATAAATGAACAGAAAAGAAACCCAAATCAATATTTGGTGTGACTGCCTTCAAAAGAGCATCAATTCTTCTAGGTACACTTGCACACAGTTTTTGAAGGAATTCAGCAGGTAGGTTGTTCCAAACATCTTGGAGAACTAACCACACATCTTCTGTGGATGTAAACTGCTTCAAATGCTTCTGTTGCTTCATGATGCGGAGATCAGTCCAGAGCACCTGCTGCCATTTTTTGCACCCCATTTCCAAGGTTTCTGTGCAGAGCGGAGTCGATAAGCCTTGTTTCCATGTCTAATGCACAAATATATAAGAAATGGGATGCAGAAAAATGGCAGCAGGTGGTCTGGACCGATGAGTCAAAATGTGAAATATTTGGCTATAGCAGGAGCCAGTATGTTCACCGAAGGGCTGGAGAGTAAACAATAACGAGTGTCTGCAGGCAACAGTGAAGCATGGTGGAGGTTCCTTGGGGCGGAAATTCTGCAAATGGAGTTGGAGATTTGGTTAGGATCCATGGAGTCCTCAATGTTGAGATATACAGACAAATACTTCTCCATCATGCCATACCACCAGGGAGGCGTGGCGATTGGCCCTAAATTTATTCTGCAACAGGACAATGACCCCAAACAAGCAGCCAATGTCATGAAGAACTATTTTCAGCTTAAAGATGAACAAGGAGCCCTGGAAGTGATGGTTTGGCCACCACAGAGCCCTGATCACAACATCAAGTCTGTCTGGGATTACATGAAGAGACAGAAAGATTTGAGGCAGCCTATGTCCACAGAAGATCTGTGATTAGTTATGCAAGATGTTTGGAACAACCTAACTGCTAGGTTCCTTCAAAAACTGTGTGCAAGTGTACTTAGAATGCCGTTTTGAAGGTGGTCACACCAAATACTGATTAGAATTATCTTCTGTTTTTTTACTTTCCATTTTCTTAATTGATAAAAATAAACTGCACGGGAAAAACGTACGTACAAGCATAGGAATGTACCAAAAAAAAAAAAAAAACCAAGACAGGCTTTTGCAAGGGATGTCATAAGCAAGCTTAAGTCCAAGCAATAAGTATCTTGGATGGTGATGCCCATTTGGTACACGGTTATGCAAATTAGGGGTCACAATCATTAGAATTTGTTTTATAGCTTTTTGATGTTTCTTTTCATTTTTATTTGGTTCTCATCTTACTCAAGGTTACAATAATATGCCAATGTCTATGTCAAAAGCATCTGTGTCATTAAATTATATAATGGTATGTCTCTTGGCTATTCTTTTTTTTTTTAACAGACTCTTGGCTATTCTTACTGGTGTACGTATTTCAAACTGTCATACAAGAAAAACAACTAAAAAAGTGATATCCCTGTTGGGCCCGATGGAGTTTACTCCATTGTGGCACAAACCTAACTTTGTGGAATTACATAAACTACAAGGGCTCTCCCTATGAAAAAGGCAAGGGATATGGTTCCTCCACCAACTGTATTCTGGTGGTACCTTGAAAACTTTTGCGCAATTACGCAATGAATTTATACTCTCCCACGGCCAATTCTATCAGTATCGCCAGCATCGGCATGCCCTACAGGCCCAGGAACAAGTGACGCCTCTATCCCTGTCTTCTTCCCCAATTATACAAGTTCTCGTCCAAGCCACTTCCCGCAGGGGATTGATCTCGAACATATATTCTGTACTAATTCCAACTATCCAGAATGCCCATTTACTTAAAAGTAGGTCCTCCTGGGTTGCGGATATAGGGGAGATAGATGATGACCAATGGGATATGGCATTGGAATCCCTCCCAGTGATCTTGGTTTCTGCCTCTGAGAAACTCTTACAGCTCTTTATTCTCCATAGGTCCTACCGTACCCCAGCCAAATTGTTCGCATAGGGCAGACGAGGCTCCCCTCTGTGTCCAAAGTGTGCAGTCCATACAGGTGACTTCATTCATATGACCAGGAGATCCCCCAAGCTAGCGAGATACTGGTCTGAGGTTGTCCAAACCATTTCTGAGGTAGCACAGCTCCCTATACCCTCTAACCCGCTGGTATGCCTGTTGGAGGCAATAGATGAGATGTACCCTAGGGGTATTTATCTTATGGTTTCAAGATTGTTGTATGTAGCTAGGAAGATGGTTGCAAGATTATGGATGTCTCATGCAGCACCTACCAAAGCCCATTGGATACAGTATGTCAACACCACCCTCTTCAGAGAGCAACTAGCCTATCGTCACCGCAATGCAGCTAGGAAGTTTGATCTTATTTGGCAGAACTGGTTGGATAATACTTCTGTGGCCCTTGCACAGCTGGTTAGAGATAGACTGCTGCTATTGTAAGCCCTATGGGAAATATCGTAGATGGCTACCTGAGTTTAGGGCACCAACCATTTGATAAATTTGCGCGTTGAAGAAAAAAAAGCTAAAGCTACCCTAACAAGTCTACTTATAAAAACTTAAGTGGACTTTATGGTTCACCCACCTTATAACTTCTTCGTAGTTGGCCCAAGGGGCAGGGGGGAGAGGAAAGGAAAACGCATGTATTGGATGTTGTTTTATATGCCGCTATCCTCAATATGCATCTCATTGATTGTATTTATACAATGCTTGTAAACCTGTATTACTGGAAATGTGACTTTGCAATGTTATATACACTGATACGACTAATGTACATATCGTATTCTTGTCTGTCAGCAATAAAAAAATAGTTTTGATTAAAAAAAAATAAATAAATAAATTTCTTCACACCTACACCTAAGACTTTTGCACAGAGAGATAGAATATATATGAATAAATATATATATATATATATATATATATATATATATATATATATATATATATATATATTATATATATATATATATAC
>BLSH010334665.1:184751-208372 GCA_018402905.1 Glandirana rugosa | reverse complement strand
TGTACGACCAAATGGGAATTTATTATATATATATATATATACACACACACATACATACATACATACCACACACACACACATATATACATACATGCATATACACACACACACACATCTACAGAGTAGTTGCAATCACTCAGTGTCACTATATATATATTTCATAGCGACAGTGATTATATATATATGTGAAAAACAGTGTTGTGCCACTCCTTTCAGATAATGCTTATACATTTACACCCATGGTAAATAACACCATACAAAATTCCAATATGACTGCTGGTAACCCTGGGTGAATGCATGAATTTGGCTTTAATAAAAGTTTTTAAAGCTTATAAAGCACTAGGTCATTTTTATGTTTCTTTTTTCTCTGAGAAATGGATGAGAGCGCAGGCACCTTCTGGAGCTGGAGGTTGACAGATCCCTTAAGGGTAAACCAGCATGTTTTTAAGACCTGTTGCAACATATAGGTAAAAAAAAAAAAAAAAATAATAAATAAGACGAGAGCACATCTGGTGTTTTTGCACAAGTAGTGGTGGAGAGTAAATAAGGGAACACCTACAGGGTCTGTCTGCAGTATTAAGTGGACTAATAAAAGACACACGGAGAGGCTGATAAACGCACAGTATAAAGTGGAGTAATTATTAAAGAAAGGCATTTAATTGTGATTTAGATTTTTTTATATGATATGAATTTTATTATCACTTTGAAATATTGTATTGTGTCATTAAATCACAGGTATAGATGTATAAGCATTATTGGAAAGGAGTGGTACAGCACCAATTTTCCACATATAGATCTGAGAACTCAAGTCGCTCTGTGTTAAAGTGCATATATTGTGAATAATGCCCCAGGATCCTGATTCCACCTACCATTTTTATTTTCAAAGAAAGACTGTGCAGATACATGGGATGTGTGCCAGTGTGGTGAGCTTTTCTTTTTATCAGCAAAGAAACCAGGTAGAAGTCTTGAGAAGATCTCATTAAGTTGTGCAGTCCGCAGCTCAGATAAACCCAGGTCCCGCAGGTTGAATACAGGCTAGAAGAAAAGCACATGAACAGATTTTTCATCCTTATTGTATAGTAAAAAAAATCCTTTGGAGAGCAGAAAACAAAAAAAGCCCACAACAAATCAGAGCAAGCATTTCATCCCAATGATCAAAAGACAAATTGGGTAATTTAAAGCAAACCAAGCGACAGGTTTCTGGTGGTTGTTCACTTATAGTGATAGTAAGCTTTTTTTTTTTACCTACAGGTAAGTCTTTAAAGCAGGCCTTCAGTCATTTTTTTCAAATTTTCATCTATTAAATCTTCTGCCCTTGTTGTTTTAACTTTGGATGGCAAAACATTTTTTTTTCTGCCAGTAAATACCTTATACAGCGCACTTCCCGTTTCTTGTCTGGTAATTAGCCTAGGCTTATGACATCATGCACAGCTCTCCCTCTCGTGAGAGTATGCCAGGAAGGGAGGGGGATGAGTCATAAGAGGGCCAATGAAAGCTACAGGGCTGCAGAGCTGGAGGTGTGCCTCTGTGTAAATCCAGGAAGTGAACAGGCAGCAGCTTCAGCTGCCCACGGTTAAAATGGCTGCAGCCAGGCTTTTGTGGAGGGAGATTTCTGCAGCATATTTAGCAAGTACAGAATCACAGTATATATAAAATAATATGCAAAGTGGTTGGAGGGAAGCTTCAGAATGGCAAAGATGTTTTTATTACAAATTATGTGAGCAGACTGCAGTTCCTCTTTAATAAATCATCTCCTCTATTCATAGAAGATGTATTAACGGCTTCCATTAATTGAGCAGCAGGGAATAAAGGTCAGGCATGGTGGAGCACTCTCGAGCGCCTGTCACAGCCCAATAATTCTGTTAAACTCTTGCTGCAGCATTATTATGGTGGCAAGGGTAGGGGGGAGCATTGAAAGAGGAAGATTTTAACAAAAAGGAGTGCACAGCAGCACATTTCACTGAAGGTAATGTTCCTTGTCCTGTTTTTTTTGTTAATTTTAGGTAAACTTAGGTTTTAAAACTGCAAGGCAGGAGTGCTAGCCACTTATCCACCATTTTTCTCAGTGCCCTAGTCAGAGGAATCAGATCCCTAAAAAAAAATCTGAGTCACTGGGGAGCCTTCCAATTCTGTGACAGTATTCGGCATCTCACTATTAGGTCATAAACATTTCAGCATTTTAAGTATGGCACAAACTAGATCAAAGACAGTGGGGTACATTGACGCACTGCACTGGGAGTTTATCCCTTTTAGTGTGTTTATTGAAATAACACTGAAAACCTCAATGGATTAAACACAATGTAATGTTAGCCCCTGAAAACAGGCTTGGTGATAACTACACAAATCATTATTGCACACAAAGTATTAGTATTATTATTTATATAAACTTGTAATAGTAATAATATTCTAAGAGAAAAAAAAAAAAAAATAGGGGGGTGTGGGGGGGCGCTTGCTCGGAACACAAGAGCCATATAAAACAAGATTACAAGGTACAATCAGAGCATGCATCATTAGGCAGCAGTATACAGTAGCAGATGTTTGTTAAATGGCCTGTGAATAGATTCAGGTTGTCAGGGTATCAGTTTGGCTAATTAGATCACTAAGTAAAGTTAAGGCCACCACGTTTAAAGAGGAGCTTCAGCCAAAAATGAATAGACACCAGCTACAAAAAGAATGTAGTGGGTACCTACCAAAAACTAGGTACCCACGCCCCCATAAAAATAAAATATTCCAAATATGGCAAAGGATGAAGAGTGAAACTTCCTCTTGGGTGAAATTCCACTTAAACTTGGAAAGCACCCAAAAACTCTCCAAATAGATGTATACCAATAACCACTTGTCAACTGGGCCATTTCTGACACTTCTCTCATATATGTAATAATCAGCGGTTTTTTTTTTTTTTGCTAGAAATTTACTTAGAACCCCCAAACACTATAGATTTTTTTTTTTTTTTAGCAGAGACCCTAAAGAATACAATTGTGATTGCTGCAATTTTTATGCCACATGGTATTCGTGCAGCGGTTTCTCAAACACAATTTAATTATTTAATTTCGCTTTAATGAATTAAAAATAAATAATAATAATAATAATAATAAATAATAATAAGTAACCCAATGTAAAAAACTTGATTTTTTTTCTACTTAACGTAAAATCTCTCCTTCTCTGAGTTCACTGACGGACACAGCAGCTCCATAGACCATTGGGTGGGTGCTGTGTCTGTTAATGAACTCAGAGAAAGGGATTTTACGGTAAGTAGAAAAAAAAATCCCATTTTCTCTTTTGTTCGAGGGACACAACAGTTCCATAGACCATTGGGACGTCCCAAAGCAGTGTCAAAACGAGGGGTGTTCAACGAAACAGCAAAACTGCACCCAACAGAACCCTCTGTGAGAAACCAGATATACGCCTCACACAGCCGCTTGCAAAACTTTGCGTCCAAATGCAGCATCCAAAAGAGGCCAAAACATCAACTTTGTAAAATTTTGAAAAGGTGTGCATGGAGGACCAAGTAGTCGTCTTGCACACTTGAGACACAGACGCCTGATGTCGGGAAGCCCAGGAAGTACTAATCGCTCTGGTTGAGTGAGCTGTGACCGGGAAAGGAGGCTCTAGACCCCTAACAGCATAGGCTCGGGTCACCGTTTGTCAAATCCAATGGGAAATAGTGGCCGACGAAGCCGCTAAGCCTTTGCGTGGACCATCCACTACTATAAACAGTGCATGCGACCTCTGAAAGGAGGCTGTGGTCGCCAGATACACCCGCAGGGCCCTAACATCCAGCGAGTGCAGAGCAACCTCCTTAGGATGAGACAGCGCCCGGGCAGAGCGAAGGAAGGACAATGTCCTCATTGATATGGAAAGACACCACCTTCGGCAGAAAAGAAGGTGATGGGCGCAAAACCGCCTTATCCTTGTGTAGGACCAGATATGGAGACCTACAGGACAGAGCCGCCAACTCGGACACCCGCCGAGCAGATGTGATAGCTACCAGGAAAGCCACTTTTTGAGAAAGCAACTGTTGCGAGATCTCTCTGATATACTCAAACGGCGGCTTCTGAAGCACCGAGAGGACTAGATTAAGGTCCCATGGCGCCAGAGGTGACAACACTTGGGGGGGGGGGGGGGGTCGGGGGGGCGGGCGACATGTCAAACCCCCTGCATGAAGGTACGGATCAAAGTGTGACGCCAACGGACGCTGAAAAAAGATCGCCAGGCCAGAAATCTGACCCTTGATCGTACTCAATGCCAGCTTCTGGTCGAGCCAACTCTGCAAAAGAGCCAGAACCCAAATCCACCCCCCCTTCTTGCACCAGATGATGTAAGTCTTCCAGGTGCGGTGGTGTAGCGGGTATCCCACTCAAGACAGATCTGTCCCCCGTCCAATCCTGGGGGAGCCTTTGGCCATGGTAATACTGACATGGACCCAATCGTCCGGTCATATGTGCTGTGGCGGGGAGCTAAGGTCTGCGCACGCTCACTGGCCTGGCTGGGGAGACTACCCGGATCTATATCATCCAGTCTGTCACCCAGCCCAGCACTTGATTGTAGTCTTCATTGCAAAAACACAGCAGAAGTGGAACAAAAAGCAGAGGTACCACAGGTCCCAGCAGGGAGCCAGGTCCTTACTCTTTGCACTAGGCAGAAAAAACTGAGCTAGCTGTTGCAGGGTGGAGGGTTACTACCAGTGAGGACTGCCCCCTGGGAGGGGCTGTGTCTGCTTTTTGTTGAACTGTATGTTCTGCCTAGTCCACTCATGAAGAGGGCAGTATACCCAATGGTCTATGGAGCTGCTGTGTCCATCAATTAACGAAAGAGAAATATGTAAAAGATGAATGATGATGAGTAAATAGATACCAAACATGTCATCCTTTAAACTTTACACAGGCAACGCTTAAAAAATTTCCACAGGTTTACAGTTACAGATGAGGTCTAATGCTAGAATCATTGCTCTGACGTTCATGGCAATACCTCACATTTGTGGTTTGAACACGTTGTATATGTGGGCGTGACCTACGTATGCGTTCACCACTGTGTGCCAGCCCAGGGGGAAGTGGGCGCTTTAAAAAAAAAAAATAATAAAAATTAAAAATGTATTTTACTTTTTTTTTTACACTTTCCATTTAAAAAAATAAATATTATTTGCTCCCTTTTATTTCGATCACAAGAAATATTATACACCACTTGTGATAGAAATAGGCAGTGACAGGTCCACTTTATGGGGAGATCTGTGGTCACTAAGACCCCACATTTCTCCTCTACAATGTAAAGCATTAGATCAAAAAAAAAAAAAAAAATTGGCCTTGTTGACGCGTCAAAACCAGAAGTGACGTTATGACGTTGCTCCGGTCCTGCTAGACCATATAGATGAACGGAGGCCATCTTTCCTCTGTTCATCTCTGTGCTGAGCCACCGCAACAGCCAGATGGGTTCCCAGAGCTATTGATCGCAAAGGTAAGTTCCCCTCCCGCCACTTCTTAAGGTGATCCAGTGGCGAATGTGCTGCTAGGACCACTTTTATTGGTTAGAGATTTGCCGGGTGAAAAAAAAACCAATACCAGGATTATGGCATATTGCTGCAGCCATAACCCCAGTATTCCACCTACCGAGGACATCTTTTGACTATGGCCCAATTGCCAAGTGGTTAAAGTGTACCTGTCCCCTAAACAGTTTTTGCTGAGTAATATAAATTATGCATACGAATCTAATCTATCAGTTCCCCAGTAACCCCAGCATACCGTCGATCACGGACAGGCAGATTGCACTAGTCTAAAGACGCCTAAGCCATCTTGCCGGGAAGCGGTCAGCTTTGAACAAAGCAGCCTGAGCTCATTCCCTGCTTTGGTGACCCTCCTTCCCCAAGGCAGGGACCTCACCCCCACTGATCCCTGTACACTGCCCCTTGTACCTGCTGCTGACCCCTGTACACTGCCCATGTACCTGCTGCTGACCCCTGTACACTGCCCCACCTGCTGCCAGCCCCTGTACACTGCCCCATCTGCTACTTACACTTGGCAGCACAGCCAAGTTAGAATTCAGATCTATCGGGCCTGAAACTATTCAAGCAAGTCAGCCTGCAATACAAGTTGTTCATGCTTCATGATGGATTCCTGCATCAACCTTGAGGGGACCAATTACTCTCCAGACATGAAAACAAATTGTGAATAAAAGTGATGCTAAGCTTTTCACTAAATCTAAAAAAACCTAAAAAGGTAGACCATGTTTATATTTTTATTTACACATTAGTTATATTAGATTTTCCGACATGCCATCCTTGCACTTTACTGGGGGATTGCTAGTTATTTTTTTTTTTTAAGAAAAGACATTGCACCCTGGTGATCTTTGATCTATTCCATGTTGTCCAGGTAGATCTCCATCTCTGAAAGGTTGCTTACCCATCATGTATACTGACCAGTATTTATAACCAGCCTACCCCCTAATTCCAATATTGTGCCTTTCAATGCCACTCCTACCAGATATGCTAATTTGCAGCATGAACATTTGCAATAAACCGCTCTTATCATTAAGCCCAGTAATTCATCCGAATGAAGTCCCCTGCCATACCTCTGTAGTGCATGTCTCACTGTCATTGGCGACTTCACGCTGGACGACTTTCAGGGAGGCAGAGCTTGGTAGGTACGCTGTGGTTTTGGGAGAGTGAAATGCTGTGATCAGGTAACTTAACGGTACCGTAACCTGTAACAACAAAACAAATTTCAAGGTACAATTTTTTTTTTTTTTTTTTTTTAAAGAGAATCTTAGTAACACACTTATAAAACTGACAATACACTATAACATGTGATATTTAAATCTCCTTAAGATCAACAACTATGAAAGGATGGTTTAGGGTTGACCACTTATTACACAGTTTTGGTAAATTTAAAAAGGAGATAGTACCAAAAAAAAAAAAAAAAAAAAAAAAAAAAAAGGGAGGAGCACAGGAAAATATTTACCAAATGTAAAATATACATTAGACCAAGCTGCGACAATCCCCAGGCGCCAGGTCACCATGGCGACCAGGAATCGCGTCCTGGCGAGTGACAGCCGTTCCTTCTCTCACCATGTTAAAACAGCGTGCAAGATTCAGCGAGAGACGTTCTCTGCTTGCTGTTAAACTTGGCTGGCTGCTCGGAATATTTGTTGATAGTTAGGAAGAAAAAACTAACAATGCATCTTATCCTTCTTTCAAAGCAATTCTCTCCAAGCTGTATGAGGAAAGTTTAACCATTGAACGACTAAACCTTTTCTCACATTTGTGGCTCACAAGTAAAAATCCAGTATTTTCTGTTAGAAAATGACTTGGAACCCCCAAACATTATATATTATTTTTTAGCAGAGACCCTAGAGAATAAAATGGCGATTGTTGCAATATTTTATGTCACATGGTATTTGCGCAGCTGTCTTTCAAATGCAATTTTTTGGAAAAAAAAAATACTCTTTAATGAAAAAACACACACAACTAGACAGTAAAGTTAGCCCATTTTTTTTGTATAATGTGAAAGATGTTATACCGCGAGAAATGTGACCTTTATTCTAAGCAACAAAACTGTGATAAAGCCCGGTGTACCATCAACAATTAGCACTCTTTATGTGCAGCTGGGCTCCAGTATTTCATGGTGACCGGAAACCCACCAGAGAAATAAATAGTCACCGTGGGGGACACACATGTAGGCAGGAAGTGGCTGCAAAAAGGCAGCAGAAATCTTCCTCAAAAAACGGGAACCGCCTTGTGTGTGCTTTAGGTAAGAAAGTTTTTTTCTCTGGATCTAGCCATTCCTTCTTGATAGAATCAGACATTACCGGGAAGGTGCGCCCCTTGGGCTCGCTGAGACCCGCATACATGCGATCATGCAGGCTCAGCTCCTTTTCTTCTCCCAAAAGAAGAGTAGCATAAATGGTTTTTAACAATCTGTCCACTTGATCCAAAGACAATTTATACTTGGAGGGCACCTCCTCCGTACTGTTCCCTTCTGAATCCTCATTGGACTGGTTAGGGGAGTGCGTCTCCTGGGCAGTGGTAACAGACTCCAAAACCACCCGAAGCAGAGGGTTGACCCTGCGAGGACTCTGAGGTAGAAGTTTGACCTGACTGGGGTTTTGACACCCCCCGAGTCTCACATCTCCAGCAAGGTTTCCCAAAGATGCACATGGACGCTACCATCGCTGGCTGCTACAGACACTGGTGGCTTGCAGAGCGCCGGTTCCGGACTCCATTAGTGCCAGACTGGAACTATGCACCAGCCCGATCCTGCCTCCTCCCCCTGTGCTTGCGGCCGGAAATGACAACATGCACCAGCTTTGCCAGTGCAGCCCCCTCCAGATGCCTCACTTCCAGGCTGGAGCTTCCCTAAGCCACCCCCAAGATGGCGGCGGCAGTTTCAGCACAACACCGGTGCGCCAAACCAATCAAGCGGCCGGGGTTCCTGCTCTCACTGCCACCTAGATGAGGCACCAGCACGCAGTAAAAGGCTCTCTCCGAGCATGGAAAGAAAGAGGAGCCCTGACACCTGCCACTGGGTAGCCTGGGAGGACCGGCTCTCCTGTAAATGTAAAAACAGGTGGAGGTAGAGAACCAGTCCTTCAGGATATCACCTAAAAGATCGTGGCCCCAGACCAGGTGTTCCTCCTTTTTGCCACAGGAAGCACAAAGACTGATAGGTGGTGGGAGAAGCCTCCTTTTAAAATCTTGGTGGAAGAGGGAGTTTCCTTGGATGGTGGGAGGAGCCACGATCTCAGGTGCTGTCCTGAAAGATGTTTAGGGAAAAATAAAAATGATTTCCTCTGCACCCCCAGCATTTTTCTCCAAGAACATACTGCACGGTGCATACTTTGCACAGTGTATATGCTGGCTCACTTTCAGCATGCCAAGAATACAGCTGGGTGGTGGGGATAATGTACCTGCAATGCACATGCGCCAGGTTAAATCCTCAGGGGCCAGCCAATGGCTGAAGAGGATTCCCCCAGAGAAATGTCAAGGGAGATGGCTTTGGACAGCGACTAGACCAGTCATTGCTTGTCACTTGTGAGGCATGTGCAATTATGTCATCTTTATGGTAAGAACTGACTCCAACACTGCAAAATGTAAAGGATAAGCTCATCCTATCTGAACATGTTACACCCATATTTAAGGTGTAACATGTTGAGCATTAGACCCCTCTCCCACCTATAAATCCCCACCCGGCCTCCTCCTTGTGGCAGCAAGCCAGGGATTTTCTCACAATTCAAAGAGAGCGCGGGCCACATCACTGATTTACAGATCCCTGTGAATCAATGAACTACAAGGTCCAACATCCTTTTCAGCGGTCGGCTTGTAGTCCTCAATGAACTACCATGGACAGCTCACACTGAGGCTCCACTCACACCTAGGCAATTTGAATTGCGGACGAAATCGCCACCATTCCAAATCGTGTCAAACGGCGGGATGCGTCTGCGATGCCATTACTTCTATGGTACCCCAATCGTGGTGCGATTTTGCCACAATAAATCACAGCAAAATGGTAACACGTGAAGCTTGTCGCACAAAAAGAGGAAGGCACTACTTTTGGGCAACAGCGCCGTGCGCCAAAATTGGGGAGCCATTAAAAAGTAATGGCATCACAAACGCGTCCTGTGTTTTTCCACGATTTGGAATAGCGGACAGAATCGCACCAATTCTGCCTGCGATTTAAAACACCTAGGTGTGAATGGAGCCCGACAGTCTGCATGAGACCTGCATGGCAGTTATCTGGTGATCACTGATGCAATGCCTTCCTGGCTCCTAAAAATTAAAAAAAAAAAAACTATAAATAGTAAATGCACATGTTTTAACCTGGGAAAAAAAATGTATATTTGTTCTTTTTTGTTAAAAGACTCCACTTTTATTTCCTGAGCACATGATGGGTATTCAAAGTGCACACAGGTTCATTTGAAATGAATGATCTCTAGGTTTTTAGTAAATAAAATCTCATCTGTACTTTATGTATAAATTATATTATGAAGAAAGTACAGCCAAATGGTGACATCTGCAATATTTATGGAAATATCTACTGTATCTACCATATAATATTATTGAAAATAAAACAGCTTTTGGCTTATTTTGACACATAAAAAGTCAGCTGGAAGTCCTGAAAGTAGTCAGTTACACAAGAGCCAGTGACAGAGCTGAACAGAAAGGAGATATACCGTACATGCAATATGGGAGGTGAATGAGGTCACTGCGTCACACCGCTATCACCTGATCAGCTGTGATAGAATTCTAGCAGGGCTGTGTACAAAGTGTTAGAGGATGGCTCCAGTTCCTACAGACAGAACTGTCTTTATTACTATCCATTTTTACTGCTGATTTCAAAGTAACTGGTGACCCTGAGAGGTGTGATTTCTGTAATAAAAGGAACATTTAAACCCTTCATGATGAACATAAAAACAAATCATAACACCTAAATACAGTTTTGCAACTTTGACACGTGGTAGTAAAACTGTACATATAACTACTTGGTGTATCCAGGTGAATTATACCACATTTTTCCCTAGACAAATTGGACTTCCATTTGGTGGTAAATGGTAATGGATGTCTCCTGGAATTTATTAATTATTATTATTATACAGGATTTATACAGCTCCAACAGTTTGCACAGCGCTTTACAATATGAAGGCAGACAGTACAGTTACAATACAGGAGGAAGCTTTACCCGTTAGGTAAAGCTTACAATCTAGAAGGGAGGGTCAAGTGAAACAAAAAGGTAATAACTGTGGTGGGTGAACTGATGAAGAAAATTAAGATGTAGTTAGGTGTGGGTAGAATAAGCTTCTCTGAAGAGGAGGGTTTTCAGAAATCGTCTAAAAGCTAGTAGGAGTAAGAGATAAAATCAGACAGGTTGGGGTAAGGAGTTCCATATGATTGGAGAGGCTCTGGAAAAGTCCTGGAGGTGAGCAAAGGAGGAGGTGACGAGGGAGCAAAACAGCAGGAGGTCTTGAGAGGAACAAAGAGTACAATTAGGTTGGTATTTCGAGACTAGGCTGGTGATGCAGCTGGGGGCTAAATTGTGGAGGGCTTTGTAAGTTGTTGTGAGTATTTTGAATTATATTTGTTTGGCGAGCGTGAGCAAGTGGAGGGATTGACAGAGAGAGGTAGCAGACAGAGCGATTGGTAAGGTGGATGAGTCTGGCAGCAGCATTCATGATGGATTGAAGGGGGGATAGCCCATGAGACTGGAGTTGCAGTAGTCGAGGCGAGAGATGACCGGGGAGTGAATTAAGAGCTTTGTTGTATTATTTGTTAGAAAGGGGCGCATTTTGGAGATGTTGCCGAGGTTGAGGCGGCAGGATTCGGACAATGATTGGATGTGGGGCTTAAAGGAGAGTTCAGAGTCCAGGACTACACCTAGGACCTTTGCATGCGGTGATGGGCTGATAGTTGTGCCATTGATTATGACAGAGAGATCAGGGGAAGGGGCACGTGGAGGAAGGAAAATTATACGTTTGGTTTTGGATAGATTGAGGAAGTGGTGTGACATCCAGACTGATATATTAGTTAGTAAAATTAGTGATACGTGAAGAGACAGAGTGAGCTGAGGGGTAGAGAGATAGATTTGGGTGTCGTCAGCATAGAGATAGTATAGGAAGCCATGGGAGGCTATCAGCTGACCCAGGGAGGAGGTGTAGATTGAAAATAGGAGCCCCAAGAACAGAACCTTGGGGGACCCCAACAGAAAAAGGAAGAGGAGGAGGAAGTAGAGTTTAAAGGAACGCTAAAGGTGCGAATGGATAAGTAGGAAGAGAACCATCGAAGAGTACAGTCACAGAGACCAATAGCATGGAGTTTTTGGAGGAGGCATGGGTAATCAACTGTATCAAAGGCAGCAGAAAGGTTCAAGAGTAGGAGTACAGAATAATGTCCATTGGTTTTGGCTGTTAGTAGATCATTTGTTAGTTTTAGAAGAGCAGTTTTTGTGGAGTGTTGAGAACAAAATCCAAGGTGGTTGCTCAGTCGGTTGTAGACCAGACGTTCAAAGAGTTTGGATAAAAAGGGGAGCAAGGAGGTTGGGTCCAGTGAAGACTTTTCAAGTATGGGGCTAACTAGTGCATGTTTTAGAGAGTTGGGGAAGATGCCAGAAGAGAGGGAGAGATTGAAGATGTGGGTTACGGAGTGTAGAATCAAGTCAGAGGGTGAACATAGTATTTGCGAGGGAACAGGATCCAGCGGGCACAGGTGGTTTGTTTGACGTTAGCAAGTAGTTTAGCAACCTCATCTAAAAGTGGCGGGGTTGAATGAGGGAAGTAGTGATTGTACCTGTAGGCATGAAGTGTAAAGCATGGAAGGTATCTGACCAGCAGAGATCTCCACAAATTGTTTCAATCTTCTGTTTGAAGTGATTGGCGATCTCCTGGGCAGTGAGTGAAGTAGTGGGTGGAGGCAGAGGAGGATGAAGTAGAGAGTTGAAGGTAGAGAAGAGTTGATGGGGACGGAATGATAAGTTAACAAGGGTGATAAAATAGTTCGGCTTGGTAGTGTGGAGGCAGGAATTGTATTTTTGGAGGGCAGATTTATACTGGTTGAAATCTGAGATTTAGTCTTGCGCCATAGGCACTAAAGAGCACAGCTATGTTTTTTCAGACTTCGTGTCATCTGTTTGCCAAGGTTATTCTGTGAGTAGTGAGAGGGGTCAGTGTGTCCAGGGAGGCTAAAAGTGAAGTGTTGTAGATTGAAGTGGCTAGGTCGGTGCAGGACAGTGGTGCGATTTTGTCAGAGGTAGCAAAGTAGAGAAGGGATCAAAGGAAAACCGGCACAAAAATGTAAGAACAACCCAAAATATATGTGGATGTGGTTTGTACCCATAGCAGGTCCCAGAAACCATGCAGATTTTGCCCAATTATCCTACCTAAAATACAAGGATACTAAATTTAAAAAGAAATGCTCTGACCTGGACGCAGAGCATGATCTTTGCCTCCAATACTGACCTAGATCAATCCCTAAACTAGTTGAAGAACCATAGGCAAAACTTTTTTTCCCTTTTCACCTTTTGGATAGAGCAATATAGGGTTATAACACCTGTCTTTTTTTTTTTTTTGCAAATATAAATTACCCGTCTTTTTTGCCATCTGTGTCACATTGGAGAGATTTTCCTTCATTTCCTGTCCCATAGCCAAACAGGAAGCGAGAGGAAATCCTATAAATTCAAAGGATTCCTTGGAGACCCCCAGGTCACCAGATCTAGTGTTCCCATTGGAAGAAATATCCCCTCTATTACTTTTCTGGGGACAACACAAAATTTGGGATTTTCTTTTACTTTAAATAATAATGGTAAACAGGACAAATATAGGGTTAATCTCCTTAATGGGGCATAGGCAGAAAAAAAAAAACTGACAGGTGGCTTAATCCGTCTCAATTCTATCCAAAGCTAAACGAAAAAAATGTTTTGCCTTTAGACTCCTTTCACACGAGCAGATGGTTTGGGTCCGCCTGTCAGTTATTCAGGCGGACCCCGAACGGACGCTCCATTGCTCTCTACGGATCGACGGATGTCAGCGGTGACATGTCCGCTGACACCCGATCCGCCAAACACAGACGGATGGAAATCCCATTTTCCACCTCTCTGGTGGATCGGATGAACACGGACAGACGGTCGGTGTTCATCCGATCATCCATAGAGAAGAATGGAGCTGTGACTGGTCAGTCTCTGCACGGAGACAACGGATGGATCCCCGCTGAGCCCGTCAAAACGGCCTCCGCTAGTGTGAAAGAGCCCTTAGTTATATTTTATTTATATTTATTTTTCACATACTTTGTTTACCATTTTCTCCCATAGCAAGAAGAGACAGATACAATGTAGCTTTTTCTCCATTCAAGAGCAGAAAAAAATAAAAATAAATAAACAGGGTACGTAGAGTGACTACGGGCTATCACGGAAGTCAGATATCAGTCTTCCCAGTTCCTGATCATTCATATGAGACCCGGAGCTGTCTGACACCTTGGTCTCAGTGCTAGGAGAGCGCTGTGCAGCGCTCTCTCAACATATATAGTAGCACATACAAGGCGGCCCCATGAATAAAGACCTACTTCCATGTGGCAGCATGCAGTGCTGTGCAAAAGTTTTAGGCAGGGGTGAAGATGCTGTAAAGGAAGAACACTTTCATAACATACATACACACACATACATATATAATATCTTACTTTATCATTTTTATCAATTTACAAAACGTGAATAAACAAAAGAATAGCCTAAATCAATACTTATCCACCATGCCAAACCATCAGTGAGACATGTGATTAGCCCCAAATTCATTCTGCAGCAGAACAACCCCAAAGATACAGCCAAAGTCTTTAACCGCTTGCCGACGGCTGATCTGCAAATGACGGCGACAAAGTGGCTCTGTAACGCGAATCGCCGTCATACGACGGCGGCCGCGAGATCGAGCCTAGTGATCGCGCCGCCGGAGGCGCGCCCGCGCGCTCACTGTGTTCAGGGAGGGGCGGAGTCGATCTCCGCTGGCCACCCGCGATGTCCACCCCGGAGTGAAAGAACGGAGGTCCGTGTAAGTAAACACGGACCTCCGTTCTGTGAAGGGGGAAGGGCTGTGATCACAGCCTTCCTGTACATGGAGGCTGTGACCACTTCCCTTCTCCTGTTAGGGCAGTCCCCACACAGTTAGAACACGCCCAGGGAACATAGTTAACCCTTAGAGCTCCCCCTGCAGGTTAACCCCTTCACTGCCAATGGCATTTACACAGTAATCAGTGCATTTTTATAGCACTGATCGCTGTATAAATTCCAATGGTCCCAAAAAAGTGTCAAAATGGTCCGACGTGGCCGCTGAAATATCGCAGTACCGCTAAAAATCACAGATCGCCGCCATAATTAGTAAAAAATAAAAAACCCCAAAAATGAATTCTCATCACCCGTAAACGCGACCACTTTTGCGCAAACCAATCAATAAACATCGATTGCGATTTTTTTTTTATCACAAATATGAGGAAGAATATAAATCGGCCAAAAAAGGTGAAAAAAAATGTTTTTTTTATATTTTTTTTTGGATTTGTATTTTAGCAAAAAGTAAGAAATTTGGGTTTTTTGGCAAAATTGTCGCTCTTCTTTTGTTTATAGCGGCGATCAGAAATGACGCAGAGGTGATCAAATACCACCAAAAGAAAGCTCTATTTGTGGGAAAAAAAGGACGCAAATTTCATTTGGGTACAACGTCTCACGACCGCGCAATTGTCAGTTAAAGTGACACAGCGCCAAATCGCAAAAAGGGCTCCGGTCCTAAAGCTGGAAATCCTTCCGGGGCTGAGGTGGTTAAGAACAATCTTCTAGTTCAAAATGCTCCCACACTTGACTGCATATCTTAGTGTTCTGATATGTACTGCTTTGCTCCCGCTGAATGTAAGGCTGTTTTGACACTGGGGCGGGCAGGCGGTAGCGGTAAATCGCCACTAGTTTCCGAGGCGGTATGCAGGTGCTTTTAAATCGCTTGCCATTGAGTTCAATGGTGGTGGAGGAGTGGGGTAAACACTGCTCACCGCACCATTCCAAAGATGCAGCTTACAGGGTTTTTTGTAACGTCCTGCAAGTGTACCGCCCCCATGTGAAAGAACTCAGGCTTTCACACTGGGATGGATTGGGGGGGGGGTGTTTTTCAGGCACTATAAGGGCGCTATTTTTAGTCGAAAAGCACCTGAAAAACACCCCAGTGTGAAAGTAGCCTTAGAGTCAAACATTGGAGCTGTATTTTCATCCATGAATATTTACCATATGAGACTTAAGAGGCGCGGTTCAGTTATCTGGACTTTCTTTTTGGTTGTAACACAATCTTCAGTGTAAGGAAGAACAAGGAGTCCTGGAAGTGATGGTTTGGCCCCCACAAAGCCCTGATCTCAACATCACTGAGTCTGTCTGAGGTTACATGAACAGAAACAGAAGTATTTAAGGCAGCCTCCATCCACAAAACATCTGTGGTTAGTTCTCCAAGATGTTTGGAACAACCAATCTGCTGAGTTCCTTCAAAAACTGTGCAGAAGTGTACCTAGAAGAGTTGATATTGTTTTTAAGCCAAAAAGGTGGTCACACCAAAAATTGATTTAATTTGGATTTCTCGTCTATTTACTTTCCATTTTGTTAATTAATAAAAAAAATAGAAATAAACTATTAAACACTTCTATTTCTGAAAGCATTTATTTTACAGCATTTTCTCACACCTGCCTAGAACATTTGCACAATATTGTATATGCACACGCTCATCAGGAAGGGGTTAAGATAAATAATGAGTCGTCTTCTACCCTTCTTCTCAGAATCCACAGAATGACAGTCTGCCTTGTTTACATAGACTATCATTCTGTCAGAGTAACGAATGATCAGCAGGTCCCGCTGTGTAAAATCACAGCAGAACTGAGCTGCCGGTGCTGTGCACTCGCGCCCAAACCCAGAGGTGCAGAATCACATACAGTATCTCACAAAGTACACCCCTCACATGTTTGTAAATATTTTATTCTATCTTTTCATGTGCCGACACTGAAGAAATGACACTTTGCTACACTGTAAAGTAGTAAGTGTACAGCTTGTATAAGTGTGTAAATTTGCTGTCCCCTCAAAACAACTCAACACACAGCCATTAACCACTTGCTGACTGCCTCGCATAGTTCTACTGCTGCAGTGCGAATCGCCGTTCATCAACGGCGACTCGCTCGTGTGCGACTAGCGGGCCGGCCGCACTCTGCCCGCAGGTCCAGCGGACTCTATGTCCGCAAGCTACTCGCGATTGCCTGGCAGAGAAGAAACACGGCGGTTCCCCATTCTGTCAGGCGGCATGTAAGAGATCTACTGATCCCGGTCACTGGGATCAGTTAGATCTCTTATGCCCCTGACAGCCCAGTCCCCCCACAGTTAGAACACGCCTAGGGAACACAGTTAACCCCTAGATCGCCCCCTGCAGGTTAACCCCTTCACTGCCAATGACATTTCTACAGTAATCAGTGGATATTTAAATTTCTGAAAGCTGTAAAAGGTCATTGGTCCCAAAAAAAGTGTCAAAAATGTCTAATATGTCCACTGCAATGTCACAGTCCCGATTTATTTAAAAAATAAATAAATAAAAAAAGGAGCATGTCAGACTCTCATGGCTTGTTACTGGTGTCTACCGTCATGCTACTGCTGTGGTTGGAGGCTAGGGACTTACAGCAGGAGGCCAAGTGTGGTCGGAGGCCACCAGAGTTTGCTTAGAGAGCACGGGCAGGACACCAGAGTTTGCTTAGAGAGCACGGGCAGGACACCAGAGTTTGCTTCGAGAGCACGGGCAGGCCACCAGAGCTTACCCGAGACCATGGGCACGCTACAAGAGTTTGCCCGAGACCATGGGAACGCTACAACAGCTTCTCTGAGGTCATGGGCACACTACAATATAGAGTTGCACGATATCGTTAAATGATCTTGATCTCGATTCAACCCCCCTCACAATCTACACCCGATATTTCCTCGATTCTGTGTTAATAACAGTGCAGAGCCATTCCGAGCTGTCAAAAGAAAAAAAGAAAATAAAAAAAGCCTGTGAATGTTTACCAACATTCCTCAGAACTGGGAGATAGAGAAGAGAAGAGATACAAAGTAACATTTCGTTCTTTCAGAATAGATCAAAAGGGAAGAACTTACATCCAGTGTTAATTTTGGCAGCAAATTTCGATATAGTTTTAGTCTTAGTACTAAAATTACATTTTAGTTATCTGCAATTATTTTAGTCCCATTTAATCGACTAAAATCTCCAGTACATTTTAGTCGCCTAAAACTAATTTTAGTAGTCTAAAAACGAATGGGTGTAGTTAAATTGTAATGCATTATTTAAGCATTTCTCTACAATTTCCAAACTAATTATATACTGCTGGAGTGAAAATTCTAATATATTATTATTTATGGTATTGAGGTCTGAACATGCATACAGACCAGTGTTAATTTTGAGGTCTAATTTCAATTTAGTTTTAGTCTTAGTTTTTAGACTTAGTTTTAGTCGTATTTTAGTCATCTCAACTGTTTTAGTTTTAGTCATATTTTAGTAGACTAAAATGTTTGTCGGTTTTAGTTGACGAAATTAACACTGCTTACATCAGTTTAAATACTTAAGGACCAAGCCTTTTTCTGACACTTGTTGCTTATAAGTTAATAGTATTTTCTGCTGGAAACAAACAACGTTAGCACAGTTTTTTTGTATAATGAAAAAGATGTTACGCTGAGAGAATCGTGATCTTTATTCTAAGCAAAAAAATTGTGATTCTCATTTTAGCCAGAATCATGCAGCTCTACTGCAAGAGTGTGCCAGAGACCACGGGCACGCTACCAGAGCATGCCAGAGACCACAGGCATGCTACAAGAGCTTGCCAGAGACCACGGGCACGCTACAAGAGCTTGCCAGAGACCACGGGCACGCTACAAGAGCTTGCCAGAGACCACGGGCACGCTACAAGAGCTTGCCAGAGACCACGGGCATGCTACAAGAGCGTGTCAGAGACCACGGGCACGCTACAAGAGCGTGCCAGAGACCACGGGCACGCTGCAAGAGCTTGCCAGAGACCACGGGCACGCTGCAAGAGCTTGCCAGAGACCACGGGCACGCTGCAAGAGCTTGCCAGAGACCACGGACACGCTACAAGAGCTTGCCAGAGACCACGGGCACGCTACCAAAGCTTGCCAGAGACCATGGGCACGCTACCAGAGCTTGCCAGAGACAACGGGCACGCTACCAGAGCTTGCCAGAGACTATGGGCACACTACAGATGTTGTTGAGACTGGGGTCATGCTACAAGAGACTGTCTGTGACTCAGAGTATGTTAGAGTTATGGCTGGAGATGCAAGGCATGCTCCAGGAAAGTGTCATAGATCATGGATATACTACAAGTGTTGTTGGAGACATGCTATAGAGAGTGTCAGTCTATGGACACACTACTGGGGCTGTGGGAGAAACAGAAGATGCTGCAGGAGACTGTCAGAGACCACATACACCTTACAGGTGGGGTTGGAGACTGCTTGAGATCATTGCCATTACAGTCTCCGAAATCTTCTGGGGGGGGTGGGGAATTCCTTCTACTTCCTGTCCCAGTGACACACGGGAAAGGTGAGAAGTTCCGTCTCAGCCACACACAGGGCCACTACTTCTCCGGACCTGGGTCCCTTGTTTCCAGGACAAGTCTGTACGCCCCAGGGTTGCCCCTAGTAACCAGGCCCAGCTGGCAAAGCATGCCGGGAGTTCCAGCTGCCCACTGCCCAGTGAGCGGAGCACGTGATTGGCGGGAGCTGTGTGTATCCCGGGAGCGCCCAGCTGTCAGTGTCACCCGGCCCCCCCCCGCCACATGACGACCGCCCACCACCCCCCCAACAACGTGACGCCGGCCTCACCCACCTGCGGCTGCACCGTGCTGCTGAGCGAGAACATGGCGTCCGCACACCGGGGGAAGGTTCCGCCCGGACTACAAATATCCGCACCCGGTTCTAGCACTGCTTCCCGGCGTGATGTAACAAAGGTGACCCGGATAACCCGACTCCCAGGAACTTCCGGGGTACAACGTCACGTCCGCCTAATCAAAGATGGCGACAGGGGCTTTAAGTTTGCCAGTAATTGGTTGCATAGCAGGGTCTGGATGTTTTATGAAATAAAAAGTGAAATAAAAGTGTGCACGGCTGCTTTATTATATATCATGGAGGAGGGGTGGAATTATCTGTGAGGAATGGATTGCACAACTTCTACTACAAGCTTAGCTCACAACTGTCCCTGATTTGGAACAAAGTCCCTCTGCCCCTCTTTCCTCCTGTATTTGTTATTTCCAAAAGCCAATATAAAGAAATGGTAGTGGTTGAAAAAGGACTTGTGGGTTAAAGCGGTTGTACACTCCCCAATGTGATTTTCACCAACTGGTAAGCCTATAATAAAGCTTTACCTGTAGGTAAAATCCCCCAACTAAAACTCTCACAAACATGCGCAGGCATGTTTTGCCCAGGACCAAGATGGCCGCAGTAGGAACGCTTAGAAGGCGTGACTTATAATGCTTCCACGAATAGTCTCTCTGCATCCTACCGTCATGTCCTGTCATGTGAAGCACACCCCATTGGTGGGAATGGTGTATGACGCCGCGGAAAGGTGTGGCTCGAATTTAAACTGGAGTGGCGGAGTGCGGAGACACAGGGAGTACAGGGCAGGATGGGGGTCGGGGAGGCGGACACGGCGGAGAAGGGGGACTCTTCCCTGTCCGGGGACAAGAAGTTCTCTGTGCCGCAGCCGCCCTCCATTGAGGATTTCAACATAGTGAAGCCCATCAGCCGGGGCGCCTTTGGGAAGGTGTATCTGGGCCGCAGGAAGAACAACAGCAGGCTCTTCGCTGTCAAGGTGGGTCCGGGACTGCAGACCTGTACACTGCCTGTGATAGGCTGACCCTACACTATACACTGCCTGTGATAGGCTGACCCTACACTATACACTGCCTGTGATAGGCTGACCCTACACTATACACTGCCTGTGATAGGCTGACCCTACACTATATACACTGCCTGTGATAGGCTGACCCTACACTATATACACTGCCTGTGATAGGCTGACCCTACACTATATACACTGCCTGTGATAGGCTGACCCTACACTATACACTGCCTGTGATAGGCTGACCCTACACTATACACTGCCTGTGATAGGCTGACCCTACACTATATACACTGCCTGTGATAGGCTGACCCTACACTATACACTGCCTGTGATAGGCTGACCCTACGCTACATGCATGGCAGACCCTACACTATGCAATCTGATTGTGCAGTCACTGAACATGACATAGTTGTTGGTAGATCTAAAGGAGATTGTACAATCGGATTGTATAATGTATGGTCCATATGGTGATTATCAAATTACCAGCGATCCACACATCCCAGCATGCCTGGCTTTGTGTTCAGAGAGGGTGTAGGAACAGGGATTGGGGTTGGAGGTATGGCTGCAGCAGGGCCCATCTCCTTGGGGCTCATTCACACCAGCCTGATCTGCTGCACCGCATTAACATGCACAATGCATTGTGGCAGACCATTCATTTGAATCGGCTGCCTAATGCACCACAATTGACCAATAAATCTTGTATGCAGCATAGTTGTCAGCACACCATGACGCTGCCTGGCAAGAGCCGTTTCACTTGTGTGCGTTTCCCAGCATTGCACGGAAATGTGCTGCTTTCTGCAGATGTGCGTGGGTGCGTTGCAACGTGCTTGGGGCACTTAGAGACACACTCCCCCTCCCCAGCTATAAACATGAGTGTTTGGATCGTCCAAGCGGAATGTTTGTGGAGAGATTCCTTGGCTGTCCAAGGTGCAATCCCTGATATTGCTGAGCAGTCCTGTTTACAGGCAGTCCCCGGGTTACACACATCCAACTTACAAACGGAGGGAGACAACAGGAAGTGAGAGGAAATCTCCCCCTAGGATGGGAAATTCTCTCCTGTAAGAGTTATGGGAAAAAGGGGTCTTCACTGAAGCTTTATAACCAATCCTTGTTTCCACAACAATCTAAAATTTTCAAAATCCAGTTTCCACAAGGACAGGAAGTGAGGTGAGATCTTCTGAACAGAGATATAGACAGCAAAACAATCATTACAGGGATGTTAACCCTTCCTTATGTTTTTCAAAAAAACTTAAAAACTTTTTTTCTTGGTTGGATGCTTAACAAATGTACTTGTTCTGACTTGCATACAAATTCAACTTCAAGTAGAACTATGGGCAAAACTTTTTTTTTTTTTTTTTTTTTTTTTGGTAGAGTAAGGGAGGGTTATAACCGATGTCAGATTTTTTTTTTTTTCGCTTTCTCTGTCCCATTGCGGAGATTTCCCTTCACTTCCTGTCCTATAGCCAAACAGGAAGTGAGAGGAAATCTCTGCAAATGAAAGGAATTTATTGGGGACCCCCAGGTCACCAGAACTAGTGTCCCCATTGGAAGATTTCCCATCTATTACTTTTCTGGGGACAACCCAAAAATTGGGGTTTTCTTTTTACTTTCACTTTCAATGATAATGGTAAACAGGACAAATAGAGAGGGTGAATCTTCTTAACAGGGGCAAAGACAGCAGTAAAAACTGACAGGGGCCCTAATCCCTCTCCACTCTGTCCAAAACTATAAAAAAAAAAAAAAAAAAGTTTTGCCTTTAGTTATACTTTAACCACTTCGCATCCAGGCCATTTCTGGCACTCCTCTCATACATGTATAAATCATAATTTTTTTGCTAGGAAATTATTCAGAACCCCCAAACATTCTATATAGTTTAGCAAAGATTCTAGGGAATAAAATGGAGGTTGTTGCAACTTTTTATGTCATGCGGTATTTGCGCAGCGATTTTTCGAACGATTTTTTTTGGAAAAAAAAAAACAGTTTCATAAATTAAAAAAAAAAAAAAACAGTAAAGTTAACCCAATTTTTTTCATAATGTGAAAGATGATGTTATGCCGAGTAAATAGATACCCAACATGTCACATTTTAAAATTGCGCAAACTCGTGGAATGGCGCCGAACTTTGGTACTTAAAAATCTCCATAGGCGATGTTTAAAAATTTGGGCTAGAATTATTGCTCTTGCTCTTTAACGCACGCGGCAATACCTCACGTGTGGTTTGGACGCCGTTTACATATGTGGGCGCGACTTACATATGCATTCTTTTCTGTGCGCGAGCTTGCGGGGACAGGGCGCTTTTTTTTATTTCTTGTTTTACTTTTATTTTTTTTATTTTGACACTTTCACTTTATTTTTTTAATTTTTTTTTAACACTTTTATTCCTATTACAAGGAATGTAAACATCCTTTTGTAATAGGAAAAGTGTGTGACAGGTCCTCTTTATGGACAGATGCAGGGTCTATAAGACCCTACATCTATCCTACTGGCTGGAAAGGCTGAGATCAGAAAAAAAAAACAGACGATCTCAGCCTTTCCTTCCCCTTTAATGGCTGTTGTTTACTTCGGAGACCCGGAAGTGACGTCACGACGTGCGCCCGGGCCTCCGAGAGCCATAGAGGTGACCGAGGGCCATCTGTCCCTCGGAAATCTGTCATCTCGTTCCGGCGGCAGGCGATTCCTTCTCCCGGCCACCGATCGCTCAGGTGAGTGGGGAGAAGCACCGGAGGGCGGCGGGAGGGGGGGCGTCCCCTCCTGCCGCCTGTAAGAACGATCAAGAGGCTGACCTGCCGCTATGATTGTTGTTACAGTGATGGGAATCGCCTGCTCTAAAAAACGATACCTCAATGATGCGTGCAGGTGCCGGCATCATTGAGATATCACCACTGAAATCCCAGTACGTCAATAGACGTCCTGCGGATGGGAAGTGGTTAAGAACAAACCTACAGACCCTATCTTGTTTGTAACCCAGGGCTGCCTGTATATGGAATACTTGTATTTTGGCCATAGAATGAACTGTTCTTACTACAGTAAGTATGAAGTGATGCCAGAATCTAGAGCTGCACGATTCTGGCCAAAATGAGAATCACAATTTTTTTTTTGCTTAGAATAAAGATCACAATTCTCGCGGTGTAACATCATCTTTCACATTATACAAAAAAATTGGACTAACAGCACTGTTTAGTTTTTTTTTTTTTTTTGAAAGTGTCAGACAATCAGGTTAAAAAAACATATTACACTTTCTACTACAATGTGGCG
>BLSH010334665.1:172025-184095 GCA_018402905.1 Glandirana rugosa | reverse complement strand
GTCTGTCGTGAAGATTTTAATATGATTAATCATGCAGCTCTACCAGAATCTAAATGTAACTTCACTGATGATTACAAATGATTCAATTGTCACAAATAAATAACTCCATTATATGCCCAGCTGATATAGCATTTTCCCTATTTACATATACCTTTAAAAATTCCCGTCTCTTGGATATGAGACTATCTTTCCATTTTCTTTTTTCTTTTTTTTTTTTATATCTTTCAACATGGTATCATTCTATATGTTGTTGGTTTAAATCCTGTTGCACTTTCTTTTTTTTCTTTAGGTGGTGAAGAAAGCAGACATGATTAATAAGAATATGGTTCATCAGATCCAAGCCGAGAGGGATGCTCTCGCTCTGAGCAAAAGTCCTTTTATTGTCCATTTGTACTACTCTCTTCAGTCAGCCAACAACATCTATCTGGTAAGTGCTGTCTGAGTTCCTACACTTCATTATCCTGAAATGATAGTGTAAAGCAATGTTGGGTTTTTAAGTGTTACCAGGTTTTGCTTTGTGTTTTTCTTCTTCCGCTCTCCAGCCTTAAAGGGACAATCCTTTTTTATTTAAAAAAATGTTTAAAGTGCCCTGTCCCTCTGAGCTCGTGCGCAGAGTGAACGCATACGCAAGTCGTGCCCACATATGTAAACTGTTCATACCACACATGTGAGGTATAGCTGCGATCATCTGAGCGAGAGCAATAATTCTAGCACTAGAATGCCTCTGTAACTTAAAACTGGTAACCTCTAGACATTTTTAAATGACTTGTATGGAGATTTTTAAGTACGAAAGTTTGTCGCCATTCCACGAGCAGGCGCAATTTTCAAGCATTATAAGATAATAAATATGGGGTGTTGCTGCGCTATGGGAGAACGAATATCAGGAGAGGTTAGCTGCTGCCTCCACCTTACATCTGACAGGCAGATGCTGATATATAAAAAGAGAAAACTGTAGAGGTGGGTATGGCGCTGCTAAAAAGGTGAAGTCTGGGGATGTAAATGAAATAAAATAAATAAGAGTAGTGACCAAAAATTATAAGGTGCAGTGTGCAATATAAATATCAAAGATGTAAGTGCAGTAGACCAATGTTATGAGATGCAGTGTATCCAGAGTGTAAGTGCAATGGGTAATGTCTCCTTCCAAAAAGGGCAATATATTAATAATGTCTCCTCCTATACCATTGTTACAAGAAAATAAAGTGCAAAACATTTTCCTCAATTGCAGTTACAATTATGTAAATCAGAATTGGTGATAATATCAAGTGAATATAACCAGTGATGATCCAATGGTATACAAAATTGTATAAAGTGCAAGTGCCTTCTTCAAAGCAATTGCCACAAACCCATAAGGGAAACCAAGTTCAAAAGTGATCAAAGAAAGTTGCTAGAAGAAATCTGATCTAACCAATAGGGATCCAATGCATGACCCAAAGCGAAAATGGACAGTTTAAGAAAAAGTCTAAGCCAGTAACTCATGTAACAGCCACCAGATGGGGCTGGTGGTGAAGTCTCTATGGAATCTCCTTTTAGTGATGCTTCATGTTCCTACCCAGGGCCCGCTGTGTGCGAGCTTGTCAGCCGCTCCCGGGGTCCGGTACATGCAAGCACAGAGAGATCCCAGTGATTAAAATGCAGAGTGCCACAGCAAATAGTATCCCTTTACTCACTGTTGCGGTCTTGTAGCTGGAAAGTCAGTTTGTTTGGCATGATCACTATTGGTTAGACCAGATTTCTTCCAGCAACGTTCTTTGATCACTTATGGATTTGTGGCAATTGCTTTGAAGAGGGCACTTGCACTTTATACAATTTTGTATACCATTGGATCATCACTGGTTATATTCACTTGATATTATCACCAATTCTGATTTACATAATTTTAACTGCAATTGGGGTAAATGTTTTGCACTTTATTTTCTTGTAACAACTGGATAGGAGGAGACATTACTAATATATTGCACATTGCACTTTTTGGAAGGAGACATTACCCATTGCACTTACACTCTGGATACACTGCATCTCATCACATTGGTCCACTGCACTTACATCTTTGATATTTATATTGCACATTGCACCTTTATACTTTTTGGTCACTACTCCTTTTATTTATTTTATTTAATTTACATCCCCTGACTTAACCTTTTTAGCAGTGCCATACCCACCTCTACGGTTTTCTCTTGAAGCATGATATGTTGGGTATCAATTTACGCGCCGTAACATTCTTTCACAATATAGAAAAACATTTGGCTAATTTTTACTGTTTTCTTATTTTTTTTTCATTTAAAAAAGTGTATTTTTTCAAAAAAATTGCTTTTGTAACACTGCTGCACAAATCCAGTGTGACGTAAAGTATTGCAACAATCTCCATTTTATTCTCTAAGGTGTTTGGAAAGAAAACATATGTTTGGGGGTTCTAAGTAATATTCTAGCAAAAAAATAAATACTAATTTTAACTTGCAAACAACAAGTTTCAAAAATAGGCCTGCTCCTTTAAAGAGGAAGTAAACATCTTCCTGCAAAGTAGATGCATAATGGGCTACTATGCATCGCATAGTAGCCCATTATGTGCCACTTACCTGCAAACGAAGCCTGCGACTTCCAGCGTTTGTCCCCTGTGCAGGGAGCATCCATCTTCTGCCCCTCTTCCTTCCGGGGCCGCGATCTCCGGCTCTGTGACTGTCGCTCCCAGTCAGCGTGGCATGAGCAGGGAGCCGGCTGTGGTTCCTCAGAAATCTACAGCTGGCTCCAATATACAAGATGGTGGTGCCAGGCATCTGAAGTGGTAAGAACTGGCTGCAGGAAGATGGTGCTGGACCCCAGGCACTGGTAAGTACCTGATTTTTAAGTCGGCAGCTACAGTATTTGTATACGTTGATTTTTAAAGAAAAAAAAAAATGAAGTTCCTCTTTAAGACTGGTAATTTTTAACGTGCTGTTAAATTTCCATGGTACAAATCTTTATATCCTAAAGCCATCTCTATCATTTTCATAATATTGATTATTGAACAGTGTGCTTGTGTCCTTGGCACATTCAGTCCTGGACTAAACCTTTATAACATAGGGGCTACACAATGACCAGGATGCAGCACACCACAATTATTGTTTTTACTTGTGTTGCTTTACAATGTGTGAAAGGATAGCAGAGGTCATTGAGTTCTATGAGTCACATTGATAAATAAGCCCTATTATATGCCTGGACTTGTCCAAGCTCTGTTCATTCATAACATAAGTGTCTTTTTCATGTCAGGTCATGGAATATCTCATCGGTGGAGATGTGAAGTCCCTTCTGCACATCTATGGTTACTTTGATGAGGACATGGCTGTGAAATACATCTCCGAGGTGGCCCTGGCTCTAGATTACCTGCACAGGCATGGTATAATCCACAGGTGAATAGCATTGATGGAATAAGGAATATATAGTGTGTGTATGTGTTTTGTATATACTCTCATTGTTCTTTATTAGAAAAAAATGTTTAAAGCCTTTTATCTTGCTAAAAAAAATACTTCAAATTGACTGTGAGGAAAGATGTATAATGACTGACATTGCAGGCTTCCACCTGAATATGCTAGATGCCTGGTTGTGTCCGCTTGCTGTAAAAGCATGTTTAACCACTTCAGCCCCGGAAGGATTTCCAGCTTTAGGACCAGAGCCCTTTTTGCGATTCGGCGCTGCGTCGCTTTAACTGACAATTGCGCGTTCGTGCGACGTTGTACCCAAACGAAATTTGCGTCCTTTTTTTCCCACAAATAGAGATTTCTTTTGGTGGTATTTGATCACCTCTGCGTCATTTCTGATCGCCGCTATAAACAAAAGAACAGCGACAATTTTGCAAAAAAAACCCAAATTTCTTACTTTTTGCTAGAATACAAATCCAAAAAAAAAATATAAAAATTTTTTTTCACCGTTTTTGGCCGGTTTATATTCTTCCTCATATTTGCGATAAAAAAAAATCGCAATCGCGTTTATTGATTGGTTTGCGCAAAAGTGGTCGCGTTTACGGATGATGAGAATTCATTTTTGGGGTTTTTAATTTTTTTTTATTTTTTACTAATAATGGCGGCGATCTGCGTTTTTTAGCGGTACTGCGATATTTCAGCGGACATGTCAGAACATTTTGACACTTTTTTGGGACCATTGGCACTTATACAGCGATCAGTGCTATAAAAATGCACTGATTACTGTGTAAATGCCATTGGCAGTGAAGGGGTTAACCTGCATGGGGCGCGCTAAGGGTTAACTATGTTCCCTGGGCGTGTTCTAACTGTGTGGGGGCTTGCCTAGCTGGGGAATGGAAGTGGTCACAGCCTTCATGTACAGGAAGGCTGTGATCACAGCCCTTCCCCCTCACACAGAGCGGAGGTCCGTGTTTACTTACACGGACCTCCGCTCCTTCACTCCGGGGGGGGGGGGGGGCATCGCGGGTGGCCGGCGGCAATCGAAGCCGCCGCACCCGCTCCCTGGCCCCCCCCCGAACACAGTGAGCGCGCGCGCGCTCACAGTGGCTCTGTATCGTGGCCGCCGTCGTATGACGGCGTTTTGCGTTACAGAGCCATTTTGTCGCCGTCAATTGCCGACCAGCGGTCGGCAAGCGGTTAAAGAGGTCTGCCCAGAATTAAAAAAATGAAAAGCCAGCAGTTACACATACTGTAGCTGCTGACTTTTAATAATTGGACACTTGCCTGTCCTGGAGTCCACCGATGTCGGCACTGCAGCTGATGTTTCCATCAGCTGTCGGGTGCTGCCACCGCCATTGCCGTTAAGGGAACCCGGCATTGTAGCCTTTTGGCTTCACGTCCAGGTCCCTACTGCGCATGCGTGAGGCACCACTGCATCTCCTACTGGCCCGGGGGGGGGGGCGAGCTGGTGACTTGGTTCGCCACGGCCTCGTCTCCCGGACGTGGGGACAGGGTACCTGTCAAAGACAGGTATCCACTTCCCCCGAAAGGTGACAAATGTGGCACCAGAGGGGGGAGATGACAAATAAGTGGAAGTTCCACTTTTGGGTGAAACTTTAACTAGTTTTTTCCATAGTCATTCCAGGTCAGCAACTCCAGACAGCATTGAAGTCAAAGCCTGAGAAAAATAGCTAGGTAACCGGCATTCTCAGGAGAGTTCAATAATGGCGCCATTAATCTCTCTTGATGATGACACTTTTAATATAGGGTACCACAGGGCATGGCAGGTTCTAATGACTACAGAAGCCAGCATGCTGTGTGTCTCTCTTAGCAATCACTGTTTTGACTCCCACATTTATTTTTTCCATCTTAAACATAACTCTGTACAGCAGTTTACACACAAAGTTATTTTCCTCCACTCAGAGCCAGTCTTCTAAAATAAATGTTGTAGAATTTATGATGTTTAACCACTTCCCGCCCGGCGCATTGACAAATGACGTCCGGGCGGGGGGTTCATTATCCTGACTGGACGTCTATTGACGTCCTCAGGATAATGCGCGATCGCGCGCCCCTGGGGGCGCGCATCGCGGCGATCGGTGGTGCCGTGGGTCAGTCTGACCCACCGCACTACCGACCGAGGTAAAAGGCTTCGATCCGAAGCCTTTTACCATGTGATCAGCCGTGACCAATCACGGCTGATCACAGTGTAAATAGGAAGAGCCGTTGATCGGCTTTTCCTCTGCTCAGGTCTGCAGACCTGAGCAGCGGAGAGCCGATCGCTTGCTCTTCTGACAGGGGGGGGCTGCGCTGAACGTTTATCAGCGCAGCCACCCTCAGGATCACCCCACTGGACCACCAGGGAGCCGGATCAAGACCCCAGGGAGCCCCTCCCCGCCGGACAGCACACCCAGGCCGCCCAGGACCACCAGGGAAGTCATGCAGAGGCCGCCCAGGACCACCAGGGAGCCCCCACTAGACCACCAGGTAAGGGCCATATTATGCACTGTAGGGATGGCACTGTGCCCATATATGATGCCTGCCAGTGCCATCCCTAACAGTGCTTGTTGCACCAGTGCCCACCTGTGCCAGCTATCAGTGCCCACCTGTGCCAGCTATCAGTGCCCACCTGTGCCAGCTATCAGTGCCCACCTGTGCCACCTAAAAGTGCCCCCTATCAGTGCCCATCAGTGCCCAGTGCCACTTATCAGTGCCGCCTAGGAGTGTCCATCAGTGCCGCGTATCAGTGCCCATCAGTGCCCAGTGCCACTTATCAGTGCCGCCTAGGAGTGTCCATCAGTGCCGCGTATCAGTGCCACGTATCAGTGCCCATCAGTGTTGTTTGTCAGTGCCACCCATCAGTGCTGCATATTTGCCCCATCAGTGCAACCTTATCAGTGCCACCTCATCAGTGCCAATCTGTACTGCCTCATCAGTGCCCGTCAGTGTAGCCTCATCAGTGCCCGTCAGTGTAGCCACGTCAGTGCCCGTCAGTGAAGGAGAAAATGTACTTTATACAAATTTTTGTGACAGAAACAAAGAAAAATGTTTTTTTTTTTTCAAAATTTTCGGTCATTTTTTGTTATAGCGCAAAAAATAAAAACAGCAGGGGTGATCAAATACCACCAAAAGAAAGCTCTATTTGTGGGAACAAAATGATAAAAAGTTTGTTTGGGTGCAGCGTCGCATGACCGCGCAATTCTCATTCGAATCGCAACAGCACTGAAAGCTGAAAATTGGCCTGGGCGGGAAGTGTCCTAAGTGCCTGGTATTGAAGTGGTTAAAGCTGGGTACACACTATACAGCTTTTGTTATTTGGTTTCCCTTTACCTTTTACCTTTAACAATGTAGTGCAAGGGCCTGCCTGATTGCATACAAACTGAAAGTGTTTAGGTTTGACCTCATATTATATGGTTTTGGTAAATTTATAAAGGAAAAAAAATCTCAAGAAAACTGTATAGTGTGTATCCAGCTTTAGTTTGTAGACTTAATCTGGAGAAAATTGAGTACTGTCCATGATACGTTTTTCATTTGCACTAACATAAAATTTTTCAGGACAAGCTTTTGGGGTATCTCCCCTTTTTCAAGGTCCAAGCAGTACTGAATAAAAACTGTTTTAGCCAAATGTTAAAAAAAAAAGAGAGAAGAAAAAAAAAAAACCTCTGAGGGAAAGGAGAAAGAGGGGAAAAAATTGTTTTTGTATTTGTTTTTCCTCTTTCTCCTTTCCCTCAGAGGTGTTTTTTTTTTTCTCTTTTTTTTTTAACATTTGGCTAAAACCGTTTTTATTCAGTACTGCTTGGACCTTGAAGAAGGAGATATACCCCAAAAGCTTGTCCTGAAAAATTTTAGGTTAGTGCAAATAAAAATAGACTAGTGCAAATAGACTTAATCTGAAATTTTACAACTCTGCCATGTGTTTTCCCACACAGGGATCTGAAACCTGATAATATGCTGATTTCCAACAAAGGTCACATTAAACTAACAGACTTTGGCCTCTCCAAAGTCTCTCTGAAGCGAGGTAAGAATTAATGTGTTTGCCTGAAAAGACCTTTGTACTTACACAACTAAATCCACTAGATGGTCTGTTGACCTTCTCATGTTGGTTTGTCTGGGTTGAAAAAAGCTATTCCTGATCTCATCTGTCCATTTTATTTTCCTTATTTCAGTCAACGTTAGAGCTGAGATTGTTGCCTAATCTTGGAGTTGTGGGTGTGGGGGGAAAAAAGCATGTTATGTAGTCAGATTATGCTAACGTGTCTAACCACCTTCTTAAATCTGTTGCCACATGTAGGCTGTTTACAGATTGGCAGGTATTTCATTAGGAACAACTTTATAGGCATGCTTGTTTATGGAAAGGGCTTTCTCACAGTTTGACCACTATCTTTTGCATGGTCTGATATGTGTAGCTAGTTTAAACCAGTGGTCTCCAAACTGTGGCCTGGGGGCCAGATACAGCCCTTTGCTTTCTTTTATCCAGCCCTCGAGGCACCATTCCTCCCACTGACCACAGCCCAGCACCCTTAAAGTCTGAAGGAGAGTAAAACTGGCCCTTTGTTTAGAAGGTTTGGAGACCCCTGGTTTAAACCATAACCATGTGCAAACCAGGAATGTTACAGGTCGTTCCCATAAGACCCTGAATATATATACAGTATCTCACAAAAGTGAGTACACCCCTCACATTTTTGTAAATATTTTATTACATCTGTGACAACACAGAATAAATTACACTTTGCTACAATGTAAAGTAGTGAGTGTACAGCTCTACAGTTGTATTGCAGTGTAAATGTGCTGTCCCCTCAAAATAACTTACAGCCATTAATGTCTAAACTGCTGGCAACAAAAGTGAGTACACCCCTAAGTGAAAATGTCCAAATTGGGTCCAATTAGCCATTTTTCCTCCTCAGTGTCATGTGACTCGTTCGTGTTACAAGGTCTCAGGTGTGAATAGGGAGCAGGTGTGTTTAAATTTTGGTGTTATCGCTCGCTCTCATACTGGTCACTGGAAGTTCAAAATGGCACCTCATGGCAAAGAACTCTCTGAGGATCTGAAAAAAAGAATTGTTGCTCTACATAAAGATGGCCTAGGCTATAAGAAGATTTCCAAGACCCTGAAACTGAGCTGCAGCATGGTGGCCAAGACCATACAGCGGTTTAACAGGACAGGTTCCACTCAGTAATGTTTCCATGTCCCACACCCACTGCTGTCTTATTAAATTTTGACTGATACATTTTGTAATAAAGCTCATGCACTTGTAAACTGCGGTTTCTCCCACACTTTAGTTTGAACTGCTTTTGGGGTTGCACCTGTCAACCCTCCCCCTTGCTTTGATTGCATTTACTATTCAGTTCTTAGTGATGAGATCCACCTCATTGTATGAGTCAGTCCCCTCTGCACATCCTAGCCCCTATGCTATAAGGGCGCTAGGCCCATACCCTGTTTCCCCTTCTCCCAGTTTTTTTTGTCCACTCAGTAAAGGTCTCGCCATGGTTGACCAAAGAAGTTGAGTGCACGTGCTCAGCGCCATATCCAGAGGTTGTCTTTGGGAAATAGACCTATGAGTGCTGCCAGCATTGCTGCAGAGGTTGAAGGGGTGGGGGGTTCATCCTGTCAGTGCTCGGATTGTATGCCGCACACTGCATCAAATTGGTCTGCATGGCTGTCGTCCCCATCTTCTAAAGATGATGCACAAGAAAGCCTGTAAGCAGTTTGCTGAAGACAAGCAGACTAAGGACATGGATTACTGGAACCATGTCCTGTGGTCTGATGAGACCAAGATAAACGTATGGGGTTCAGATGGTGTCAAGCGTGTGTGGCGGCAACTAGGTGAAGAGTACAAAGACAAGCGTGTCTTGCCTACAGTCAAGCATGGTGGTGGGAGTGTCATGGTCTGGGGATGCATGAGTGCTGCCGCCACTGGGGAGCTACAGTTCATTGAGGGAACCATGAATGCCAACATGTACTGTGAGATACTGAAGCAAAGCATTATCCCCTCCCATTGGAGACTGGGCCGCAGGGCAGTATTCCAACATGATAACCACCCCACACACCTCCAAGAGGACCACTGCCTTGCTAAATAAGCCGAGGGTAAAGGTGATGGATTGGCCAAGCATGTCTCCAGATCTAAACCCTATTGAGCACCTGTGGGGCATCCTCAAATGGAAGGTGTAAGAGCGTAAGGTCTCAAACATCCACCAGCGCTGTGATGTGATGTCATGGAGGAGTGGAAGGGAACTCCAATGGCAACCTGTGAAGCTCTGGTGAATTCCATGCCCAAGAGGGTTAAGGCAGTGCTGGGAAATAATGGTGGCTGCACAAAATATTGACACTTTGGGTCCAATTTGGACATTTTCACTTAGGGGTGTACTCACTTATGTTGCCAGCGGTTTAGATATTAATGGCTGCGTGTTGAGTTATTTTGAGGGGACAGCAAATTTACTCTGTTATACAAGCTGTATACTCGCTACTTTTTACATTGCAGCAAGGTGTCATTTGTTCAGTGTTGTCACATGAAAAGATTTAATAAAATATTTACAAAAAACGAGTTTATGAAGGCCCTTGTGGCATTGCCTGCCGTGATGGGTGAACTTTTGACCCCCTAGGGCACATGTGTCAAACACAAGGCCTACCAGTCCATTTTATCTGGTCTTCGCACCCAGGGCTTTTTTTTTCAGCCAGAGCACAACAGAACTCCTTTCCGCCACCTCTGGCTCTCCCCTTCAGCTCTCTGCTTACCACTGTCACTTATAAACACAGAATCATTCTGTGCTTACAAGGACAGCTTTCCTCTCTGTGGCTCTCACAAATCCCTGCCCATCCTGCACTCATGACAGGGACAAGGGAGATGCAGGTGCAAGGTGATATGGGGGCATCTTGTGGTAGGCTGCACTGTGATCCCCATCTGTGCCCGGGTACAGCCAATGATCTCCCTGTAGAGAGCTGCTTACACTGTTGGGAGGTACTAGAGCCAGAACAAGATGGGTGTGCTGCGAGGAAGCTTTTTTGGCGGGGTGGAGAGATGATGGCTGTGGAGGGAGATGTGTGCAAAGGTGGGGGATGGGGAAGAGTGGTGCAGTGATCAGAGCCGAGGAGGGATGGAAGTGAATTGTGGACAGCTTGTGAAAGAGAGCTGAACCCTGCACTCGGTACGTAACGCACCCCTGAACCCTGCACTTGGTACTTAGCGCATCCCTGAACCCTGCACTTGATACGTAGCGCACCCCTGAACCCTGTACTCGGTACGTAGCGCACCCCTGAACCCTGCACGTAATGCACTGTCGGTATCTATTGCCCTTTTGGGTTCCTCCCACTTTTTGGCCACACCCACCATTCTATGCCATTCGGCAGTGGCACTATGGTTGAGTTCCTGCACCTGTTCTCTGAGAAAAAAGCCCTGGATAAATATACTTTGTCTTAGAGTTGCAACCATCCCTTTGAGGGTAGCAATAATGTTGATGCGGCCCACAATGAAATGGAACTTGATACTCCTCCCCTTGGGGGTCCTGCAGCATAGACTGGTGAATCATCTAGTGCAGGGATAAGCAATTAGCGGACCTCCAGCTGTTGCAAAACTACAAGTCCCATCATGCCTCTGGGTGTCATGCTGGTGGCTGTCAGAGTCTTGCTATGCCTCATGGGATTTGTAGTTCTGCAACATCTGGAGGTCCACTAATTGCATATCCCTGATCTAGTGTACTTCATGCTGACCCCTTGTGCTGTGAATGCTGCCAGAGACCAGTGCAGTCACTCGGACATCTTTAGAGATTTCGTCTCCTAGTTGGACAGTGAGGAGTGGCGGTGCATGCACTTTTGTCCCCTATTGTGAATTCCATGTTTAATTTGACTTAAATAGTTTTCCATTACATAACTATGTGGTAGCTGGGTGTTTGCTACATTCAGTAGGTGGTGCTGTGCTCCAGGAGCAATACAGGTGATTTCCTGTCTGCTGCTCAAATTAAAGTGGAAGGCAAGTCAATACCTAATTAAGCTTAAACTTATTCCCATCCCCCATTCTTAGCCTATTCTATCTACCCTGTAAAAAAGAAAGATGCTTATACTTGGCCATTTTGAAGTTGGTCGGATCACATGCTTTCTCCGGCACTTCGGTGTAGAGGGGAGAACAACGGCTGCAGAGCCTGGGAGATGACATCACCCATAGACTTTCTATGGGGCATCCGTTGTCGTCGGCTGTTGGAAGCTGGTCATGTAACCAGAACAGAGCATATTCAGAATAGGTATTTGTCCTTTTTTTACAGTGTTTTTTTTTTTTTTTTTTTCTTTTTCTTAAGCGGTGCATGCACTCTTTTTGGTGCAATTAAAAATGAATGTGCTCAAATGCACATCACTTCACCGCATGTGAAATGCACAAGAATACACATCTTGTTCCCGTGAACTTGTCCTAATTCCACAATGCAGATGGGGAAGTCACCTGTGCTGCTGCCGGAACAAAATTCAGCAACCACATCATTCTATAATGGAAATGGTTCATTTCGACCAGCTTGGCCCAGACAAACAAGATAAACTAAAACTTTTTTAAAGTATACGTGTGGGTGGGGGGAGCTTTTTGATTTAGTGAAGCCAACTCGCACTAAGGAAAAAAAATTGACAACGAAAGTAGGAATAATTCAGTTCTTTGAAACCCACAGTGAGGGCTGTTGTTCCCTCTGTTAAATCTTTATTTATT
>BLSH010334665.1:94284-117848 GCA_018402905.1 Glandirana rugosa | reverse complement strand
ATATATATATATATTTATTTCGATAGAAAGACGTCATGGTCAGGTTACCAACATATTTCGTCTGTGAAGGCTTTCTCAGAGGATATTGATGACTGCTGTTAGTGTACAGGCCAAATGGAGTGGTACTTGGACAAGACCATGCCCAGTAAAGATGGATGGAACAGTGAGGCATGGTGTGACCGCTGGAGGCACAGAAAGATCAACATGTGTAATAAGATAACCAAACACAAGGGAGTCCAAGGCAGAGACCTTCTTGAGCCAGGAGGGTGCTGGGATACCAACTTATGCTGTCCAAAAGGTAAAATACCACATCTTGTTCCTTCTGCATTATAGTGCCTGATTGCCATCACCTGCCTTGGATACTGTAACTGAGATGTATTCATATTTTTGTGTCTTTAACAAATTTTAATTCTATATCAATAAATTGTTAAATTGTAAATTTCCTTTCATATTTTCTGTGTATAGCACCTACAAAATCCCATATTGCTACAAATACTTTCCATTTAGAGCAGGCCATAGGTGATATGCTTTTCTTTATTGTCATAGTGTTGATGGGGGGAATGCCTCCTGCAGCGCTATTATATTCTGCCACCTGGGGCAGTGGGGAGCCTTCCCAGGTGGCAGAATACAATGATTACTGCTAGCGGCTATAGCCACAGGCAATAATTTTATGTAAAAAAAAAAAAATCCTGACAGGTTGGTTGTACCGAAGTTGATCAATGGATCGACTTGGGGACAGTCAGCCTGCCCCATACATGGATCAAAATTCGGCCGGTCCCTGCTGAACCAGCCGAATTTCGATCCATGTATGGTTAGCTTAATATTGATGTACTGATATAAAGGTGACAAGGAAGGGGTGTGGTAGTGTGAAAGCACCTTACAGTATGAGCTCCCTGTGCATTGAGAAGTGCTTTCAGTAATTTATATAAATGCCCCTTGGGAGGTTCACCAGCCATGTCCAACTGTATGAAAGCATCAGAAAATGTTGGCAGGGTTCCCGCTCTTGGCTGGCCTGAAAATGCCATGGGACCCCCCCAGGAAGAGCTGAAGCCAAGTGGCCAGACAAAAGGTCCCTTTCCCCCACATCTACTGGGCTAAGCAGCTAGTTTGGAATAATGATTAATATTAAAGGGAGACATACATTTCATGGGAATGAGAAATATATATTATGAGTATTGCCTGGAATAGTCGACTATGCCAATAAACAAATGTCTTCTTCCAATGTACTTGTATCTACTGTAGATTTCATAAATAAATCACCTACATTGTAGCACCACCTCTGATTTGGTATATGTCACAGAAAGCAGTCTTACCTGTGAAGCAGTCAGGGCCTCCAATGTCTGCAGCCTCTGCAGAACATTCTGCATGTCCTCTTGTAATCGCATGAGTACAACAGCAATGTGCTCATTTAGACTGCTGTTTGGTCCTCTGTCTGATCCTCTGCGATCTCCTCCATTCCCACCGCTGCCCATCTGTCCCCCTCTGGATCCTTCTCCAACAGGATGCATACGGTTGGCTGGAGAGAGAAATTTCCAGAGAAATTAGCATAAATTAACAATGCAACCAGAAGGAAACTACTTTCCAAAAATAGGGGACTTTAAAAGCATCGTACTCAGACTAGTAACACAATTAAAAAAATCTATATTCATACCCAATAAAAGAAATGGTGGGATGCATAATCACCACATATAGGTTACAAACGCTGCAATACATTATATTAAAAACAGTACAAATGCATAAGTAGAGTAGATGATGCAATATATTCTGCTGGTCTATGCCAACGCATTTCAAAGTCCACAACTGGTTCAAGCATCATTCCCTGAGGTATGGTAAGATTTGGCCATAAATGTAAAAAGTATATCATGTGACCACCATCATTTTGAATAAGAGTGAAATCCATCTGATGCATCATAAAATGCCTAGAAAATGACCATCTCACTCAAAAAAAAAAAAAAGGAAAAAGATCAGCAGCCTTCACATCACTCTCTTTGGCATTTGACATTTGAGAGCGTGATGAATGCCTGTGTTCCCTGCCAAGCCCATCCTTTAACCTCTAGGTCAGTGCCATGTCATGCAATGGCAAAAGGATGGAACCAATGTGCATGGTGAGGGAAGAGCTGAAATCCATATCAACTGTGGAAGGCTGCAGCGCTGGAACAGAGGGACGGTAAGAAACGGGCTGCCGGAGAGATGAATAGAAGAGCTCTTGTGGGGCGACTTTATATTGTGCTTTTTACAACCTAACAGTGCTTTAAAGCCGAACGCCAGTTATTTAAATTTTTTTTGTTAAGCTTTGAACAGAGTAAAAAAAAAAAAGAGTTAAAATGTCTGTAAGGTTTTATAATTTGTCTTTGGCCTCAAAAGGGGCCTCGCTTTCTGTCCCTTTAACACCGATAAAAAACTGAGCAGTGGCTTTCACTAGGACACATAGGCACGGGCAGCAATATAAAATACTGGTATGAGTTCTGACTCTTCCCCCAACTACGTAAAAATGAGTCCCCCCATTGGAGAGGCATTGTACGAATAGGAAGTAAGAGCTTCCCAATAGGGACACAGATCACAATAAAAACCCTAGACTCTTAAAAACTGTCACAGATCTATCAAAAATTAAGGGGTTAAGCTGGTTCAAAACTAAAGCTGGGTATACTCTATACAACTTTTGTTGTAGGATTTCCTTTAGATTTACCTTCATGTAGTGCAAGAGCCTGCCTGATTGCATACAAATTGAAAGTGTTTAGGTTTGACCTCATATTATATGGTTTTGGTAAATCTAAAGGAAAAAAAATCTAAAGAAATTTGTATATGTTTGTGTGTATATATATCCAACTTAAGTCACTACCCAAAACAAGAATGTACTGTAAATTAAGAGTTCAGACATTACTGTTGTGCAAAGTTGAGAAAGGATTGAAGCCATAGCATCAGTATAACAGCCAGGAAATTAGCATTTTTTAGAAGGTGGTCAGTGGTGCTAGGGAGGTTAAGTCATGAAATATATTTCAGTGTAAAATCTCCAATACCCAAGACATATGCTCAGTGTCATGCAACGTCATGCATTCACAGTCCTCTGTGAATGGGAAACTACAAGTCCCGACAGCCTTTGCAGCTGTCGGCTTGTAGTTCTCAAAAAAACTACCACGGCACTGTGGTAGTTCATTCATTCTTCCCGTCCGAGTATCTGCTTGCCTGTACAAGGTACAAGCAAACGGATACAAGGACAAGTCTGCGGGAGTCCTGTGTTGTACCAGCGATCTGCTGATCTCTGGTGAAATGCTTTACAGGCTCCCAAAACATAAAAAAGTACCTGCAAAAAAAATGTGCATTTATTTATTTTTTGTTAAAAAGTAAACTTATCCTTGAAGGAATAGAGTGGACGCTGTAAAATGTAGAGGTTGCCCTACATTACAATGATATACTAATGATATACACTTGTAACCGCAAGTGGCGCTGAAGGTAAAATCTATATTTCTAGATTTGGGAAATCTTGGGACCTGTGGGAAGATTGCTCCGCTGTTACCCACTGAGCAGGCAGATGACCGGTTCCTTCCGTTCTGCAGAGCGGACATGGACGCAGTCCTGCTCTCCTCTGTGGGGAGATCGGGTGGAAATGGACCGCCTGTCCATTTTTAACCGATCCGCCAGACGGATGGAAAATAGGACCACCAGCCGTCTGGATTTTGCGGGCAGGATCGGATCAGATAGCAGCGGATGTCAGCGGACTCCGCCGCTCCATAGGGGAGACTGCAAAGTCCGACCAGGTCCGCCTGAAAAACTGACAGGCGGACCTGATGGGACAGCCGCGTGAAAGGGCCCATAAGATTCAAGTCTGAGAACAGCAGACCTCATATTATATACAATATTTGTTTTCGCATCAAGTGCAACACTTCCAGAATTTGTAGAGAAAAAACAAAGAGGAAGGTGTGCACACCTAATGCATTACCAAAGACATTTAATAGAATAAGTGGCTGCAGCTCAGCTCTGAGGAAGGGGATTCGCCCAGAAACGCGTCAGATTTCACCCCATTACCCCTTACTGTGTCCGCATCTGGAACACTGTTTTGCTGCATGGCTTTTTTGAGAGTTGCTACTCTGAGTACCCACTTTTAACCTGTTTTTAATCTATTAAGCCTTTTTGGTAATGTACTAGGTGTGCGTGCCTTCCTTTTTGTTTTTTTCTCTAGTTTTTACCGGATTACCCCATCTGAAAAGGGCAGCATTCGCCTAATCTCGGAGTTGTCTTACCCTTACTGTTGTTTTTATTATGGAAGACCTTTTGGCGCTGGAAGTGACTGTTTTCTTGTACTTCCAGAATTTGTACCTAAATGCCACTAGGGGTAACAAACCTCTTCCTCTCCTAGAATTGTAGTATTCAGCTTTGTCCTGTCCAGATTTTTCCTTCTGTGGTGTTCGACCAGATGGTTTCCCGTCTTCTCCACCATCTTTTACCTCCCCTCCAACCCAGATATCCGTGGAGCCATCAGTCAACATGGCTTCTTCTATCAGCTGACTGTGATCTACCTGCAAATCCAGAGAAGGGTCAATCAACAACTGGCTGGATATTTACTTTAAATCACATCTAAATAAGTATATGTGGCTGTATTATTTTTTTCAGGCTTTCATTTTTTATTTTCACCTGGTGACCTGACCAGTAATTCCTGACCCTGACCCAGGGTGGCTACGCTAACGGTATCTAGATAGAGAGCCATGGTGGTCACCCAGGCCACTCTGCTGATCTGAACTTTAAATAGATCTTCCTTTATTAATCTCCACTAGACAGGGACTGGAATTTAGAATTTACAGAATACAGCTTGGAAGGCTGATCATAATGCTTGCGCTTTCAGCTCTGCTGACACCGACAAGCACACTACATTTCTGGCACAAACAACAAGTATTTTCTGCACTTGCTTAAAATCTTCACTGTCTGCAAAAAAGAAAACTAATACAGTCACATCATCTAAGGACTGATACACTGCAGTATATTACATTTTTGTTCTGTTTCCCCCCCGTGCTAAAAGCTACTGCACAGCCAATGAGAATTCAACAATTTAGCAGATGGATTTTCACGAATGTTTGTCACTCTAAACCTGGTTTATTTCTCAAATTTCAATTGAGTGAAGGCGATTCAGTAATTTTATTCTGGTACGGTCTTGTTTTAATATGTTCACAGCAATTTCCTGTGTTTGCATTAATTTTGAAGACTCCAGCTCTTTTTGATGGAGCACTGCAACTGTCAATTTGTTAAAAAGTGGTAAAAGATAAAAACAAACCTGGTAGTAAACTGTGTACCTAAAATAAAATGAAAAAACAAACAAAAAAAAAACACATACCACCTTTAAAAATTAGGTCTACTTGACAAACACAGATGCAGTCACCCATGTCTGCATAACGTCAGATTCAATCACACTGAGAAGTCCCACTTACATCTTCTTGCCCAAACTGCTCCATAGAGTCACAGAAAATCTCGCTGTCTGAGTCACTCGTCAAGTGCTGCATTGCAGCAACATCCTCTGTGCAATCATTATCTGCAAAACAGGATTGTACTCATTAACGTTCACATTCCGGGACAGTTAATTCAATGCTCAAATGTTACCTCCATGGACTGGGATGCAAATATCAAGTGCATGTAAAGTGTTACTAAACCCACAGTAAAGCAAACAGCAAAATCAGTCTGTATATGCAGTAAAGCACGCTTCTTCATAATAAACTCAACTTACTATACTCACTGTGGAACCTAAGGGGTTAATACTCTGCATTGTGTAAAAAGACCGCTTGATCCTGTCTCTGATCCTCCCCTTCTTCCACTGTCCCCAATCCATCTCCTGATAGTACAGAGCCTTTGAAGTAACTCTGCACATGTTCAGTTTGGTGTGTGTTGCAATTTTTCTTCAGAGGGTGCATGTGATCAGCACAGGGCCAATCACCACTGTCCAGACAGAGGGTCAGGGGTCCTGCAGCCTCATAGGACAGTCAGAGTAGAGCAAAAGCTACTTCTGCAAGCTTTAACCAGACACTGATAGAAGTTACAAGACTGCTATATACTGCTGACGAGAAAAAGGTATTTAGCGGTTTATAGTTACTAATATAACTGCATTTCCATGTTCTGTGTACTGTAAAATCAGATATAGTGAATGTAGGGTCCGGGGTTTAGGAACACTTTAATTCCTTTAGAAAGCCTACCTAAGCCTCCCAGACCGTTGCAAAGTCAGAAAAGCTACTGAATAAAAAAAAATTATACATGAGTTAAACAAGCAGAACTTCCCCCTTTTGAGTTCAGCTCTGCTTTAAGCCTAACAAATTAATTGTAATGTATAAATCAGCGCCTACCCTGATATTAATATTGTGTCAAAACATATATATATATAAATGTCCAATAAGTATATGGGACTGCGTAACTGCAACTAATAATTCAAAAATTGCATTTCACATATAAGCAGCCATATATAACATATTCAAGAATTCAAACCAATAAACATTAATAAAATAAAGTCCAAATATAAAGTGATGCGTGCTTCTTATAAAGTGCGAATCGGTGCTCATAAAAATTCCAGGGTGTTGTGAAAGTGGCACACACTTCAGTGACTTGAAGTGTCAATATGTCAAAGATGGAATTACGCCTAGAAGGCTAAGGTGGGATCTAGCACCTAATGATGGGCTAGAAGGAACAGAACATGAAACAAATTGGTTCAAGTTTTTTAATGGAGTAGAGAAAAAATTGTTGGAGATTTTGATAGGTAGGAAAGAGGCCAAACTAAAAAATTTACAAGTCTCCATTAATACCATAAAATCTAAGATTGAACCGTTATCAGATACCATAGAATATAAAGAAAAAATGAAACAACTACAGGAGTTTGTCACTAAACTGGATAAAGAAACACAAAAGAAAAAAATGAAAAAGTATATTAGGGACACCAATGACTATAATAACAATAGGGTATATAAATGGCAGACACCTGAGAATGGTCAAGGTTCCGATCCTATAACTGCCATGGACACCACAGATCCTGCATTGGCGATAGCTCCCACAACTCCCAAGTTGAATAAACCAACAAGTAATAACATGACTCACTCCATACACAGACCAGTGGGAGCTAAAACTCCCAAAACCCCACAATATAATGTACCAACAAAAAACAGATATGCCCCATTAGTACAGGAACAACATAACCCGACAGGGCAACAATACACATATAATGGAATGCCACAACGCCATTATCACCAGGGCGATATCCAACCCAATACATATGATTACAATAGAACTCCCCATAGAAATTATAGCTACCAGGCCCCATATCCCTCCTTTAGAGGAAGTAGAGGTCACTCTACTTACCCCAACCAATATGGGGATTTTCAGAGACGGGGCTTTGGGGGCCCACCCAGAAGGGGAAGGGGAAACTGGAGGGGTCGAAACAACTACAACAGAAACCAAGAGTATACTTGGGAAGAAAACGAAATGAGACCCTGGTACCCGATGGGCCCACAACACCCAGTCTCAGATCCAACAAACCAAAAAGAACCAGAGGATGTAGAGGGGGGGACAGGAAAAAGAAAAAGAGCGAACTAAAATCAGGCATTTTCAATCTGAGTAGTGCAGAATTCACAGAGGAAGAATATTGTCTGCTAAATCTCGGATTGAAATATGCCCCTGATAAACATATCAACAAATTTGACTTATTTATCGACTTACAAAAAATTTATAAGAAAAATTAATATTAAAAAACATTTTTCACTCAATCCCACAAAAATAGGTGAAGAAGAAGGAGACTACCAACACACTAATTTGAGAAACCGTTCACTATTCAATCCCAAAGTAACTGGGAATCACTTTGTAGACAGCTTCAAACAATCTGTCGAACAAGATTTAAATAATCTAGAGGTTAATAGAAAAAGACATAAGAAAGACATAGAAAAAAGTTAACAAGAAATAGAAAAGAAAAAGGACATCATCATTAGAGCAGCCGACAAGGGAGGGGGACTTGTTATATTAGACAAAACAGACTATATACAAGAGATACAAAGGCTGTTAAGTGATAAACAAACATATGAAGAATTAAAAAGTAACCCCACTCACAAATACAAGGCAAAACTAAAGAAAATTGTACAGAAAGCCCACAAAAAAGGTATTCTGAACAAAAAAGAAACACGTTATCTAGTCCCCGATGCTCCGAAGGTAGCAGTAATTTATAGCTCCCGAAAATACATAAAGACCCCAAAAAACCCCCAGGGAGACCCATTATTAGTGGGGTGGATTCCCTGTTCGCAAGAACAGGTGAATACCTCGATTGTTTCCTGCAACCTTTAACCATCAAATATCCAGCTTTCTTAAAAGATAGTAAGGACTTGATAGCTATGTTAGACACTATACAAGTGGATGACAGTCATCTTCTGGCGAGTGTGGATGTGAACTCTCTTTACACCAGCATTCGCCAGGATGATGCGCTGCGCGCAGTAAAATGGGCCCTTAATCATACTGAATTAATAGAAGAACAAAAGTCTTTCCTAATTGAACTTCTCGAACTGGCTATGAGCCACAATTTCTTCTGGTTTGACAAAAAATTCTTCAAACAAAAGAAGGGTGTGGCAATGGGGGCAAAATATGCCCCGTCAGTGGCTAATTTGGTCATGAGCTGGTGGGAAGAAACAGCTATTTTTAAAAACCCTCCTCCAGAATTAAAAATGTTCAAGAGGTATATTGATGATATCCTAATTGTATGGTCTGACACAAAGGAACACCTCTTGGAGTTTCTACAAAAAATGGGTGACAACCTATTGGGTATTTCTTTTTCAGAACATATAGGAAATCAAACCATCAACTTCCTCGATCTCACCATTTATAAAAACAACAATAAATTGTGTACTAAGACGTACTTTAAGGAAGTAGATAAGAACGGTTACATTCCCCTGGGAAGTTGCCACCATCCCAAGTGGCTAGATGGCATTCCCAGGGGACAAATGATTAGAATTAGAAGAAACTGTGACAATCTAGATGACTATGATAAACAAACAGAAGTCATTTTACAAAGATTTGTGGATAAGGGATATAATAAAAACCAGCTTATAAAAGTAAGGAATCAAGTGAGAGGCCTAGACAGGAAATCCCTGCTACAACAACAAAAAAGAAAGTCTTTTGATCCTAGCATATCATTTATGACGTGTTTCTTTAAGGAATACAGACAATTTGAACGGATCATAAAGACTCACTGGCCCCTACTGATGAGAGATAGAGAATTAGCCAAATTACTACCAACAAGGCCCAGATTTGTATACAAAAAACCCCCTTTCATTAAGATTGAAATTGGCACCCAATGTTGTAGATCCCCCCCGCAAAACATTCACCTTTTTGGACAGAGTAGGCTTCTTCAGCTGTGGTAGATGTACAATATGTAAAATCTCTAAATTTAGAAAACGCAACATCTCTAATTTCACATCTACAGTCACAGGAACAACCTACAACATCAAAAAATTCATTTCCTGTGACACCACACATGTCACTTACCTCTTGTCCTGTACTTGTGGCTTACAGTACATAGGACGAACAACACGTAAACTTAGGATTAGACTCAGTGAACATGTTCAAAACATCATAAAAGGGTTCAGATATCACAGCTTGTCCAATCACTTTAGGTTGGTCCATCACAAAGATCCCACTCAACTTAGTTTTTGTGGAATTGATAGGATAGAAAACCACTGGAGGGGTGGTAACCTGGTACAAGCCATTTCCCAGAACGAAACCCAGTGGATCCACAGAATGGCCACTTTGGCTCCCCTGGGTTTAAACATTGATCTGGACATAAATTGCTTTCTGTCCAATTGGTAACACCCCCAATCCATCATTTTCCCATACATCAATTTTTCATCAATTATTTTCTCTTTATATATTTTCTATTAAATAGTTGTCCATACTACACATCCACCACAATGACTTACATTCAGTTTTATACTATCTCTGTTCCCCAGGTCCTGACATTAATTTTTCCCGGATGTCACACTCAAATACTGCATCATATTTACATTTTTTGCTATTTGTCATACCAATCTCTTCAGCTAACACAACTTTATTTGGGTGTTACCCAAATTTCTAGAGATAATATAACACTTTTTGCTGTTTGACACATTAAATCCTTGAGATAACACTACTCATGTTTTGTTATATTTATTTTATAATATCATGAGGTTGACCTTTACATAATTTTCAACCCATTTTTTATATTATATTTTTTTAGATTTTTTACTTTATAATTTCTACATCTCAATTTTTATTTTTATTTTTATATGAACAATATTCTTTTATTCATTCCCCTTTTTAACATATTTCAATAAAACCTTTATATATATATTTTTTTAATTATATTGTATAAATTATTAATTATATATGTTTGCTTTAATTATTCTGCCACGCGTGCTCTCCTCCTTTTTGACCACTAGATGGCGGGGGTGTACGTTAATTGACTGTGAGGGACGTTTAGGGAGCTCCAATACTGTTGTTGCATCAATTAATCTGCGGGAGGCGGATCCAAAACACAGTATATTAGGTTGTTTGTGATGGATCGTAGTATCGTCCGTGATGACGCTCATTTGACGAGCGAAACGCGTTGACGTCACTTCCGGTCCCTCACAGTCAACAACGTCACGTCCGGTTTACGGTGGTCTCCGAGTGGAACGCACGCTAACACCATTCGTGGAGTACGATGAGATATGCTGTATTTTACATGCTGATGACCTAGTGATTTCCTGTAAGTAGGATTCTCTTTTTGCGCATTAAACACGTACTACATACAGTATACACTATGGTCTGTCTTATGTTTATCTTTTGAGTGCCTTTGGATACTGAGTCAGTGGAAAGGTCCACACATTTGAAACTGCAGCGACGTCCCGGATTCAAGCCCCCACCAGAATATTGCTTTCTTTGACCCACTGACTGAAAAGCAGTGGGTCCATAATCTCTGGTGAGTGCGGGCACAAAGGGGGTCACTGAAGTGTGTGCCACTTTCACAACACCCTGGAATTTTTATGAGCACCGATTCGCACTTTATAAGAAGCACGCATCACTTTATATTTGGACTTTATTTTATTAATGTTTATTGGTTTGAATTCTTGATTATGTTATATATGGCTGCTTATATGTGAAATGCAATTTTTGAATTATTAGTTGCAGTTACGCAGTCCCATATACTTATTGGACATTTATATATATATGTTTTGACACAATATTAATATCAGGGTAGGCGCTGATTTATAAATTACAGTTTTATAGCAGGAACATCCTGAGTACAGCAGCCCCCTAGATGCACTTTATTGTTGCACCGAATCCAATATATAATTTTTTCCACATATTTATATATATTTTTTCACAGATATTTTATATACTCATTGTCACCTATATCACATAATTTGATTCACTATTAATATGTTTAAGGGCTAGGCGCTGATTTTCTTATAACACTAACAAATTAATTGTCTCCCACTTCCTTAGGGTCTGTCCAATCATGAAAGGCCATGTACCAGTAAAATAGTGTCCTAAGGATACTCTGCATCAGTAAGAAGTGGAGCTGAGCTGAGCAATGTGCTCAATGCAGACAGTGCCAGAGTTTTGAAGAAAACTAATTAAGACCCGGGAGATTAAAGTATTATTTGTAGAGCATTCAAACCACCCCTCCTCCTCGCTGGACTCCCGAGGCTTGTCTGGAACACACAGCACTCTGGGGTAAAGGGAGACTGCAGTGTATTTTCAGCGAGTTCATCATTGATACATTAACGGAAAAATAATTTCGAAGCTTTTGCACTTAGTTAAGAAAATTTAAGACTGCATTTTATAAACATGCAAAGTCTCTGCCTAGTGGCCATCTCTATATGATTGACACTTGCCTCTGTGTGGAAGCCTGGGGAGACAAAAAGCAATCTTCACATTGCTTGTCATCGGAGTCAAAACAGACTGACTTGCACTGACAGAGAAAAGGACAATGTCAAGTGAAATCCATCAGCAGCACTACAACACAGACAGCATATTTAAGTAGTAAATATGACAACCATGAGGTACATTTACAAGTGGTCAATGCAAAAAAAAAAAAATAATGGGGAGTTTGAATCCTTTTATTAGACAGAAGCACAGGAGCGCAGGATCCACATTAGAATAAAAGCATACATTAACAAAAAGCATATCACACACAGTTAAAATCCTTATAGATCCACATCGGAAGCAGAGGGCACTAGCAGAGAACAATGGCAAAGCTCTATTAAATGAAGTGGCAGCTCTCGATCTCATAGCCCGCAATACAAAGACCCAAACTGCCAGCGGTCAAGAGTCCACCAATACACAGCGTTCTTGGCCGCTATTTCCTGTCTCGTACTGACCTCTACGTGCGGGAGTAAACATGTTACCGCCCCTGTGTACCCCCTGCACATAGAGATCATCACCAGGCAGGAGATGGTGGTTGAGAACGCGGTGTATTGGTGAACTCTTGACTGCTAGCAGTTTGGGTCTTTGCATTTCCGGCAATGAGATTGAGAGCTGCCACTTCTGTAATACAGCTTTGCCATGGTTCCCTGCTAGTGCCCTCTGCTTCTGATGTAGATCTACAAAGATTTCAACTGTGTGCTATGCTTTTTTGTTAAATGTATGCTTTTATTCTAATGTGGATCCTGTGCGTCGGTGTTCTGAGCTACTTTGGATCATCTGGGGTCCTTAGCTGGAAGCCGCAGGATCCAGTTGCCCTGCTGGACTTTGTCTATGCCCGCATTGGATCTCATGGACATCACTGCCATTAGACTTTGAAAGCGGGGACTTGTAGTGCGCTGTGGTGGTTTGTGCATATTTTAAACCTTTTTTTTTTTGGCCGACTTAAAGTAGAACCCCTGTTAATAAATGTAATAGCCTATTAAAAGAAGGAAAAAAAAAAAGAAACAGCTATCCCTAAAACACTTGCCTTCAATCCAGCGCTGTTCCCCAGAATAAGTCTTCCCCACCAGTGGATGTTGCTAGCGTTACAGGTTGAACGACAGCCAGTGTCGTACAACCAACCTCCTAGGATGTCTCACATATTTGGGATCCTGTACTACTGTGGTAAAAAAATGTGCACACATCAAGTGAATGCCATTCAGTTCTGCAGTAGGGACCACCCACCGCTGCAGCTGGAGGAGAGGTAGGTCCACTCATTTTTAAAGGCACAAACTTTCAAAATTCTTTGGGTTTCTTTGTCCACCATTATGCAATTCTCATTCTGTCCACCACATAATTATACATAAAACAACAGAGCTACAATTCAATAAAATGTTATGAGTAGTAATGGATGTTGTAAAATGTATAGTTCATTTGATCTATAATTTATATAAATTGCAATGTTTAGGGATAAGCCAACCTGGCATGTTCTACAATCAAGAGTGAGTTGTGACAGTGAAGTGTTCCTAAGCCCTGATCATCATAAATCCAAGGTACATAAACTCAAAGAAGGTTTCCTGCCAGCTCTGTCCCATCCGTGACCATTCCAGTGCATTTAAAAGTAAACCTGTCCCTATACCCCTTCCCCATTGGCCCTCTTCACCAGCCAGAGCTCTTGGAAATACTGGACATGTCCTGGAAAGGGGGAGCTTGGGACCTTCTACCCTTCCATCATGCATGGGCAGTCAATTACCAAATCAAAGCATTGTTACATGGGGTGTGGGGAATGTAATTTGACCTGTGTAAGCTCTGACATTCACAGATATGGAGCTTATATAAGGCTTTCTACTTGGGTTTGGGCAGGATGACGAAGGAGCCGGCAGAAAATTCTCAGGTGAACAGCGCCTGCATCCAATCAGATATAGGCACAGTCCAGCAATGTACTTTTGGGGATGAACTAGAGAAATCATAACGTGTGTGGGCAGCTTTCACACAGGCCGAACTCCGCTTGACTCAGGTTTGCTCAACTTGGGGGGGAATCTGTACACTGATCCCCCGCTGAGCAGAGCGGGTGGATGACAGGCCGTATCCGCTCAGTTTATGCAGACACAGCCCGCTCTGCTCTATGAATGGCTGGGTGTAATCGGACCAGCTGTCTACACTCCGATCCGATAGACGGAAGGGCAACAGATTCTCCTCTGTTTTTTCTATTTTAGCGGGTTGGATTGGAGGTAAGCGGGTGTAAACAGACACAAGTCTGTTTACAGCCGCAGCTCCATAAAAGTGAATGGAGGATCCAATCAAGTCCACCTTAAAAATGAACAGGTGGTCCCCATCAGACTGATCGTGTGTGAAAGAAGCCCAACTCACCTTTCAACTAAAAAATCTGCTAAAAAATCCCTAGGCATTAGTGACACCAGAGATGTCAACAGCACCCAGGAAAAGCTGATGGGCTAAATTCTTAAGAACACTAGGTTATTGCACACAAGACCTGCATCTACTGTATACATGAACATATAGTGGCTAAGATAGCAGGGGGAACTTTTCAGGATTGCCCCTTACCTTTCTTTTCATCCACATCATTATATCCATCATCCTCTGTGTTGGGCTCTTTTCCAGTCACCTCCTCCTCCTCCTCCTCCTCCTCCTCCTCCTCCTCCTCCTCCATCTTGTTGAGATCAGACTTGGTTGGGGAGTGATTGGGAATGTCTGGAATATTGTAACTGTGATTGATGAGTAAACCATTGGCCACTGTCCCGCCTGGGCAAGGTTCTGGAGCCAAATCCTGCTTTACAGCCTTCTCCTCTGTACCAAAAATAATGGGGACACCAGTCAGGAGGGGGGGGATCACTCTGGAATGTTTATAACATGTTTTTTTTTTTCCAGTTTTGTTTAGGATGCTAAAAACAACAAGGATTGAATTTGCTAGAGGCAGGAAGCATTAAAATGTATAAAAAGAACTTATTGAGCTAAAACTACATGGGTGTTAAAGTGGTTCTAAAGCCTTAAGGTTTTCACCTTAATGCATTCTTTGCATTAGGGTGAAAAACCATTTGTGCTGCAGCTCCCCCCCCCCCCACCCCCCATTTTCTTAGTCGAGCCCGATCCGATCTAGTGATATGCACAAGCACAGCGGCTCCAGCCGCTGTCTCTTTCCTCACTGGACAGATTGATAGCAGCAGGAGCCATTGGCTCCAAAAAAAGGACAGAGCAAAAATAAAAATAAAAGTTTAATTCTAAAGAATATCGGCACCTGATATCGGCTATTGGCCTGAAAGGTAGCCAAAAAAACGGTACGGGCCCTGAAAAAAACGATATTGGTAGATCCCGGACACCCTCACCTGCGAATCTGATGCGATGCGCACAGGAATCGCTATGGCTCCTGCATCGCAATCTAATACAGGGCATGATTAATTTCCCAGTAACTCCACTAAATCTGAAAGGTGTAAATACTACAGTATAAGCACATCTTTGTTTTCTAAAAATGTTACCACCTTGTTCACTTTGTTCCGTTTCTCCATCATCTTCCTCCTCTTCCTGTCTCCCAGCATCTTCCTCCTCGGACTCTGCTCCACTGTCACTGCTCTCCGCCTTCCCATTCACAGCTTTACAGTTTGGGGTGGAGGTGAGTGCAGTGCTCAGCTCTGAAGAGGGACAAACATTTACAATACATTATTCAGGCCTCTGCGGTGTTAACATACACATCAGACACCTGACTTAGAGCAGAACTAAATTATAAAAAAAAAAAAAAATTTGAAAGCAAGCAAGCAAACCCTATTGCAGAACCGACACGGGTTGGTTTACTAAAACTTCAGCATGCAAAATCTGGTGCAGCTCTGCATAGAAACCAATCAACTTCCATGTTTTTTGTCAAAGCTTAAATGAACAACCTGAAGTTAGAAGCGGATTGGTTATCATGCAGAATTGTACCAGATTTTGCCCTCTCCAGTTGTAGTAAATCAACACCATAGTAGGTCTTCTCATCTGCAAAAAAACTAACTTACTTGCTTGTTCACAGCCTTTTTCAAAATGCACACTGAGTGCTTGAATGAATTCCTGTGCACATGCATGGGATGACATTCCAGCCCAGCTGATCCTGGGTGAGGATGCTGACAAAGGCAGTGTGTTTAGTTCTGCTTCAAGTAGGACTCACAGCATAGGGTTGGTATTAAATTAAAGACAGAAAGTTATTGTGAAATATCCCACTGGACAGTAAAAAGAAAGAATGCCAAAATCTGTAAGAACAGATAATCTATATGCATTAACTGTCAAACTGTCAGTAAGGTTCATATGCCAATAGGATAGGACAATGTATTCTTTAACATGGTGCATTAGGCAACATCTAATAAATATTAATTGAGCTCAAGCAGTACCCTGGAAATGTGCCTTTTGTCTAGAATTCCTTCTGGAAAATAAAAGTGCACCTGGAACGCGAGTATGCTTTGGAAACTCCTGTACCTCCAGTCTCATAGCTGTATGTCTGCAATGCAAGATCTAAAGGCACAGTTGCCTCTGACTGCTAGTCTGATAAGATTTGGTGATATTACTCCAGTGCTGCTCTATGGTCTCCTGCCTGGAGGTTCTGACACAAGGAGTCAAATCCCTCCCTCTATCAAGATGGCCACCTCCACACATAGAAGCAATGCAGAAGGTGGCAAGTCAGTAATGGAGAAGAATCAGCTGCTGAGAGACTACAGATAGCACTAGTGACTAATCCTTTGCCCTCTGCTTGCCTGTTTTTGGGCACAACTACCAGAGTTTTATATCTTTTTAAATGGAACTCCAGGCAAAAATCTAAATATACTGTTGAAATACATTAAGGTTTACCATTTCACCTTCCAAGATTTTTCATTCTGGTCAGGGCACCTTGTGATTCATGTACCTTCCATACACAGCCAGTCAAATGACATTCCTGTTTCCTGATTCATCCCATTCTCTGTCTAATAAGGGGGTGTTCCAGGAAGCAGGACAACTGAATCAGGAGCACTAAAGATCTTCCTGGCTGTTTAGTAAAAGAAATCTGGCCGAAATCCAAATCCTTTGGTAGGTACAGCAGTAAAAAATAAATTTATTTTGGCAATGTAATCACATGCCCACCTTTATACATGGAAGCCCCAATCAGACAAAGACAAAAGGAGGACTGAAAAGGAGAGAGTGGGCAGCAAAAGAGGAAAGGTGGCTTCGGAGGTATAACTTGCTGGGAGGAATATATTTTAATTGTGCGTTTAACCAATTGCCTAGAGTTATTTTGATGTGTGTTCCTGTCATCTGTCTGAGTGCTGGAATCCATGTAAAAAGCTTCTATCAGATGTGCGTTGACAACTCTTCTGTGTGCAGACCATGTTTGTTATTGTACCAAGCTGCTCACGCGTAGCTTATAGAAGTGGATTCAGACACAGCGGCTGCTTGTATATACAGCTGTATGTCAAAAGTTGACATATGTGCAGGACCAGGTGCACAGATCCAAAAGAAAGGCAGTGTACATGTGGATCCATGCACCTGCTTCTGCATGCATGTCAAATTTTGTCCATGTAGCAGCTCCATCTGCATCCACCTCTATAGGTTGCCTGTGTGCAGTGCAGGGCAGATTCAGACGTAACAAATGCAGCCTGCACACATAATGGGTGTTAATGCCGAGAGGTAAGGCTGTCAATCACAGGTTGTGTACTGGAGCTCCCTCTCCTGTCACCATTTTAGAGGAACAAAGATGCTTAACCACTTAAGCCCCAGAAGGATTTCCCCCCTTAGGACCAGAGCACATTTTGCGATTCGGCACTGCGTCGCTTTAACTGAAAATTGTGCGGTCGTGCGACGTTGTACCCAAACAAAATTGAAGTCCTTTTCTTCCCACAAATAGAGCTTTCTTTTGGTGGTATTTGATCACCTCTGTGTCATTTCTGATCACCGCTATAAACAAAAAAGGAGCGACAATTTTGAAAAAAAAAACAAAACAAAAAAAAAACAAACAATATTTCTTACTTTCTGCTAAAATACATATCCAGAAAATATATATAAAAAAAAGCAACAATGTAGTCATCCTCATTTTTGGTAAAAAAAAAAAACAAAAAAAAACAAAACACGCAATTGGCGTATATTGATTGGTTTGCACAAAAGTTGCCGCGTTTACGAACAATGAGAATTAATTTATGGGGTTTTTATTTTATTTTTATTACTAGTAATGGCTTATTTTATTTGTATTACTAGTAATGGCGGCGATCTGCGATTTTTTGCGGGACTGCGACATTGCGGTGGACATGTTGGACACTTTTTTGGGGCCATTGGCATTTATACAGCGATCAGCGCTATAAAAATGCACGAATTACTGTATAAATGTCACTGGCAGGGAAGGGGTTAACACTAGGGGGCGCTCTAGGGGTTAACTGTGTGGGGACTGGGCTTGAGTGGGGGAGGAGGGAGCCTACGATCACACTCCTTCGCCCGTCAGAATGGAGATCTGTTGTTTACATACACGGACCTCCGTTCTCTCACCGCGGGGGAGCGATAGCATGTAGCTGGCGGACAGAGTCTGCCCTACCTGCTCCCTGGCTCCTCCGTAACACAGTGAGCGCGTGATCCGCGATCTCACAGCCACCATCAGGTGACGGCGCTTTACGATATCAAGCCAAGTTGCCGTCGTCAATCCACGGCGGGTGGTTGGCAACTGGTTACAGTTTATCTAAATCCAAAAATAAATAAATAAATAAATATTGCAGCACAATATACAGTGGGGAAAATAATTATTTGATCCCCTGCAGATTTTGTAAGTGTGCCCACTTACAAAGAAATGAAGGGTCTATAATTTTTATCATACCATCATGAGCAAGACCAAAAGAGCTGTCAAAAGGACACCAGGGACAAGATTGTAGACCTGCACAAGGCTGGAATGGGCTACAAGACCATCAGCAAGAAGCTTGGTGAGAAGGAGACAACTGTTGGAGCGATTATTCTCAAATGGAAGATTTCCCCTGATGGGTTAAGGATGATCATGAAAGAAGTGAGGGATCAGCCCAGAACTACACAGGAGAAGCTTATGAATGATCTCAAGGCAGTGGGGTCACAGTCCTGCACCGCCCACAAGGTCCCCCTCCTCAAGAAGGCACATGCACGGGCCCATCTTAAGTTTGTCAATGAACATCTAAATGATTCAGGGAAGGATTGTAAGTGCTGTGGTCAGATGAGACCAAAATTGAGCCCTTTGGCATTAACTAGACTTGTCGTATTTGGAGGAAGAAAAATGCTGACTAGGACAGTAGAACACCATCCCTACAGTCAAGCAATGGGGTGGAAACATTATGCTTTGGGGCTGTAGCTCTAATAAAGGTGAAGGTCGACTTTGCCGCATTGAGGGGCCAAGTATTGTAAAATCTTGGATGAGAAGCTTCTTCCCTCAGTCAGAACATTGAAGATGGGTCGTGGATGGGTCTTCCAGCATGACAATGACCCAAACATACTGCCAAGGCAACAAAGGAGTGGCCCAAAAAGAAGCACATTAAAGTCATGGAGTGGCCTAGTCAGTCTCCAGACCTTAATCCTATAGAAAATGTATGGAGGCAGATGAAACTTCGAGTTGCCAAGCGACAGCCAAGAAACCTTAAGGATTTAGAGAAGATCTGTAAAGAGTGGACCAAAATCACTCCTGAGATGTGTGCAAACCTGGTGACCAACTACAAGAAACAAATGTGCTTGCCAACAAGGGTCTCCCCACCAAGTAGCAAGCCATGTTTTGCTTAGGGATCAAATACTTATAAATTGAGTTGCAGTTCAGTGAGTAAAAAAACGTGTTATTTTCTAAATTTTTGATTGATATTTTGTCTTATAAAAATGATAGACCCTTCATTTCTATGCAACTGGGCAAACTTACAAAATCTGCATGGGATCAAATAATTATTATTTTCTCCATTGCATGCAAGAATAGTCATAAGAAGTGCTCAGCAGGGAGGGAAAACACTGCATAGAGAACTTAAATCCAATCACTGTTGCAGTATAAACAGATATTGCAGCAAAGGCCATTGCCCACAACTGTCCTGTAGTACCCATGTACATACCAACTCTGTCAAACTTTGGTCACTGGGTATTGCACGGTTACTTGTGGATGATAAGATCTGAAATCCTATCTGGGGGTTCTAGGATGCTCTGGAGGAACTCCAGGGGCTTATGAGGCCAGGCATCGGCTATAGTCTTTAGTTTACTAGGTAAATGGTTGAAGATTTGTTGGGTGATGATCAGGACAGCCAATACCAGTGATCACGTGATTAGTTGCCCTCTCTGGAGACAAAATGCATGCTACTGTCTCTGGACTTTATTACGGGTACAAACAACAAATGATGCCCATATATGTGGTAATCCATGCACATCAGGAGGAGACTTTATTTTGGGTTGTTTTTGGGTGGTGGGTCATGGCAATGGGAGGAGGTTTACAGAACAATTCCAGGCAGCAAGTTTAATCAATCACTGAGCTATTAACGCTACTTAGCAAACACAGCAGCTGTGCTAAAATTAGAAAGTTCACTAATAGGAAACCAGCACTGAGAATAATATGTAGACTCCCATGGCTGATCTCCTAGTGGAAAGGCTAATGATTGTACAAACTAGCTGTCTGCTGGTTGTCTGTAGCTTCACTACTGTCACCTACCCAGAAAATGAAGTCCGAGCTCTTGCCTTGCATAATGGTTTGGGTTCAGTGACAGCAAAAATCTTGAACATTGCATCAGAATGACTGCCAGGCAACCAGCTTTTTCAAAAGAGGTCAGCAGTCTCCATTTGTCTCTTACTACAAATCCAAAGATGGTTTGAATCTGACTAGAAGAAGCCATTTCCTAAAGCAGCATCAAAGTGGTTGTAATGTGGACAAAAAGATAACCCTTTATAGCAGTGGTCTCCAGACTGTGGCCCACGGGCCAGATGCAGCCCTTTGCTTGACTTTATGCTGCCCTTAGAAATATATTCCTTCCACCGATATGAGGCACTGTTCCCTCCACTGATGCCAACTGTGGGGCATAACCTCTTCATCAGACACCAATGGTGGGGCAATATTCCTTCTACTGCCACGAATGATGGGGAACTATTGCTCCAACTGACAATGATGGGGCACCATTTCTTCCACTGACACCAATAATGTGGCACTATTCCACCCACTACTAACAAATGATGGGGCACTATTCCACCCACTACTACCAATGATGGGGCACTATTCCTCCCACTACTACCAATGATGGGGCACTATTCCTCCCACTACTACCAATGATGGGGCACTATTTCCTCCCACTACTACCAACGATGGGGCACTATTTCCTCCCACTACTACCAATGATGGGGCACTATTCCACCCACTGATAGGGCACTATTCCACCCACTACTACCAATGACGGGGAACTATTCCTGGTCCTACTGACCACAGGGGTGCAATGTATTTCTTTTACTCCCACTGACCACCAATGATGGGGCACCATTTCCTCCCACTACTACCAACGATGGGGCACTGTTTCCTCCCACTACTACCAATGATGGGGCACTATTTCCTCCCATTACTACCAATGATGGGGCACTATTTCCTCCCATTACTACCAATGATGGGGCACCATTTCCTCCCACTACTACCAATGATGGGGCACTATTTCCTCCCACTACTACTAATGATGGGGCACTATTTCCTCCCACTACTACCAAATGATGGGACACTATTTCCTCCCACTACTACCAAATGATGGGACACTATTTCCTCCCACTACTACCAAATGATGGGACACTATTTCCTCCCACTACTACCAAATGATGGGGCACTATTCCACCCACTGATAGGGCACTATTCCACCCACTACTACCAATGACGGGGAACTATTCCTGGTCCTACTGACCACAAGGGTGCAATGTATTTTTTACTCCCACTGACCACCAAGCCTGAGGCATTATCTACTCCCAATAGCCACAGTCTGCACCCTCAGACTCACCTTGCTATTTCTTGGTGCTTCAGTGTGGCTTTGGTGGTGCTTCAGTGGGGCTTCAAGCGAGCTTTGCCATAGACTTCTATGGAGGCTTTGAAGATGCTTCGAAGCACAGCTGAAGCAACATGGGGTATCATTTTTGAAGCAAAGCCAAGTAAAAGCAGGTGCAAACAGGATTGTAAGCTAACCATTTTATTTAGTAACAGGAGCTTTGACTAACGCTCAGAGCTTTAACAAAGCCTGCCCAAAGCCATGTTTTGACACAAGTGTAAACTAGCCGTTAATGTGTGTTGAAGCTGAAGCAAGTTCCTCTGCCATCTGTATGAATGAATCACTTCTGAAAGATTTTTCCAACACTAAGAGCTGAAAAGGAGACAGGAAAGGGAGATCCAGCACACTGCCTGTGACTGACAACCTTAGCTCTATTCCTGTGTGCAGGAGGGGGGAGAGGTTGTGTCCCTTTCCTCCAATCAGCTCTCACAGCTGAGTGTAACTTCAGCTCTCCTCCCCCTACTTTCTGAAATCTCAGACAAGCTGTATAAGTTTTCCACTTTGAACAGCTGTAGAGAAGAGAAGGCTGCAGATAAACAGGTACAACTTAGTAGGATTTGTTTAACCTCTATAACTTGAGGCCAATCACCTCATTGAGTATATGTAAGGGTTTACAATTACTTTAAATCCAAAAATGTAATATATTGCAGCTTACCAATAATTAAATGTGATAGCTGCGTTTTTTTTGATCTAGCCAGTAACAACCTATGTATTAGGGGACCTACACTTTAGACGAAGGAACAAAAAGACACCTTTGGACAGCAGCATTGTCAGTCTGGGGGGAGGGGCGTTCTAGATGTACTAGCAGATTTAGATACACTGACAACACCAAATTCCAGCTCACACCTTATAAGCAGTTACAACAAAACATTTTTGACTTTTGGGATAAAGGTTTTACCCAATCAAATAAAAAAAATGGTTTGTCTCATCTCTCTAACTCCTACTTCTGCAGGAAAGCTTGTTCTTTTGAAAAACAGACTTACTGGCAGGATTATTAGGTAAAAATAAAAGAAAGAAAACAAATGTAGCCGTCACATCTAAAAATTGGTAAGCAGCAATTAAATAAATGTTTGCTTTTAGGTTTAATACCACTTTAAGCATAAAATTTGCTGGGGGTACGCGGGCCTGCAATGGGTGTGTTTAAGAATTCCTCCCCTGCATTACAAGCAGGGGGTCCCAGAACACCAGGTTACCAACAATATAAAGGTGGGATGCCTGGGAGCACTACAGCAACGCTTAGATGAAAATCTGAAGCTGTGAGTAGGTATACTGTACTCCCTGTATACATCTCTTATTTTGGCTTATTTTGTAGTTTTGAAAGGACTGTACATTATAGGAAATAGTTAACAGATAAATGAGTGCTGTAAGAACAGAGTACAAAGAAAATTCTCCAGCTTTCCACTGTCCTTCCTGCAAAGTCATGAAACCTTTACCCCCCTTATCTCTGTGCTTTCCAACTGATTGCAACACTGGTTGTTGTAATTCTTTTTTTTTTTTTTTGATGATATGAACATGTAAAAAATAAAAAAGGGGGGGGGGGGGGGGCCTAGGTTTCATCTGACCCTTTTTTAGACTGGAACCTTTACAGAGCATGTTAATGGTTACAGGACTGAACATACGTCGGTTCTTCCCCTATTCGACCTCTTTTGGAGATACCCCACTTAGTACAGGAGGGGGGGGGGGGGGGGAAAAAATAAAAAATGT
>BLSH010334665.1:49004-88929 GCA_018402905.1 Glandirana rugosa | reverse complement strand
GAAGAATTTATTACCTTAACGCAGAAAATGCATTAAAGTTAAAAAAAAAAAAAAAAAAAAAAAAAAAAAAACCTTTTTAACCTTTGCATCCACTTTAAAGACTTCTTTTCAATGTCTTAAAGCAGAAATTTACCCATAACAAGTTGATGAAAATAATGTTCTCTAGCAAGGAACGTACGATCCACATTTATAATTACCGTATATACTCGTGTATAAGTCGACCCGTGTATAAGCCGACCCCCCTACTTTTGCCGAAAAAATATGGGAAAACTTATTGACCCGCGTATAAGCCTAGGGTGTGAAATGCAGCAGCCAGGACACAGGGACAGGGAGCCAGGACACAGGGACAGCGCGCCAGGACACAGGGATTTTAATGCCAGGACACAGGGATTTTAATGCCAGGACACAGGGATTTTAATGCCAGGACACAGGGATTTTAATGTCAGGACACAGGGATTTTAATGCCAGGACACAGAGACTGTAGTCAGAACACATAAGGGATGAGTAAGGTAGTTTAGTTTCACATTAAATAGAGCCGTGTTGCTTCTAAGAGCCTTTCTGTGCTTTGTAAGTGTGATTAAACACATTGGAATGCAGAGAATGCTGAGATAGAGCTGCAGCTCTTCACTGAGATCAGGAGGTGGGCGGGACTGAACAGCTAACATCAGCTTGTCCCACCCACCTCCCAACATCAATCTGAGAATCTGACACCTCTCTCAGCATTCTCTGCATTCCAATGTGATTAGTCACACTTACAAAGCACAGAACGGCTCTTAGACTCTTAGAAGCAGCACGGCTCTGTTTAGTGTGAAACTACAGATCACCCACAGACATTGACTCGAGTATAAGTCGAGGGGGGTCTTTTTCAGCACAAAAAATGTGCTGAAAAACTCGACTTATACCCGAGTATATACGGTATGCTACCAAAATTAGTGTGGGCTGTAAATTGCCTCCAGCATTGCTCCTGTTTCTTCTTGCAGGAGGCTGCCATTTTGCTGAAGCCCAGAGCCCCTGAACAGTAGTAAATCATAAGGTGCAGCTAAACTTATTGATTCATTGGTAAAAAAAAAAAAAAAATAGTTACTTTACTGCAATGCCAGGATTGCCAACTGTCACATTTGCTTGTTTCCTCAACCAAACGGTCAAACCATCAAATGGCAGATGTCAGAGGCGGCCGCTCATTAGGGGCGCCGCCCCCCTAATCCACATGCCTGGCCCCTAATTTCCATGCAGGGTGCCGGACGCATGGATTTCAATAGAGGTTTTTTTAAGCACAATTAGAGCCTGAGGCTCTAATTGTTTTTTAAAAAGGGGGTGCGCCCCAAGCCCACCCACTTGTGTGACATTAGCAAAATGAATATCCGCTAATGTCTTCCTGCTTCTCTTCCTGGCCAATCAGGAAGCGGGTCCTGACTGGCCGGGAGGAGAAGCAGGGGAGGGAAGGCACGACCTGGATGGGGTAAGTGCGGGACTGGCTGGTGAAAGCAGCGATAAATCGGGCGACGGGGGGGTATTGGGGAAATGATGTTTTAGGGGAGTGAGGAGGCCAGGTTTGTTTGCCGTTCTCCACAAAAATGGAGTACCAATTTGCAGATCAAAACAGAAGCAGCTTCTTGGCTGTAAAGGATAAAGAGGATTTGATTCTGCTTTAAGGCTGTCAGATTGGCCGCTAAAAATGGAGAGCAGCTAAACACATGCAGAGCAGAGTGAGACAGTGTAATAATAGATTTTAAACCGTATAGGTATTTATTTCTAATGTTTTACGAAAGGTGCCAACATGAAGTAATCTATCAGGATTTAATTTTCTGACTGAAGTTCCACTTTAAAGCAAATGTGACAGTTAGGGATCCCAGCATCTCAGGAATTTAACGGTTTTAAAACCATTATACCGATGATGGGTTCAGTTCCGCTTTGGGATTTCAGGGGCTCTGGGCTTCAGCAAAATGGCAGCCTCCAGAAAGAACAAACAGGAGCAATGCTGGAGGCAATTTACAGTATACACCATAGCATAATTAATAATTTAGAATGTATGATGCTTGCTAAAAAAAACATTTTTTATCAAGTTGTTATGAGTAAAGTTTCGCTTTAACTATTTTCAGAGAACATAAAAGTAAAGGCAACACACAAACTGAACAGACAAGAAGCTCTGCATTGTTTGGTTGACAAAACAAATGAACCACGTTACATACCTACCTGGATGGGTATTTCTTGGGAGTTCTGTTCTCTTAAAGATCTACTGCTAACCATAAATAACCTTGGAAGTCACCATTGATGGGACATCAAATGCTTGCTTCAATGTCCTCAATGTAAAAACATGAAGACGGTCCCATAATTTATACCTGTCCTCCTGCCACTGGCTAAGACTCTGACTAATCATCTACAACAGCCTTTTCAACCTTTTCAAACACGAGAAACCCTTGAAATAATTCTCCGGGCTTGGGGAACCCCTGCTAAAAATTAAAAATCTACAACTCATGATACATTAGTGTGATGGTCAATGGGAAGAATGCTCCCTACACTTGTGGTCATTGGGAAGAATTACCCCCTTACAGATATTTAAAAAGATTGATGATGTCATTGGGAATTTATCTGAGAGGTAGAAATTCACCATTGCTCAAGGAACCCCTAGCAACCTCTGGAGGAACCCTAGGGTTCCACAGAAACCTGGTTGAGAAACCCTGATCTACAGCAACTACTCTGTAATGCCACTCTTTGCAACATAACTATTTGAGTATAGATATATTAGTTTCTCCAGTCTGGTTTAAAACCCAACTGAATAGCTCCATCAGACTGTTCTCCTTTCAATCTTCCCAAAGTAAAAGAAAAGCCATATACAGTAACTATATTCTAGAATGCCAGAGCTGTGCCCAGGTATTGGAAGACAACTGGATGTGCAGGTGTAAAACGGATCTCCATTCTATTATTTTTCCAGATTGGTGCCCCTTTATAAAGCCTAAGGTTTATGTATACAAGGGCAGTAAATCCTGTACCAGAGCAGACACCAAGATCACAGATATCGGGTTTTTTAGCCATAAACTCCTCATCTGAAACTGGTTTCATTTGGTTTGCCAAGCTTGGCTTCAGGGATCAGCCACATCTACCTGCCATCCCCCTGTCCAGTAACCTCTACTGGTACCCAAGACACTCTTCTCCAGGGGAAGGCAGATGGATAGGACTCAATTCCAAAATTAAAGTAAAGCTCTTAGGCCATACACATGAAAATTTCAGCAAGCTAAATAAGAGAACATTATAGATTTTCTCATCCACGCTAAACGGCATGGAAGGGGAGCTCCTCTGTTAGCCAATATATTCAGAAAGCCATGGCACCCATGGCTGTCAGAATCCCCCGGACTGTGAAATTAATCTGATTGGTTGCAATTAACATTTGTCCAAATAAACGACAGTATTTACTGCACTAAGGCTTCATGTACATGGGGTGCCTTTTTAACCTCCCCTGAACGATTTATTGATAGCTAGAAGCCGACGCCTAAAAACGGCCGCTTTTGCGTACAGGAGAGTTTTTTTTTTTTTTTATGAAAACGCCTGTAAGTGAAACGCTGCTAAACGTGAGTTACCTCGTTTAGCCGCCTTTACAAGCAGTTACAGGCAATTGACGTTTCAAATGCCTCTGAACTTCCATCTGAACGCTTTTTTTTGGGTTCCAAAAACAGCTTCTTAACTGCCTAGAAATGACTATAAACGACCTTGTGTAAATGTACTGATAAGATAACAGAGGAGAATTCAGGGGCAACTGAAAAAAACACCCAACTTCTCCCAAACGTCCGTTTACCAGCAGCAGTGTACATGAGGCCTTACAGGTACACTTTTCTGGGAGCATTGTATTAACTGTATACAGCCTCAGCTAAATACAATATACAGCTCTGGATTCTGACAGTGTGACAAAAACTTCCAGTCCCACTCCCTGAGCAAAACAGAGTCAGGCTAAGCGCTGCTCAACTATTCACGTGAAGCTTTGCATTTTTATGAATGAATACAAAGCTTCCTCTGATTGGCTGAGACAGGTGGATGATGTAACGATCTTCGATAATGTGACTTCTGCTGCGCTATGAGTTATTAACATTTAAAATAATAATCAATTATCAAAATGTACAGAACGTACACACGCTTTTCTCATAAACAAAAATAAACATGCCTCTGTTCTCTTAACGTGCATTTTATTAACATGTGTGCTCAAACGAACAAGTAAAGTGCTCTATACATGCCGATAAACTCCAGACTGATTAACGTTCCTATGTAGATACAAACAATCCAAATCCATTGATCAGAAAATTGCTTCCGTGCAAAACTAGTGATATTAAACTTCCTTTAACCACTTCAGCCCCAGAAGGATTTACCCCCTTCCTGACCGGGCCATTTTTTGCGATACGGCACTGCTTTATTTTAACCGACAGTTGCGCGGACATGCAACGCTGTACCCAAATAAAGCTGATGTCCTTTTTTTCCCCCACAAATAGGGCTTTCTTTTGGTGGTATTTGATCACCTCTGCGGTTTTATTGTTTGCGCTATAAACAAAAGAAGACCGCCAATTTTGAAAAAAAAAAAATATATATTTTTTTACTTTTTGCTATAATACATATATCAGTTTAGGCCGATATGTATTCTTCTACATATTTTTGGTAAAAAAAATCCCAATAAGCGTAAATTGGATTGGTTTGTGCAAAAGTCATGGTCTACAAAATAGGGGATAGATTTAGGGACTTAATTTTTTTAATTGTTTTTCCTAGTAATGGCGGTGATCTGCAGGACTGCTGTATTGCGATAGACAAATCTGATGCAAAGTGACACTTTTTGGGGACCAGTGACACCAATACAGTGATCAGTGCTATAAAAATGCACTGATCACTGTATAAAATGATGCTGGCGGGGAAGGGGTTAACACTAGGGGGCAATTAAAGGGTTAAGTGTGTCCTAGGGAGGTGCTTTCTAACTGTAAGGGGGAGTGGACTAACGGAGTACAGAGAGATCGCTGTTCCTGATCACTAGGAACAGATGATCTCTCTCTACTCTCCTTTCAGAATGGGGATCCGCCGTGTTTACATAGGCAGATCCCTGTTCTGCCTCTCTGTACCACGATCGCAGGTGGCCGACGGAATCTTGCCTGATGCATCTATTACACAAAGCGCCATACCGGTATGGCAACTCGTGCAATAGAGCCGCCTTGCCACAGTATAACTGCACCGGGCGGTCTTAAACTGATTAACCTCCACAATACATTAAACGTGCATCCACCTCAGTGCTCCCCCATTAGGCGTGTGCTCACCTCAGATAATGTGACCTCACATTTAGGCCTCATGCACACAGGACTTTTTTTTGACTGTTACAGCGGCTGTTTTTAGCTGCAGACATTTTTTTCTACAGTCAATAAACTCCCCATCATGTTATGCTATGTGTTCATGCACACATAGGCTGTTATCAGCTGTTTTTTAGCAGTGATGTTTTTGAGCTGTAAGAAAAACCAAAGAACAGAGGGTCCTGAGAGACGTTTTTCAGCTGTAAAAACGTTCAAACGCTCAAAAAAGCAGCTAAACATCGATCAACGTTTTTGGACGTTTTAGATCAATTGAGAAAAAAAAAAAAAAAAAAATGCTGGCCCTTTAAAAACGAGAAAAAATGCCGGCAATATAACGCTGGTAAAAGCTGAAAAAAAAAAATCACTGATAAGCTACTAACGTTTTTTTTTTTTTTTTAACGTCCGGTGTGCATAAAGCCTTAAGTTCGGTCAAAACCAGCTTTTTAGTCTCCCAGGACAAATAGAGCGAATCTTCCTCTTTCCTGTACCGTCAGTGTATCAGCCGTTGCTCGGGGTGTGTGTGTGTGTGTGTGTGTGTGTGTGTGTGTGTACTCACATTTGATGGGTGCTCCAGTGCACCAACAATATACAGCATATTTAATACATGAATCCAAGGCACTGCAACAAGTCCGTGCTGCTCCGATAACTGTCTCATCACACTATTCACCTCAACCCAACACGTTACGTCACAGGGTCACGCAACTTCCTGTGACGGAATCCCCCTGAAGAAGTCACATGACCCCGTGACATAACGTGTAGGGGAGGGGCGAATGGTGTTTTGAGACGCTGAGACAGTTATCGGAGTTGTTGCAGTGCCTTGGATTTATTTATTTTATTTATTTTTTGAACAGAAACGTTTTATTGTAAATTAACACCATTACAGACATTGAAAGTGAAATACCTTACAAAGTTTAACAGTCACATTTAGAACGCCTTGGATTTATAGATTAAATACGGTGTATATAGTTGGTGCACCCATCAAATGTGAGTGTTGTATCTTTTAATAAGCATGTGCAGGATGGCTACCCTCACTGTATTATGTGGCCTTGCCAAGACAGACAGTGCAGGAGGGAAGGATCTCTCCATATAGTGTCAGAGTCTTTTTACACAACGCAGAGATTTACACCTTAAGTTTCAGAGTGAGTATAACAAGCATGCTATGCTGCATATACAGACTGATTATACTCTTGTGGGTTTATGTGAGGTCACATTATCTGAGGTGAGCACACACCTAATGGGGGAGCACGGAGGTGGATGTCCCATACAGGTATGAAGCATTGTGAGGATTAAAGGAAGTTTAAAGTCACTGGTTTTCAGTGAAGCACTTTTCTGATCAATGGATTTGGATTGTTTGTATCTACAGAGAAACATTAATCAGTCTGGAGCTTAATTATCGGCATTTATAGAGCACTTTACTTGTTCAATTGAGCGCATTTTAAGAGTTGGTTCACACAGGGGCGATCAGACTTCAGGCGCGACTTTGTAGGGGATTTGAATATGACTTCAGTGTGACTTTGGGCAACTTACAACGCGACTCAAAGCAACCTCCATGCCAGGTGACTTTGCCTGTGGCCAATCAGAGAATAAATCTCTTCTGACATCATTCCTTTTACCTGGATAAATGATTTTCTTTTTCCTGTAAAGTCGCTTTAATATAGATGGGGATCGGACTTGGAGGCGACTTCCATTGAATTCTATGGGCACAAGTCGGATAGAAGTCGCCTTGAAGTAGTACAGGAACTTTTTCTGAAGTCCGAGGGACTTCAGTAGAGTCTTTTAAGACCATTCCAATTAATTTCAATGGGATTTCTTCTGTCAAGGGACTTGGGGGTGACACAAGTCGAATCCCAAGTCGCTGTAGTGTGAACCGACCCTAAGAGAGCAGAGGCATGTTTATTTCTATTTATGAAAAAAGTGTGTGCATGTTCTGTACATTTTGATCATTGATATTATTTATTTTATAACTCCCAACGCAGCATAAATCACATTATCATATTTTTGCACATTTATATTGGTTAAAATACTGACAGCTTAGCCTTAAAAATGATTTATTGGCACATCGTTATAGGTGCTCGCAAGATTTTTCATGATAGATGTAACGATCTTCGCCTCAGCCAATCGGAGGAAGCTTTGCGATCATTCATCGAATACAAAGCTTCCTGTGAATGGTTGGGCAGTGCTCAGCCTGACTCCGTTTTGTAACGGGATCAGGACAGAAAGTTTGTGTCCCACTGCAGGAACATAGCGCTGTATACTGTATTCAGCTGAGGTACAGTTAATACAGCTCGCCCAGCAAGCCCTTTTGTTAGTGCAGTAAATAGTTTGTTTGGGCCACTTAGCCTAAAAAGGACATTAAACCTGGATTTAGGGCCAATTCACACAACTGCGTTGATCAGCGTTTTAGCGGATCAATAAAAGTACCTCTAAAAACAATACATTTCCAGTGTGTCCTATTCACACCATAATGCGATGCATGCATGTCAACAGACATCAAAACGTATGTCAACAGGCGTCATTGCACTTTAAAACAAGACTAAGGCCCCTTTCACACTTGTGCAATGTGATTTTACCGTGAGGAAGCTTTGCATTCATTCATCGAATACAAAGCTGATTCATTTGGATCAGTACGACTTTGGTCCGACTTTGTTGCAACTTTGGCACAATGACAACCTATTACAAAGTTGTACAGAAATCGCATCTATATTATTCAGGTGCGATTTGCATGAGATTTTGAGGGTTTAACATTGAAGTCTATGGACCTCAAGTTACATCAAAGTTGGCCCAAAGTAATGCAGGGAATACTTTGAAGTCGGCGCGACTTTGAGGCCTCATACACACGGACGTTTTTTTGACGCCGGCATTTTCTAGCATTTTTTGCAGCTCTCCATGTTAGTCAATGGCCCCATAAAAACGTTGGCGTTTTTGAGCTGTAGATGACGTCGGCGTTAGTGAGCTGAAACTAGAACCCACAGCCATCGCGTTTTGAGGCTGTAACGTTTTGGCATTTTTTGACGCCGACGCCACAATATGCCAACAAACGCCACCTATTATTATACCGGCGTTTTCCAGCGTTTTTTGAAGCCAACGTTTTTAGGTTGAAAAATAGCAGAGGGATGATTTTTTTTTAAAAAAACGCCTATTGACGGCGACGCTCACTAACGCTCAAAAACGCAGATGCAGAACGCCGAAAAACGTCGGGCCCGAGGTTTTGTTTATTTTTTTAGAAACGTCCATGTGTATGTGGCCTAAGTCGTACAGATATGAATGGTACTCATTGGAAGTCATGGGGAACGACTTGTCATGTGGCTTCACAGTCTCAAATCGCAGGACAACTCGCACAAGTGTGAAAGGGGCCTTAAATGGATGGAAATGTACATGCATTTTCCATACATTTTAGCACAAGTCAGTGTGAATTGGCCCTTAGACTTTAAGAGAAGAAAAAAAGATTCAGTAGAGTAACTGGACCTGATGAAGATAGCAAACCATAACAGGCATCCAACCATATGTTTTATATTCTACCATGTATGAGAAAAAAAAAAAAATAATAAGTAAAAAACAGGAATCTGGCTGGTTATTTTGGACAAAGTGATCTATGATCTGTATTTTGTAACCAGTATCTTCCATTGCATAACATATTAAGCGAATATTTAAATATCCATTTCTTTCTGTATGTGTGTGATCACCTGCAACCTTTTGCTGCCAATATTCATCTGAAATTCTATACAAATCTGGAAGGATTACAAAGGTGTGAATGGCTTTCACTGTAATTGGAAATTACAAGGGACAATCTACTTAGCTGTAATAAAATCCCAGCACAGCGCTTATTATGTTCCTCTAGAGGATTCATGACCCAGATCAATGGTTTATAGTTAGTGAGCTGCTCTTTATAGAAACCTCTTGATTTGTTCACAGCCTAATACATCCCTCTCTACCAATGACTAATGCAGTTAGAAAGCTGCATACACATACCAAATATATAAATGGGGGGCATTTTTACTGGCAAAGGATTAGAATTTGTATTCATCCATTTCTGAGATAAACACAACTCTGCCACAAAGTACAGCCCTGCCTGCCTGGCAGGCTAGGAGACCTGATAATTCTCCGCCGCAGTTAGGCAACACTTACAGGTCTTGCCCCTTCCCCAGCCTGTGACTGAACAGTGAAAGAAGAAGCAGCTGAACCCTCGTTCAGCTCATCTTTCTGTCATTCTGCTCTCTTCTATAAATATGCAGACCGGCTCATTAAGCTGCTTTGGTTGGTCCTGTGGCTATCTTCACCTTCTGTCTATCTCCCTAATGCAGTTGCGGATTTTGCAGAGCAGTACTGGCAACTCTGCACACGCTCAGTTTTCAGTGAGACTTTCTATGCTGAGCATTTCCTCCCTATCACATCGAAGCAGCCCATGTGACTATAGAGTCATACATGTGGGCATATATACACAGTGGTTAATGACAGCCCACTCCCTCCTCCTCCATGCCCACTAACCAGCTAAACATAATGGGGGTGGGATATTACATGTAGATTGATGGAGGCTTCACCTCCCTGTTATTCTAAGACACAGGCTGGAGGGGTGTGACACAGCTGGCGACTGGCAGAAATCTGCCCACACCATGTTGTTTAGAAAAAAAATCTCTATCACCTCATCCCTATATATATATATATATATATATATATATATATATATATTTTTTTTTTTTTTTTTTTTATTTGTATGACAATTTGAAAAAAGTTTGATATTAATTACTTTTTTTTTACTCTGTATCCCATAGGCTGTTTTTTTTATTCTGAGTAGGTGACCAGCAGCAGAGGACTAAAAGCTCCTCCTGCTTATGTTTACCTGCAGACAGGCTGGGAAAGATCATGTGACAGCTCAATCGATTAGAAAAAGGGTACTTTATTTTTTTAAATTTAAATAATTAGAGTGCCATCATCCGCATACAGAAATAGAAGGGACAATGTAAATTATACAGTGTGTGTTTAGTATCACTTTAAGCTTTAAAGTAATTTGAACAATCAACACTGCCCGACAATAAAAACATCATTTAGATATAGGCAGCAGAAAAAAAAAAAGTCCACAAATTATATTTATTTAAGAGAGAAATCCTTTTCTTCTGACACTATTAGATATCAATATGCATTGAGAAGGACAGCAGGTGAGATATGTCATTATCCCCCTACTTTCTTATACTAGAAGGATATGGGGCAATAGGCTAGGTAGGCCAAGGCAGCCTTCCAGCTGTCTGGCCACAGGGTTATCTATTTATCGATATTTGCACAATCTACGTTAATTCCGGGACTTCTTACTCAATTACCTGGTACTTCACTAGGAGCCTTTGGGAGACAGCAATGAAAGGAGATCAAACCCCTTTAACAGGCTATGACCAAACAAAATAATAAACTTAAAATATTCTCCCTTTGACAAATTAATCTTATATGACAAGTACCACAACTAGAAAGGTTTATCCACCTTGCCAGCTAAGTTGTCTCTGAAAACAGGTGCAAATCCTTTGATGGCCTTAACTACAGCATAAAGTATGCCTATGGACTAAAGTATAGTACACACCACTAGTAAAAAACTGACAGCTCAGATTGGAATCACTGTACTAACAAGTCGATGTTAGTACAGTGATCTCCCCTGCTGTTCTCTTGTGTTCTGATAGGGGTATGGTGCCCAACCCCCCCCCCCCCCATCCCCCCAAACACTCCGGTCAGGTGTCGGTTGGCTGCTGGTTTTCCGGCATGCTTATGTGAACAGCCAGATTCTGTCGGACCGGCTGCCATACACGCTGGCTGAATGTCAGCTGTTTTTTATTGCACCAGCCGATGACACTCAAAATTCGGCCAGTGTGTACCAACTAGGCTTACCCTACAACTTTCACAGAAAACCTAAATCAGCAAAATAAACAGGGCCTGTAAGAATTTAAACATGAGATCTGCCTTGCACTCTAAAGGTGCAGGGTCCACAAGCTCCTAGTTTCACTACCTAGTCTGCCACTGACCTAGAATATGAATGCAGGTCAAGATTTCAGAATTTTGTTTAGACTTTACTGGCTGCATGCTTGTTCCAGTTGAAGGGTACATTGGGTTGGTAAACTAGAATTGGGATTACTGTCCTGGAGTTTGAAAATGTAAACATCAGCAACATTACCCATATGTCTGTCCTCCAGGGTTCACTTTACACCTTATTTATATCTATTAAACTAAACCTAGGTCATCAGTTTTGTATCTTACCTTTTTCATTTCATCAACATAAGCAACCATGGCGTCTTCCTTGGTCATGTCACCCAAAGAATTCCAGGCGTCCCTGAAAAATGAATCCAGAAGTAGAACATGCAGGTCATGTACTCCACTATTCACACAGACCTCTGAAACAATCACATGCAAAAAACAGCAAAAAAGGTTTACTGGCCATTTGAAGTAATGGGATATCAGTATTAACACAATTATTTTTAATACTATAGAACATTCTATAAACCAGGGGTCACCAAACCCCGGGTCACGGACCGGTGGCAGTCTGTGGCCTGCTGGGCGTCAGACCACGCAGCGGGGGTTGGCAGTGGGCAGAGCGAGTCAGCATGTCTTGCACTGCCACCCTCCGAACACCAGGGTGTGCTCCTGACAGTTCTTCTCAGCAGTGTTACAAGAGAGAAGTCTGCAGTGGCTCCAGCGGTCTTTACACTGGCTCCAGTATAGGAATCCCATCTGCACCGGTTCACTAAGGCTCCCACCCATCCTGCACATCTTCTCTAGCAATATGCCTGTATACACAGTGCCTGTAAGTGTATTTTAAAGGGGCTGTAAACCCTCGCAGTTTTTCACATTAATGCATGTTGTGCATTAATGTGAAAAACCTTTTCTTTTGCAGCAGCCCCCCGTTTACTTACCTGTGCCCGATCATTGCCGTGCTGGGGACGAGCACACCCACTCCAGCTGGAGTCTCGGATAGCAGCACAGCCATTGGCTCCTGCTGCTGTCAATCAAATCCAATGACGCGGGGGGGTGGCCAAATCCTGCTGCCTGTGTCAATAGACGCCGAAGCATGACTCAGGAGCGCACCCACGCGGGTGACCCCAGGGAAAGCTCTTCCCTGACCGGTCACTCGATGCAGGGAGGAGCCAGGAGCGCCACGGAGGGACCCCAGAAGAGGAGGATCGGGGCCACTCTGTGCAAAACCCTTGCATGGAGCAGGTAAGTATGACGTGTTTGTTATTTTTTTTAAAAAAAAGCTGAACCTTTAGTATCACTTTAAACTGTTTATTTCACATCACAACTAACCCCTACACGAATTTTCTCCCTGGTGCCACTATCTTTCCCCTCTCTCTTTTGCAGGCACTGGGTTCCCAGCATGGACAAGGAGCTAGCCTTTAGCAGTCAGTCAATAGTTAGCTGATGATGTTTTAATTAGTCTGCCCATACCTCCAGGTGCATTGATATCACTCTTATGAGCTCATTTTATACTTACAACCATCAGAGGATCTTTTTCATGTTGGAGACTGGTGATTGTGGACAGATCAGCTACTGTACTTATACTATCTAAAAGTGAAACTTCTTAAAGATAGGGATATATTTCATAGATCTACTACTACAGACTGCAACCCCCCCCCCCCCCCAACCACTTTTCCGTGGCCATTCCCTGGTGTCAGGGAGGTTGGGGACCGCTGCTATGAACTGTTTATATGAGATCTGCATTTTCAGACCTCACCGAAAAGCTACCAGCTACAAATCAGTTTAAAGTATATTAATATAAATCACCATTTGTATCGACCAACAGGATCCCAAAATCCAGGCCTTGCTATATTACATGGTCCTTGTGTTGCTTGTTTGTAAAAGCTGTAGAATTTCAGCATCATTTCGTTGGATGGCTGGAAAGAGCCTAAAATGTAAATTTTACAGAAATTAAGGATAACAGTTATGACTTTGGAATCTCCATACATCTACCCATTTCACCTGGTACAATCTAAGATAATGGGTAGGTGACAGAGCGCCTCTTTGTCGCCTTGTGAATGGCGGTCTCATTGACAGGCAGCCACAAGAGTTGGGAAACTGACAAGTGCAAAATACAGCTGTCAAGGGGCAACTTGTACAATGTCAAAAACCAAAAGAAAACAGAAGAAGCAAATTGCCGTGTTCTAGAGGAAATCGTAATATCAGTGTAAAGTGAACCTGATTGGGATAGCTTCTGCTGACTTATTTTAATAAAGGTAAAGGCTTAAAATGTAGCTAAAAGGCAAAACTTTTTTTTTTTTTTTTTTTTTATTTTGGATAGAGTAGAGATGGATTATAACACCCATTAGGTGTCTGTACCCCCGTTAGGTAGATTAACCATCTCCATTTGTCCTGATTACCATCATCATTGAAAATGAAAGACAGGCCAGGTTCACACTGAGTGCGGGAATGAAATGGTGCAACTTCAGCTGAACTCACACCATTTCATTACCGCATGTCAGTCCCGGTTTCACAGGCATCTGTGCAGGTTTCTGCACAGATGCCTATGGAAAAAAAAAAAAAATAATCGCAAAAAGTCGTACAAGAACTACTTTTTGAAATCAGTGCGGCGCCACACCGATTAGGACGGTGCAATTGCCGTCGATTTGGCATGTCAAATCGCATGCCAAATCGTGTCAATGTGAACCAGGGCTAAAAGAAAATCCCTAATTTGTCTTTGTCCCCAGAAAAGCAATAGAGGGGGAATCTTCATATAGGGACAATATTTCTGGAAACCCCAAGGGATTCTTTTAAGGAGTAAAAAATCTTGGTGATCTATGCATATTGCAGGACTTTTAATAAACTTTGTTGCAGATTACTACCTTTTGTTATTCTGAAGAAATAGTGATTTGTTTGTGTCCATGTGCAGAGTGAATCTATATGGGAGTGGTTTTAATATTACCAACCAGCTGCTGCACCTGGTGGGTTCAAATTAACATAGTGGCAGGGTCTGCATCTCTTTAGATGTGATTTCCCTTTGAGAGTATCTCACTAAAAATGTCATTTTTGTTGCAGGGGATGCTCAAAATCTGACTCGTATCTTAATGCAGAATCTAAGTTCTAAGAATATCAGTAAGCCAATAACACAAGCAGTAAATGACATATCTGGGGGGCGTTCTGTACACCATCTGTGTACAGAACACCTCCAGGTAGCCAAATTTTATTATATTTTACAGAAAATGACAATGCTGCAGATTGAAAATGGAAAGATGATTTTTAGTAACATTCAATTACAATATGACTTGCGTCTTAATTGTATACGCTATATCTTTTTATTTGGTAATTTTTTTCCCCCACAAAACTGGAGTTACCTTTTAAATTTCCAGGGATTTCCTCTCACTTCCTTGGCTATAGGACAGGAAATAAAGGTAAATCTCTCCAAAAGGAGATTGCAAAAGGCAACTGACGGGTTATAACCCTCCCTTAAAGTGGAGTTCCACCCACATTTCACTCATCATGAGGCACTAATGTGCATCCTTAAAATGAACTGGCAATTTATTATTTTTCTTTCTGTTCAGTTACCTAATTTATGCCCAATTTTACTTCCTGCTTTAGGAGCCATACGTCAATTCCGGCTTTGCATTGGTTCCTGGGAGATCTTGGTCAGCTTGACATGGCACTGCTCCCATAACATTTAACATTGGCGTCTATGGAAAATCTTGGCCAGCTTGACAAGGGCACTGCTCCAGTGCCATGTCAACCTGACCAAATTTTCCAAAGAAGCCAGTTAAATGTTACTGGGGCTGTGCCATGTCAAGCTGGCCAAGATTTTCCCATATATGGCAATGTTAAATGTTATGGGATCAGTGCCATGTCAAGCTGACCATGACTGCACTGCACATGCGCGAGATCAGCAGGTGCATGCTGGGTAGCCAGCATGCACAGAATCCAGGAAGAAGGACACTGTGGCATCAGATGCCCACACTGCAGATGGCAGCGCTGTGCAGAAACTTCACTAAGCAAGAAAAGATGCTGCAAATATAGAAAATTGGGCATAGTTTACAGCATTGTTACACCTTTTACATTGCACAAGGCACGAGTATTCGAGGAGTATTTTTACCTTAACAGTCATATTTCGGCCAGAACTCCGCTTTAAGCATAAGGCGGGAGGCATTGGCGAGTTCAACAGAAACCGGACGATATTGGTCCGTGTGTACTGCAGTTGGTTTAACAGAAGCTGGCCGAAGCTTCTGTCGGAAGGACATGACCTAAAAAGGTCTGCTGATTGCCTTCCAATCTGCGCTCTCAGCCAATTGCTGAGTGCGCTGACCGGAGGCTTCTGGGGGGGGCATCCCCTTTTCAGAACACAATAGCACAGCAGGGGAGATCGATGTACTAACAATGCATAGTTAGTACAGTAACTCTGATCTGAGCTGTCAGTTTTTTTTTCACTCAGCCCTGCTGAGCTGAATGGAAATAAAACTATTAGTGTGTACCAGGCTTAACTCTATCCAAAAGGAAAAACATGTTTGCCTATAGTTCTACTTTAAGGCTTTTTTCCCTACTTACAGAAGCCAGAACAGTGAGATGTCAGGATGCCTGATATGCGCATACTTGTCTCAGACTGGTGCCTCACTAGGCAGACACTGATAGTAGGACATCCATGGAACGTGTCCCTTTACAAACAAGTCAGCAGGGCTTGCTCTCATTTGTCCTGAAACATTTCCCTGAAATAGGATTAAATTAACTACCAGCTCTCGACTACTAGTGGAACTGCACCTTCTCGCAGAACCCAAAAGCATGATGCTAGTAGGGCATTTGGCAACATTATTTTGCCACAGCATAAAAAAAAAACACATGAGCTGTCCACCAATAGTATGGATTATAAATTAACAAAAGAGTGATATAAAAAATATGCTGCAATTCTTCAGAGAAAATAAAAATCACTAGACTTCCACATTTTACACTACAATAAAATGTAGACAGGAAAGTCACAATTAGGCTCACCTAAAAGCATTGGAGCAAACTTGGGTCCAAAATGCAGATTCCAGAGCTCATGCTTTCTTTATACGCCAGGCAAAGTACAAAGGCCACAATCCACTGTCACCACTTTACATTACTATCCAAAACATTCCCAGGTTTAGCATAAAATATGTATGTAAAAGGGACACACCACTCCCACAGTACCTGGAGCATGGGAAGTTCATGCATAGAAGGTGATTGCTTAAACTCAAACATTATATACACTATATTATCAAAAGTATTCGGACGCCTGCCTTTACACGCACATAAACTTTAATGGCATCCCAGTCTTCGTCCGTAGGGTTCAATATTGAGTTGTCTCACCCTTTGCAGCTATAACAGCTTCAACTCTTCTGGGAAGGCTGTCCATAAGGTTTAGGAGTGTGTCTATGACAGTGGTTCTCAGCCTCCGTCCTAAAGTACCCCCAACGGGTCATGTTTTGGGAACTTCCCTTAGATAAAACAGCACTTATCAATACCATGTCATTGATATGGCTTTAAAGCAGCTGTGAAAAGTAAAGGAGAACCTGAAAACATGGCCCGTTGGGGGGACTTGAGAGCCGAGGTTGAGAACCACTGGTTTATGGAAATGTTTGACCATTTTTCATAAGCACATTTGTGAGGTCAGGCATTGATGTTGGATGAGAAGGCCTGGCTTACAGTCTCCAATCTAATTCATCCCAAAGGTGTTCTATTGGGTTGAGGCTCTGTGCAGGCCAGTATAGTTCCTCCACCCCAAACTCCCTCATCCATGTCTTTTTGGACCTTGCTTTGAGCACTGGTCCAAATCACTTGGTGGAGGGGGGATTAAGCTGTGGGGTTGTTTTTCAGAGGTTGGGCTTGGCCCCTTAGTTTCAGTGAAGGGATCTTCAGCATACCAAGACATTTTGGACAATTTCATGCTCCCAACTTTGTGTGAACAGTCTGGGGATGGCCCCTTCCTGTTCCACATGACTGCGCACCAGTGCAAAGCAAGGTCTATAAAGACATGGATGAGTGAGTTTGGGGTGGAGGAACTAGCCTGGCCTGCACAGAATCCTGACTTCAACCAGACAGAACACGTTCCCATAGACACACTCCTAAACCTTGCAGACAACCTTCCCAGAAGAGTTGAAGCTGTTATAGCTGCAAAGGGTGGGCCAACTCAATATTGAACCCTACGGACTAAGACTGGGATGTCATTAACCACTTCCCGACTGTGTCACGTACATTTACTGCTTCAAGTTGGCAGCGTAGCGCAAATCGCTGTCTATAAACGCATGCCAGGGGGTGAACTTGCACTGCTGCTGGCAAGCTCACATGCCCGCCGCACACTCCGAGCGGGACCGTGGGTCGGGGAGGAGTCGATGTCTGCCAGCGACCGGCGATCGTCTGTTATCTGATGTAAACACGCCAGTTCCCCGCTCTGAGGGGGGACATGACCGATCTGCTGATCTCTGTCACTGGGATCAGTTAGATCTCTTATGCCCCTGGCAGCTCAGTCCCCACAAAGTTAGAACACGTACGGGGAACAGTTATCCCCTACATTGCCCCCTGCAGGTTAACTCCCTCACTGCCAGTGACATTTATACAGTAATCAGTGGCTATTTACATTTCTGATCGCTGTATAAAATGTCAATGGACCAAAAGTGTCAAAAATGTCCGACATTTCCGCCACAATACCACAGTCCCAATAAAAAAATCGGAGATCACCAACATTACTAGTAAAAACAAAAAAAATAAAAATAAAAAACACGCCATAAATGAACTCTCATGGTTTGTAAATGTGGCAACTTTTGCGCAGACCAATCAATAAACGCTGATTGCGATTTTTTTCTTTTTTACCACAAATATGTAGAAAAAAAAAAAAAAAATATATATATATATATATATATATATATATATATATATATATATATATATATATATATATATATATTTATTTTTTTCAAAATTGACGCCCTTTTTTTTGTTTATATCGGTGATCAGAAATGACGCAGAAGGCGATCAAATACCACCAAAAGAAAGCTCTATTTGTGGGAAAAAAAGGACGCAAATTTTGTTTGGGTACAATGTCGCACGACCGCGCAACTGTCAGTTAAAACGATACAGTGCCGAATTGCAAAAAGTGCTCTGGTCCCAATGTGGGAAATCCTTCCGGGGCTGAAGTGGTTAACGTTAATATTCCTGTAAAGGCAGGCGTCCCAATACTTTTGGTAATATAGTGTAGGTTGATATTATGTGTGGCCCTTTGGTGATGTCAGGGACCACATTTGAGGCCCCCCTTTAGCTCATAAGAGGACAACCACTGCCCAACACAGTCAGGCCTGTTATCTCCTGCAATGTTTTGATCAGCATGGTATAACAGCACTGGGGTTGTGCTTGCCAGTTGCTGAATGCTTTTGCCAAGGGTCCCCATTTAGCCTCTATGTAATCGGAGTGTGCAGATCGGAATCGCTAGCCTATAGGTCTCCACACTTTTTGGGCTTGATATGAAAACTTGAGAAAGGACAGTTCTCCAATAATATTGGCCCCCATGAGCTGGATGTTGCCTTTGTGAGAACTTTCTTTTCTCCCCTTCTACAAATATGACCATTTGCTTATTAATAAAAAAGAAATGTCAATGGAATGGATGGATTCTTACCATTTTTGGGCAAGCTTTGGATGACGCTCACAGCGGCTTCAAATCTTTTTTGGTGAAGTGGTTTTGTGTCTGCCATAATGGTGCTTGGAGTGGTACAAAATGGTGAACCTGAGATCAAAATGCTGCACGACATAAAAAGAGATTAGAAACGGAGTCCAAGGAAATCCTAACATCACAAACATACTGAAATTTGCCAGGGAATTTTCCCCCAGAGCTGATTGAATGAAGTGAAGCTCTGCCAACTTCTGCCATCAAAATTATGTGCAAGAAAAAGTGCTGCTTTTTTTCCCACGCACATGGGCTCTATTCTTCCTTAGAGACGTTCACCTTTTGAAAAATAATATAAAACGCACTTTTTTTGCGGGTAAAAAAGAAAAAAGTGCGTATCATTTTTTCTCTAAGGATCCTGAAGAGCATTGCATCCGCAGGAGGTCACGGGTGCAATGCCAGCCACACTGTTTTCAAATTGTGACAGCGGGCGTGGAGAGAGCATCCCCAACCTACTGTCACAGGGGGGTAGGAAGGGAATCAGAGGGAGAGGGGGTGAATGCTGAACATGTTACAACTTAAATATGGTTGTAACATGTTCAGAAGGGTGAACTTATCCTTTAAAGTGAAATTTCACCACCAAGTTCTGAGGAAAGATTTCTTACAAAGTGAACAGCTTGCTTTTAGTAAATCAACCCCAAAATAAATAAATAAATAAATAATGTGCACACTTGACCACTTTTAACTGTCTAACACCCCCCCCCCCCCACACACACACACAGATCCAGAAAATAACATGGACTCACACAATCATGACCATCATATTCAAGGATAAGATCATAAATGACCCTTAGGATCAAATAGCATGGGCACGTTTTCATCTCTAACTACCAAGCAGCTTAAAAGCGGTAGTAAACCACTGCAATAAAAAAAAAAGTAAAAACGGTTTCCCTGCAAAATAATAGCATAATGTGCTAGTATGCATCGTATACTAGCACATTATTCAATTGTTACCTTTAGGCCCCTTTCACACTGAGGAGCTTCAAAACTGCCAGTAAAACACTGAGCACTTTTGAAGAGCTTTTCATTCATTTCAACGAAGAGGGGCGTATTTTTCACAGCCCTGCCAATGCACCACCCCAGTGTGAAAGCATTCATTGATTTTAAAGGAAATGGGTTTTTATGAGCTTTTCAAGTGCTTTTTTTAGCGTGAAAGTGTCTGAAAAGCGACTCCGTGTGAAAGAGACCACCACCACAGAGATGGCTTCCATCTTACACCAGTCTTCCTTCCAGGTTCACGGATTTCGGCTGTGTGAGTGGCACAGTATGCCGGACCTTCAGAGCGCATGCGTTGGGGACGTCGCTGGCTGCATCCTAAAATGGTGTAAGATTAGGAGATATTCATTTTACCGACAGGTAAGCCTTATTATAGGCTTACCTGTCTAAAAATCACAAAGCGGACTTTACTACCGCTTTAAAGTAGAACTAAAAGCAAAACTTTTTTAAACTTTGGAAAGGGAGGAGGGCTCTAACCGGTCAGTTTTTTTTGCCATCTGCGTCCCATTGGGGAGATTTCCCTTCTCTTCCTGTCCTTTATTCAAAACAGGAAGTGAGAGGAAATCCCTCCAAAGTGAGGGAATCAGGAAAAGTGTTCCAATCAGAAGATTTCCCTTCTTTACAGTTATGGTAACAACCTAAAATTTGGGATTTTCTTTCACTCTCAATAACAATAGTAGACCATGTGAATTTCTCTAACGGGGCAAAGACAGCAATAAAATCTGATAGGTCAAACAATAAACATTAAAATTAGTGCAGAAACACCAAGTCCAATGTGAACAGACAGCGCTCCGAAGACAAATCGTATGTCTTTAAAAAGTCCAAGTGCTATAGTGCAAAGATTTCAATTAAAGTGCAAAGTTTGACAGCTGCCATCGTTAGCCATTTTTTTTTTTTTTTTGTTTACAAACAATCTTTTTATTAGGAAGGTCAGATGCAATTACAGTTTCACATGTGCAATCGTTATCCTATAGGTGGGAGTCCCCGTCACCACATCCATAGAACACCGCGTGAGCACCGCTCCCCCTGGGGTCAAAACTCACCAGATGCAAAGTAAATTGTAAGTGTAATTAGGATACAGCTTGGATTCTTCCAACCGATTAAAGCTGTTCACATGGGCGCCCGTCTTCTGTAGCTTATGGGACCAGCTCTTCACTCCGCTCAGCTATGCCATTAGCAACCAGCACATTGATCAACCACTGCTGATCCACTACAAAAATACCGGGAGGCAAATTACATTTGATGGGCTTGCAATTTACTTTTCATCCGGTGAGCTTTGACCCAGGGGGAGCGGTGTTCCCTTGGATGTGGTGAGGGGACTCCCACCTATAGGATAACGATTGCACACGTGAAACTGTAATTGCATCTGACCTTCCTAATATAAAGATTGTTTGTAAAGAAAAAAAAAAAAAAAAAAGGCCAACGATGGCAGCTGTCAAACTTTGCACTTTAAAGCGGAGTTCCACCCAAAAATGGAACTTCCGCTTTAAGCACTCCTCGCCCCCTTACATGCCACATTTGATGTAATTATTTTTTCTTGGGGGGGGGGGCTAGTGTGTCCCCAGGTTTCAGAGGGACTTCCTGTCCCTCTTCCACCTTCCGCCTCGGCAACTCCTCCTCTCCTCCTAGGTGGCCCTCCCTCCTGGCAATCTTCTGGGACACGTCACAGGTCGCAGAAGATTGCCTGGCCACTAGGGATGCGCAGCGCGACTCGCGCATGCGCAGTGGGTGCCCGGCCATGAAGCCGGGCCAGGTGCCCACACTAGGAATGCCGGTGCCGCAGGGAGGAGGGGGGAGACAAGCGAGGCTTTGGGAGCAGCCGTCGCTGGACCGGGAGACAGGTAAGTTACTGTTTATTAAAAGTCAGCAACTACACTTTTTGTAGCTGCTGACTTTTAATAAACAAACAAAAGTGTGGAACTCCGCTTTAATTGAAATCTTTGCACTATAGCACTTGGACTTTTTAAAGACATACGATTTGTCTTCGGAGCGCTGTCTGTTCACATTGGACTTGGTGTTTCTGTACTAATTATAATGTTTATTGTTTGACTTTTATTGGAGTTGTAAAACAGCTGCTCCAGGGTAATCCTTCATTGAGAGAATATTGTTTGTTTTTGCTGTAACCACATTTCCTTAGGTGCTGAGTGAGGGTCTTTGTTTGGGTGGTCCTTTTAGTAGGTTACACTGATATAAAATCTGATAGGTGTTCTAATCCCCCTGCTCCCTTTTCATCTGTTAATAAAACCATTGGAAGTGTTTTGTTATAGCTGTTCAATAAGGAAAAAATAATGCCTGCTGATCCTGCCAGAAATCTTTGAGCCAACTTCCTGTGCGCTCTGCCTGCGCTGTACTCTTATCAATAGGAATAAGCATGCATTTGTTCAAAACCAGCTCTAGGTCATTGCTGCTCCAATGAGCTCTGGGTGGGGGATTTCCCTCTCCACAGCCCCATGTACACAAGACAGCAGGAATGCGCTGACATCATTCACCAAATATGGCGGACTCCCGCCCTAAAGCTGCTGTTAAAGTGGCTGTAATCCTCAGGCATGGACAAAGCATATCCCTCTATAGCAGGGATCTTCAAACTACGGCCCTCCAGCTGTTGCGGAACTACACATCCCATGAGGCATTGTAGAACTCTGACATTCACAGACATGACTAGGCATGATGGGAATTGTAGTTTCTGAACAACTGGAGGGCCATAGTTTGGAGACCCCTGCTCTACAGTGTGTACTTCTCCAAATTAAAAGGATATCTAAAGGTCGTTTTTAAAAAACAAAAAAATATAATATATATCATACTTATCTCCTCTGTTCAGCGGTTTTGCACAGAGTGGCCCCGATCCTCCTCTTTTGGGGTCCCTCAGCAGCGCTCCTGGCTCCTCCTCTTCTCAAGTGCCCTGTTGGAGAGCCACTTTCCCTGGGGGCACATGTGTGGGTGCACTCCCGAGTCCTTCTGCTGCGTCCATTGACACAGACAGCAGGACTTGGCCCCACTCCCGTGTCATTGGATTTTATTGACAGCAGCGGGAGCCAATGGCTGCTATTAATCTATCTAAACAAGACCAGAGACACCGGCTGGAGCTGGTGTACTCATCCCTGTCGCTGGAAAGATCGGGTTCGGGTAAGTAAAAGGGGGGCAGCTGCATCACAGGAGGTTTTGCACCTTAATGCATAGAATGAAGTGTTACTAAATCCACAACAGTGAAATCAGTCTGTATATGCAGTAAAGCATGCTTGTTATACTCACTGTGGAACTTAAGGGGTTAATCTTCTGCATTGTGTAAAAAGGCTGTTTTATCTTGTATGCATAGAATTTTCCCCTCCCTGCACTGTCTATCTGGGGTTGGCTAGCTAACACAGGCAGGGTAGCCGACCTGCACATGCTCAGTTGTGTCTTTTATCTTGGAACGAACATTTCCTTGTTCTCAAAGCTAGCCAGGTCACATGATATTGACTTCACACATGTGGGCGTGTACAGAGGCTGTAGTGGAAATCTCCTCCTACCTGAACTCACAGCACTGGAAAAACTGTGCAGGTTATCATGTAACTGTGGTATACAGATCATCCAAAAAGGTATATAGTGGCAATATTTTAATGTAAAAAGAAGATTTATAAGCTGTGGGCATCATGGGGGGGGGGGCAAATTAATGCTTTTCATATTACTGGGTTTAGTAACACCTTAAGATGAAAAACCTTGAGGGTTTACAACCCCTTTAAAGCGGAGTTTCTCCCCCCCTCAGGTGTCACATTTGGCACCTTTCGGCCTTTAGACAGGTGTCCTTTTCCACACATCCGGGAGCTCTGGGCGATCACCACGGCCGCTGACGTCAGCAGCCCGGCTCCCTCCTCCCTGCTTGCTCTGCTACTGGCCATCTGGCCAATAGCAGAGCCTCACGCATGCGCAGTAAGGTGCCCAGCGTGAAGCTGTAATGCTACATGTCCAGGTTCCCTTACCCGCAATGGAGGCAGCTGCACCTGTCCCCCGATCCGAAGATCGGCGGCGGGTGCAGACATCGTTGGACTCCAGGACAGGTAAGTGTCCTATTATTAAAAGTCAGCAGCTACTGTATGTGTAGATGCTGACCTTTAATTTTTTTTTTTCCCTGGTGGACACCAAGAGAAAAAAGGTGACTAGGGAGGGACCTCCAGCTGATTGACAGCCTCGGGGGGGGGGGGTGTCCATTCCCTCCAATCAGCTCTCCATCCTGAGCATCACCCCCTTTTTCTGAAATCTCAGACAAGCTTTATAAATTCTGTACTCTGAACGGATGTAGAGAAAGAAGACTGCAGATAGACAGGTGCAAATTACGTAGGAGGATTTGTTTCACCTGAGGCCAGTCACTTCACTGGGCATGTGGGAAAGGTTTACAACCACTAAAGGGGTGGAGATACTGCCAATATGGTGGATTCCCTGTCCCACAGCTGACATTACAAAGGGGTGGGGATGCTGGTGACATCATCGACCTAATATGGTAGATTCACGGTTACAAAGGGGCAGGGAAATCCAACACCAGCAGTTCATTGGACCAGGAATGACAGCCGTCAGACCCAAACCCAGTTCTGAGCAAACACAAGCAATGTTCGAGCTCTATATGAACTACAACCCCCTCCCCCCCCCCAATGTTATGGAGATGATTAATAGAGGGGGTGTTTTATAGTCCTGTCCTAGAGTGACAACACTGCTCCTCCATAGATACAGCACTGGGAGTTTTGTCACCCTAAAACAGAAAGTGTTATTGGCAGGATCACCTGGGGGAAAATATAAATGAACTTCAGGGCAATTTCACACTGAATGCAGTTTGATGCATTTTGGACTGCACTCCAACTGCATAGACAGCCCAAAATCAAGGTAATCCTATGAGTATAGTTCACACCATTGCAGTGCAAAAAAAATAGTGCATGCTGCATTTTTCTGCACTGCAAATGCAGGAAACGAACTACAAAACGTGCTTCAGATGCCCATGCACACAGGAAACTGCACATAACTGCGCGTCTTTGACTGCATGTCTACCTGCATTAGAAGTGGGCCACAATCTTCTGCTGTGACGCATCGTATGCCCATTTACTGGTCCGGGAATATGAAATATCTGCGGCTTTCTCATCTCTTCTCCCCAGCTGACAGGACGGGCTATGCGGGTTCTGAATGGTGTGCGCCAACCAATTAGAATGCCTCCTATATGTACCTTTACGAGGTATGTTTATAAGATTAAGCCACAGGGATTTCAGATCCCTGGACTGATAAAGCGACTATACGATGCAACAAAGCGGGTGATTGTGGCGCTCAAGGTTAGCAGCGGGACCGGGGGGGGTGAACTTACCCTTTAAAGGGGCGCGATGCATTTGAAGCACGATTGTAGCGCATTCCCTGCATTTGCAGAAAAATGCAGCATGCTCTACTCTTTTTTTTTAACTGCACTGCAAGGATGTGAACAATGTCCATAGGATTACCTTGATTTTGGGCTGTCTATGCACTTCAAAACGCATCCAACTGCACTTGGTGTGAAAGGGCCCTAAAGCCAGCAAAGCCAAACCCCCAAAAAAAAGATATAGAAAAAAGCACTGCAAACGCAGCTCAAAACGCACGTCAAGTGCATCTCAAACGTGCTTCAAATGCATGTGTTTACACAGTCAAAAACGCGCAGTTATGTGCGGTTTCTGGTGTGAATGGGTCATGCCAGATGCACTGGGTTGCATTTTTGACCGGACGCCAACTGCATAGACAGAGGTTATCCTATGGGCATGGCTCATACTGGCGCAATGCAGTTAATAAGGACAGCAAGCTGCATCTTTCAGCCCTGCAAATGCACAATAAAAATGCAGCGCAGTACACATGAAAGCCCAAAGACGACAGCAGTGACCGCCAAGGAAATGCAAGCTTGGGAAAAATGCAGCGCAACGCACGTAAAAAATGTGCAGCAAATGCAAGAAAGCGCATGCAAAAAATGCACCGTTTCTGGTGTAAATGAGCCTTTAAATAACAAATAAAATAAGAAAGAGAAAACTAACACAGGCACCACATTTTAGGACTGATAATCTGCAATCTAATGCATTCCCCTTGTTGGGTGTGGAGTAGATAAACCACCCAGCTTCCATTGTATAGCATTATCTGGGGGGAGGGGATGCCTCCTCTCCATATTAGAAGATCCATACACCGGGCTGCCAGGTGACAGCACTGCAATGGATACAAAGGTCATCGGATGAGGCCCAGCATCGCACACACATCATAGATACACAGCCCGGTACCGCGCACAGGAGCCCCGGCCTCCCCCACTCCGGGCGGACACAATCACACCGCCGGTCACCTGTGATCGCAGCACCGGAGCCCGCAGCCTTCATCCTGGCCCCATCTGTTATGGCTCGCCGCACGGCATCATGGGAAGTGTAGTCCGCGGAGACCTGCGTAAACACGCGAACGCCCGCCCACCCCTGGTCCTTTCCTTTTCCTTCTTCAACAACTTTATTAAAAACAGTATTTCCGCCAGCACAGCAAACTGTGCCCCACATTGAGCAGCACGTCACGTGACAGCAGCCATTTTGTCCGCTGGGGATGGGCGGGGTTGTGTTTTATTGATTTGTTTGTCGCAATTCTAGGATCAGTTGGTAAAATGTGAATAAAAATAAAAACTCTTTTGGTCACGTGTGTGATTAGGGAGATTTTCCTTCACTTGCTGTACAGCTGGGGAGTAGAAAGTAAGAAAGCTCAACTGGGGACAAAAATAGGAGAGCTCATTCACACACCACCATTGTCCACAGATTATCAATGCATTGCTGGAGCACCAAGGAGACAACTGGTTTCTATGTGCCCTGCTCACACCTCTCAATGCTGCAGCCAGGCGCAGACATTTTTGCACATAGTTTGCCAACATTCTCCAAAAAAAAAATTGGGGGTACTTTTTTCCTGTAGGCAGAGTATTATTTTAGTTAGGCGTGGAGCATTCAATTGTAGGCGTGTTCTAGTAGGAATGAGAAAATGCGTTGAGCGAAGCACGGCGAAAAGTGGCCGTAGTTTAAATTGTGCTAAACATTGGGTGTGGCTTAAAGGGGGTGTGGTTAAATAGAGTTGCCTTATATAGTGGAGAATGTGGTAATATATAGGGAAAGAAAAAGGAGAAAGAGGGAGTGAAAAACAAAGAAAGAGAGAGGGAGAGATAGAAAAAGAAAGAAAAGGGGATGGAGAGAGAAAGAGAGAGGAAAGGAGAGAGAGAAAGATGGAGGAGAGAGAAAGAAAAATAAAGGAAAGGGGACAGAGGGAGAGAGAGGGAAGGAGAGAGAAAGAAAGAGAGAGGGGTGGAGGGAGAGAGAGAGAAAGATGGAGGGAGAAAGAGGGATTGAGGGAGAGAGAAAGAAAGAAAAAGGGGGATGGAGAGAGGGAAAGAAAGAAAGATGGAGGGAGAAAGACGGAAAGAGAGAAAGAAAGAGAAGGAAAGAAAGAGGGATGGAGGGAGAGAGAGAGAAAGAAAGAGAGGGATGGAGAAAGAAAGAAAGGGAGAGAGAAAGGAGGAGATGGAGAGAGAGATCTCTGTGTTCCTGCCCCTGGCGGGAGGGATAGAGAAAGAATGATGGAGGGAGAGAGAAAGAAAGAAAAAGAGGGATGGAGGGATAGAGAAAGAGGGATGGAGGGAGGCAGAGAGAAAGAACGAGGGATGGAGAGAGAAAGAAAGGGAGAGAGAGAGGAGGAGATGGAGAGAGAGATCTCTGTGTTCCTGCCCCTGATGCCTACTAAATACAGGTTCAACCATAATACATTTTATTCTTTGCAGACAGAGAGAGCTTCTAGTACTGTTCAGCAATAATAAACTTTGTTCTTCCTCGCCTTAATCACTAACGCAGTTGGCTTCTTTCCACAGCAGCTCCATGCTACAACACGGCCAGTAATGGATAGCGCACCCTTTGGCTGGGACACGGTGCAGCCCACCTCCTGCTACCTCCTCAGCCAGTAGCTGGCTGAAGTTTTCTGTAACATCGCTCCCTCTCCCTCCATTACCCAGTCCCGACTACCAGCTTACTAAGCTTACTATGTGGGCGCCGGCCCTGGATGACACCTTTGCTTACCATGCCCACGCCGCACCAGGTGACGGTGGAGCAGTGCAGCTTTTTATGGGGGATCAGACCCCCGTGGCCAAGTCTGACCCTGTCCAGAGGCCAAGTCTGACCCTGTCCGGGACAATGTCTATTTTCCAGGATTCTGACAGGGACAGGCTCAGACCGGACATGGTTCTGAATTCCGTGAATGTCCTGGGCAAATTGGGACTGTTGGCAACTATGTTTTACATTGGATAACCTAGGGCTCGTTCAAAACCCCATAATTGAGCGCCACTTTTACCAATCCTCCCCCAACCGCTACCCTCTTTAGCTACAGAGGAAGACTGCAGCAGGAGTTATACCCCCTGTGGCTTTCAGCCTACTGAACGTGACCCATTCAAGTGAATAGGGCTGCTCTGCAAGCACCCCGCAAGCACATGCAATGCATATAGTTGTGATGTGCTAGTGTGGTGAACAAGGGGCCAAAGAAAGCAGTTAGAAAGTATTACAATACTTCTTCACTGCCTGTCAAAGGCTTTCTGAAGAGCAATCTTCAGGCCAAAGCAAGTGTAAACGAGCCCTCAAAATACCACAACATGTTGCAACAAGCTGCGGTGTGCGTAGTCTTGAATTAGAGGTGTCATTGTGTGATTCCACTGTGTCGTTAAAGTGCATCACACCATCCTACATAGCATACACCAGCCCATAGTGTTTTAGAATGCAGGCCAATGTGAACAAGCCCTAAAATTTGATAGAAGAATCTCCTCAACCTAACAGAGGTCTAAACATTCCCTTGTTGTAAATGTAGCCAGGTGCTTACCTAAGAACGGAGAGTGAGAGAAACACTGGCTGCAGCTGCTCTCTGTAGCTGCTGCCCTGCGGTACTGAACTGGTTAACGGCCATATCAGGAAGAGAAGGGAGCTGCTGAGCAGGAAGAGTTCAATAGACTGAGTCAAGCAGCACTGCACTGTGGGGACTGTAGTCCAGAGAAGAGAGACTATGCTGTAATAAAGAGCTTTTGAACTGCATTTCTCAGAGGGAGATTGCCAGAAGGAGGGGAAAGAGCTACATTTTGTCAGGCAGTACTGGACACAGCTTCCTCTTGTCATGAGGGAGCCCAGAGAATGCACCTCACTGTCCCATCCTGCACCACCACTACTGCACAATGATGGCCTAAGCAGGATCCGGAGTGCTGAGTCCAGGTGTGCCGACAGCCATAGTCACCAGGGTGCAGAGCAGAGAATGGACAAATCGTTGTGTGTGACCAGATGGTGAGCTGCAATATTGCTGGGACTGGTGTGCTGCTGCTGTGGGCATTTACTATCTGCTGTTATAGAAACTGAGCCTTTTAGGAACTGATCATACAGACATCTAGTTGCTTTATTGCTGCCTTCAGGCTTTACTTGGACTATTCTCATGTGTACCGATGGTACAACTGGGCCCAAAGCTAGCCGGCTGAATAGTTAGGACTAAAGACTGCCTCTCTACAGCTGCTACTCAGAGAACTTCACCTTTTGCTTAGGCTAAGACCCCTTTCACACTGAGGCAGTTTTCAGGCATTTTAGCGCTAGAAATAGCGCCTGAAAACTGCCTCCCATGCTGCCTGAGTATGAAAGCCCGAGTGCTTTCACACTGGGGTGGTGCGCTTGCGGGACGGGAAAAAAAGTTCTGCAAGCAGCATCCGTATACAGCACTCCCAACCCGCCCCTGCCCATTGGAATGAATGGGCAGCCCTTCCGAAGCGCCTGAAAAGTGCTTCAGAAGTGCCACAACTCAGGCGTTTTTAACCACTTCACGCAAATCACTGTTTATATACGGTGGTCAGGAGAAGTGGATGTATCGGGGTATAGCCTGCAGCTACAGGCTATACTCCAGTACCATTTTTTAGAGCGGGTGGTCGGCTAGCTGGTAATAGTGGCCGATCCGGCTCTGGAGGCGCTCAGCCATTATCCCAGTCAGTGAGAGGGGACATCCTCCCTCCCGCCGCCTTCCGCCGCTCTTCCCCGGCCTCCCGTCCCACCGGCTGGCTGTGAGGAGCCCCGATAAAAGCCGGAATCAGCTCAGATCAGGTCTTCGTGAAATTCCAGAAGTGACGGCACAACATTACTTCCGGTTTACTCAGCGGCCAATGGCGCCCATTTTAAAAAAATGACAGTATTCAGAATCGCCATTTTTGATGATCTGAATACTTTTAAGTGCAATGGCCCGCATATGTCATTAAGTCGTGCCCGCATATGAAAACGGTATTCAAATTACACATGTGAGGTATCGCCGCGATCGCCAGAGTGTGAGCAATAATTCTAGCAAAGGACCTCCTCTGTAACTCTAACCTGGTAACCATTAACATTTTTTTAAAGCGTCGCCTATGGAGATTTTTAAGTACCATCGTTTGTCGCCATTCCACAAGTATGCGCAATTTTCAACCATAACATGTTTAGTATTTATTTACTCGGCGTAGCATCCTCTTTCACAATATTAAAAAAAAAATGGGCTAACTTTACCGTTGTGCAAATACCGTGTGACATAAAATATTGCAATGACCGCTATTTTATTCTCCAGAGTGTTTTCTAAATATATATATATATATCGTGTTTGGGGGTTCTAAGTAATTTCCTAGCAAAAATACTGATTTTAACTTGTAAACAACAAATGTAAAAAAGGTCTCTGGGGCTGAAGCGGTTAACCCCTTCTTGGGGGGGTTAAAAGCGCCCCACTAGCTGCTGAAAAGCGTTGCTTAAACGGTGGAAAAGCACTGCTAAAATGAGCAGCGATTTACCGCTAACGTGGCCCCAGTGTGAAAGGGGTCTAAGAGGTACCTCTCAGGGGACATTGCACCATATCCTAGCCATTCTCATAGAGTGCACTTTAGACTAGTTACAGTATTATTACTATTCACATGTCAGGTAATGCTTATATGCACTGTTTAGAGCTCTGTCACACTGGGGCGGTGTGGGTGGTAGCGGTAAAGCGCTGCTAGTTTAAGCGTCGCTTTACCGATGTTATAGCGGCGCTTTTCGGCCGATAGTGGGATGTTTTTAACCCCCAAGAAGGGGTTAAAAATGCCTGTGGTGTGGCGCTATTTTTAGCACTAAAGCGCCTGAAAACCGCCCCAGTGTGAAAGGGGCTTTATTGCTGACTTTGCCAATTCATAAATTAATCTCAGTCTAGTCATACAGAACTCTATTCTACGTTAGCTTGGCATAGTGATTATACTGTCTAGTGGACCGTGTCTGAACCTACCTTCTGTGTGTTCATTTATGCTCAAACCACCATTTCTTCTAACCCGTAGCAGTAAATTGAGTTAATTTACCACTAAATGGTTTTGTGTCTATTTCCTTGTACTAACTTACAGTTTAGTTAAGGATATCTATGCTTAGGTTCTTCTAAATGCTTGCAGTAACTTTTATTCAACCAGGTGTGTCAGGGGTGTTCTTGGAGTCGAGGAGCAGAATAGAGAATCCAAATTACCAAGCAGCTCCTGCATGGGTTGCGCTAAACCCAGCTTTAGGCCCCTTTGCACACGGGCTCCGCTGCTCAGCGGGGATCCATCCTTTATCCCCAATGAGCGGCGGATGACAGGACAGTCTCTGCACTCTGTGCAGAGACTGACATGTCACAGCTCCATTCTCCTCTATGGAGGATCAGATGAACACGGACCGTCTGTCCGTGTTCATCCGATCCAATCCGCTAGATGGATGGAAAATAGGGTTTCCATCCGTCTGTTTTTGGCGGATCGGAGCGGATTGAATGTCAGCGGACATGTCACCGCTGACATCCATCGCTCCATAGAGGACAATGGAGGGTCCGTTCGGGTCCGCCTGAAAAACTGACAGGCGGACCCGAACGATCCGCTCGTGTGAAAGGACTCTTGATCTCATAGTTTTTTTTTTAAAGTCAGCAGCTACAAATACTGTAGCTGCTGACTTTTAATATTAGGACACTTAACTGTCCGTGAATCCAGCGGTGTCTTCACCCCAGCCTATTTTTCAATCAGCTGTCGGGTGCTGTTGCCATATCTCCACTAAGAGAAACCGGCAGTGAAGCCTTGCAGCTTCACCGCCGATTCCCTACTAGGCATGCGGGGAACACGCTACACTTTGTGAATGGCCCAGCAGTGGGGGGAAAGAGGAGGGGGGGGGGCTGAATTTCCGGCTGACTTTGCTGTGGCGAGAGCGAGTACCTGTCAAAACCAGGTACCCACACCCCAAAAGGTGCCAAATGTGGCAGCGGAGGGGGGGGGGAGGAGGCAAACAAGCAGAGTTTCCCCATTTGGGTGGAGCTCTGCTTTAAATTGGTCCCCACCTCATCCCATTTAAAAAAAATATGACAAACAATTCTCACCCTCTTTATGTTCCAGCACTACCCCATGAGTTTTACTTCATGGTCCTGTTCTGGGTTAGGTCCCATGCACACTGGTTGTTTAGCCTTGGTGCATAGGGATCTGGCATTTAGTTGTGGTCAGAGGGCACAGGTATGCTGTACAACCCCACTGCTGGCAGCCTGTCAAATTCTATGATAGCCTGGCAGCTGCTGCAGCTAGACGGTGCACCTAGCAGTACGAACATTTAGGCCTCATTCCCACAGATATACCTATCCGTACACCCATGTGAAGGGCTGTTGTTTGCCCATACGAGCTGCACAGGTGTTCTGTGCATCTGGGTGCAGGCAGTATCATTCAAGTCTATGGGGAAGCAGCGGTGTCACGTACCTGGTGGTTGAGTCTGAGTTATGCGGGGGCAACCTCTATTACGGCCCTGGTTCGTGAACCCCTGATAGTGGAGACAGGGAGTTCAGGAGTGCAGAGGGGGCACGAGGGCTGGACTTGGTCACAGGTGGTAGGTGCAGGTCCACAGGAGCTCGTGCAGCAGAAGAGTGGTGGTTCAGGCTGGTAATGCGGTACAGATGGAGCAGGCAGGCGGGTAGTCGGGTATAGGCAGGGTCGGCAACATGCGAGCAGATGAGGTACAAGGATCAGATAGGAGAGTGGTTGTAAACAAGCAGAGGTCAGGGCAGGCAGATAACAACAAAGTCCAGATAGGTAGCCGGGGTCACAGGAACGGGAACGCTGTAGAACAGACAGCACAAGCTGCTGGGTGCAGGAAGTTCAAATAGAGCCGTCTGGCGCCATTTTCGGTGCGCGCGCACGGGCGGCGCGAACGCGCACAGGCACACAGACCCGTCCTTAAGGAGCAGCATATTTCTGGCAGGTTCCTTACATTGCCCCCCCAAGGGGCAGCCTCTGGATGCCCAAACAGGCTCTCCTGGTCGTGTTGTTCCTCCAGAAAGCCTTCACCAGCTCCTTGGCATGTAGATGGTTTTCAGGTTCCCAAGAGCTCTCCTCAGGCCCGTATCCCCTCCACTTTACCAGAAACTGGGTGATGCCTCCTCTCCTTCTGCAGTCCAGAATAGCTTCAACCTCAAACTCCTCCTCTCCATCCACCAGGACTGGTTCTGGTGGAGCTGTTCTCCGCCCCGGGAAGGGGTCCTTGGTCACTGGCTTAAGCAGGTTTACATGGAAGACTGGGTGAATTCTAAGTGAAGGAGGAAGGTCTAGTTCATAAGCCACGTTGTTGATTTTTCTTTTGACTGGTAGAGGTCCGATGTATCTAGGACCCAACTTCTTAGATGGACATGTCAGCCTCAGATTTTTTAGTGGCCAACCAGACCCGATCGCCAGGTTGCAAGTTCAACTCTCCTCGTCTCCCTCTGTCGAAAGCCCTTTTATCGTGCTCCTGGGTTTGCGCAAGGGTCTCCAGCAGAAGGCGGTTGCCTATGCCTTTTAACATTGGTATGTCTGTATTGCTGATCGCTCCACCCAAAAACTGAATCGTTGCTATCTGCCTTTGCCTATGCCTTTTAACATTGGTATGTCTGTATTGCTGATCGCTCCACCCAAAAACTGAATCATTGCTATCTGCCTTTGCCTATGCCTTTTAACATTGGTAAATCTGTTTATACTAGCTTCATCTTCCTTAAACTGAACACTGAATGACTAAATGTGTCTTCGGTAATCTGCTTTTGTCACTGCTGTTTTAAAACACATCTGTAGGCATGTTCCTAACATTATGATTGGTGAAAAACTGGAGAGGGGTTGGGAAGATCAAGGGGGAGGGAGAGGGAAGGGGGGAGTAGGGATGGAAATGGAAGGGAGAGCACTGGGACTATGGTGGTGCAAGGATATATCAAAGTAATACAGCAATAATAAAATATTCAAATGTATTCAATATTGTCAGGGATACCATATGCAGGTATCCAGCAGGGATGGTCAGATCGGTTGGCTGCACTTAAACGAATCAGGACTAGATGTAAGGTGAAAATATGAATATATTTATTAGGCAAAAAACACACTTCCAACACCAAACACCAGCAAACATAAACAAGCAAGTAAAATATGAAAACACACCAAACCCCAAAATAAACACCTAACTATCTGACTAACTAAATACAAGTGAAGAAAACACACACAAACAATAAGCAAACAGGGATACCAGATAAGGGGAACAGGGAGCCTGGTACTGGGAACATAAGGAGAGCAAGGGAGCAGGAAGCAGGTTCAGGAATCAGGTCTCTGGGTCTGGATCACAGATCGGGGATCAGAGCAGGTCAAGTTCAGGCATAGACACGGCTTGCAGGGAAAATACCGAAGCACTGGGACAGGGCGCAAGGCAGGCTTATATGGACCCAGCAGACCCATCAGGTGCAGCTTAATGACCTGTAAGCTCAATCTCCTGGGAGACACCCGCTGGTGGCCACCAGAACTACACCATTTGGTTTTCCAAACACTGCCACCAACAGGTGATCCAAGCAAGGACACAGGTCCTGACAGTTCCCCCTCCTTGAGGAGCGGCCTCCGGACGCTCCATTCTGCTGTTAACTGGAGAGTCCTTGTGGGTGCAGGAACAGTCCAGCAAAGTTTCCCCTCCAAGTCAGGTACTGGAACAAACCCCCCACCCCCAGATTCTGGAGGTCTGAGTCCGGTACCAACAGCTAGCCAGACATCGGGCCTGAAACCAGCGGGGGCAGGCAACACAGGGACATCAAAATCAGCCTGGGCATCAAGCCGGGGGAAAACAGTGGCAAGCTGGGCATTCGGTAGCAAAACATCCACAGGCACTGGATCATCAGGCACCGGGTCATCACACTGGGTAGTAGGCATCGGGTCATCAGGCACTGGATCAGCGGGCGCAGAGTCATCAGGCACTGGATCAGTGGGCACAGTGTCATCAGGCACAGAGTCATCGGGCACTGGATCATCAGGCACCGGGTCATCACACTGGGTAGTAGGCATTGGGTCATCAGGCACGGGCTCAGCGGGCACAAGGTCGTCACACTGGGTAGTGGGCACCGGGTCGGCGGGCACAGTGTCATCAGGCACTGGATCAGTGGGCACAGAGTCATCAGGCACTGGATCAGCGGGCACAGAGTCATCAGGCACTGGATCAGCGGGCACAGAGTCATCACATTGGGTAGTAGGCATCGGGTCATCAGGCAATGGATCAGCGGGCACCGGGTCGTCACACTGGGCAGCAGGCGCCGGGTCGTCACACTGGGCAGCAGGCACCGGGTCGTCACACTGGGCAGCAGGCACAGGATCAGCAGGCCGGACAGCGGGCACAGGGTCAGCGGGTACAGGAACAACGGGCACAGGAACAATGGGCACAGGATCAGCAGGCTGGACAGCTGGCACAGGATCAGCAGGCCGGACAGCGGGCACAGGAACAGCGGGCACAGGAACAGTGGGCTGGACAGCTGGCGCAGGATCAGCGGGCACAGGATAAGCAGGCCAGACAGCGGGCACAGGAACAGCGGGCACAGGAACAGCGGGCACAGGAACAGCAGGCTGGACAGCTGGCACAGGATCAGCGGGCACAGGATCAGCAGGCCGGACAGCGGGCACAGGAACAGCGGGCACAGGAACAGTGGGCTGGACAGCTGGCACAGGATCAGCGGGCACAGGATCAGCAGGCTGGACAGCGGGCACAGGAACAGCAGGCTGGACAGCGGGCGCAGGATCAGCGGGCACAGGATCAGCAGGCTGGATGGAAGGCATGGCAGCAGGTACCGGAACAGGCTGGGCGGCAGGCATGGCAGTGGGCATTGGGACAAATTGAATAGCCGGCAAAGAGTCCATAGGGCTAGACTGGGTGAAGGACAGAGAACCAGTACAGTTAGATGAAATAGTGACAGGCAGGTGGGAAACAGAGGGTCCAATTTTCATGGGTTGAACCAAGGTGGCAGGTGTGGAGGCAGACTGGAACAGATCAGTTGTTGTTGAAGCAGACTGAAGCAGATTGGCAGGTGTGGAGGCAGGATTGGATAGTGGTAGGATTGTGCAGGTTGGGAAAAACTTCTGTTTCTTTTTGGGTTTAGTCACAGTAATTCTATATGGGAATGCAGGGCTGTAAGTAGTGGGTGCAGCTGATGGAGGAGAAGAGCAGGAGGATGGTAAAAAAGAGGGAGCAGTTGTTGAGGAGGATTTTTGTGGGGTATATTGGGCTGCAACTGTGGTTGCTATGGGCGATGGAGAAAAAGATATTTCAGCAGCCAGGTGTCTGGCCACAGGACTGGGTGGTTGCAGCCTGACAGAGGCGGAGTGCAATATTTTTGACCATGCTTGCAATAAAGGTTGCACAAAATCTGATTTGCATACTGCCTGTCTGACCAGAGATTGCACAGAATCAATACACTCCCTTAGCACCTGTTGGGAACATGCTGAATAATGTTCAAAGAAAAAGGCTCAGTCGTCTTCCAGTAACCAAACAAATGAAACCACCTGATTTAAACTGAAAGGTGGGGTGTAATCATCACCACCACTAGGGACACCAGACAAAGCCAACTCTGCACAAATTTGAATGAGTGGCTGAATCTCTTCAAACAAAAATCTGCCTTGGTCAACAAAAGAGTGAGCCAGACGGATGCATTCCAACAATTGCTCCCTAGTCTGCTCTTTCAAAATCTGGCAACAATAATCCCTGTCTTCTGTTGCAAGCAGTGAGAAATACAAAATATCTTCAGCATGCATCTTGCAGCAGTTAGCAAGTACTCAGACCTGATTCCCAGGTGCAGCCGATCTGATTGTATGGCTTCGGTATTATGTCAGGGATACCATATGCAGGTATCTAGCAGGGATGGTCAGATCGGTTGGCTGCACTTAAAGGAATCAGGACTAGGTGTAAGGTGAAAATATGAATATATTTATTAGGCAAAAAACACACTTCCAACACCAAACACCAGCAAACATAAACGAGCAAGTAAAAGATGAAAACACACCAAACCCCAAAATAAACACCTAACTATCTGACTAACTAAATACAAGTGAAGAAAACACACACAAACAATAAGCAAACAGGGATACCAGATAAGGGGAACAGGGAGCCTGGTACTGGGAACAGAAGGAGAGCAAGGGAGCAGGAAGCAGGTTCAGGAATCAGGTCTCTGGGTCTGGGTCTGGATCACAGATCGGGGATCAGAGCAGGTCAGGTTCGGGCATAGACACGGCTTGCAGGGAAAATACCGAAGCACTGGGATAGGGAGCAAGGCGGGCTTATATGGACCCAGCAGACCTATCAGGTGCAGCTTAATGACCTGTAAGCTCAATCTCCTGGGAGACACCCGCTGGTGGCCACCAGAACTACACCATTTGGTTTTCCAAACACTGCCACCAGCAGGTGACCCAAGCAAGGACACAGGTCCTGACAAATATTCACATAAAAAAGTACCTATGGTACTTCAATAGCAGTTAAAAACAACAAGAGACAGTGAAGCAGTCAGTTTACATATCATTGTACAGTGTAGTTTGTCTTGGTAGTTATAACGTTCATGGGTCTGTATAGACGTCCAACATGTTTCGCCTGATGAGGCTTCTTCAGGGACTATAACAAACCAGAGCGTTTTACAAATCTAATAAAAGACAATGAAGATGAGAACCGTACAAAGAATAATGAGAATGCAAAATACATAACTTGATATATATTGAGTGAGATCAATTGATTTTTTGTACATCACCTCCCAATGTCCAGAGCTGCGCCCAAGCCAATGGCCCAAAGTGTCCAACCAACTGACGCCACACCAAGAGGGGGGACAATGTGCATCCACAAACTGCATCAACTTATGCCGACTATCGGACTATAAAGGAAGGAAAAATATATATAGATGCAGTGTGCAAATGCAAGTACAGGGGAAAGGAGAGAAAAATATTTTTCTCTCCTTTATAGTCCGATAGTCGGCATAAGTTGAGGCATTTTGTGGATGCACATTGTCCCCCCTCTTGGTGTGGCGTCAGTTGGTTGGACACTTTGGGCCATTGGCTTGGGCGCAGCTCTGGAATCAATTGATCTCACTCAATATATATCAAGTTATCTATTTTGCATTCTCATTATTCTTTGTACGGTTCTCATCTTCATTGTCTTTTATTAGATTTGTTTTTTTTTTTTGTTTTTCTCCCACATCAGTAGCCGTTTATGGGAGGCGTATTCAGCTTAGCTTTCATAAGTTTCCCATATGGTCTCATCATTGTGGTTTCTTTCCTTTAAATTTTATTTATTTTATTTAACTTATAAGTATAAATGGTTCCGTGTATTTATTATTACATCCTCTATCTTATCTCCTTATCCCCATCTTCCCATTGTGGATGTGGGGTATGAATTCCTCCCACCCCAATTGCCTCTTTTCCCTCCCACCAGGATCCCTTTTTCCCCTCTCTATTTCCTCTCCATCTATTCAATACATAAATGCCATAGTATACTTTCTTATTTAAAATCTATCCACTTCTTCCATTTTTGGGCGCATTTATCCCAGAACGGACCTTTCTCCCCACTACCTAAATATTCCATATGATAAATATATTCTATCCTATCAAACCGTTCCCTCCTCGTGGGTTTTTTTGGATCCAGACATGTTTTTGCTGCATTTAATAGGGAGGGCACCAATGACTCCTTATCCACTTACCAACCGGAAGGTTTTGCAGCTTTAGGACCAGAGCACTTTTTGCGATTCGGCGCTGCGTCGCTTTAACTGACAACTGCGCGGTCGTGTGACGTTGTACCCAAACAAAATTTGCGTCCTTTTTTTCCCACAAATAGAGCTTTCTTTTGGTGGTATTTGATCGCCTCTGCGTCATTTCTTATCGCCGCTATAAACAAAAGAAGAGCGACCATTTTGCAAAAAAACCCAAATTTCTTACTTTTTGCTAAAATTCAAATAAAAAAAAAATATATAAAAAAACATTTTTTTTCACTGTTTTTGGCCGATTTATATAATTCCTCATATTTGTGATAAAAAAAATCGCAATCGGTGTTTATTGATTGGTTTGCGCAAAAGTGGCCGCGTTTACGGATGGTGAGAATTAATTTCTGGGGTTTTTATTTTTTTTTATTTTTTACTAGTAATGGCGGCTATCTGCGATTTTTAGCGGTAATGCGATATTGGGGCAGACATGTTGGGCATTTTTGACACCTTTTTGGGACCAATGACATTTATTCAGCGATCAGAAATTTAAATGTCCACTGATTACTGTACAGTATAAATGTCATTGGCAGTGAAGGGGTTAACCTGGGGGGGAGATCTAGGGGTTAACTGTGTTCCCTGGGTGTGTTCTTACTGTGGGGGGGTTGGGCTAACATGGGAATGAGAGATCTAACTGATCCCATTGACAGGGATCAGTAGATCACTCATGCTCCCACTAAAAGAGTGGGGAACCGCCGTGTTTACATCGGCGGTTCCCCGTTCTCTCCCTGTAGCCGCTCATCGCGGATCGCCGGCGGACATTGGGTCCGCCCGAGCCGCGGGCACACTCCTCAGGAGTGGCTGAATGCAGATCGCCGCTTATTTACGGTGATTCGCCCTCAGCGTCCCGACTGCCACCGTGAAAACACGGCGCGCGGTCGGGAACCTGTTATACTGTCTACTTGTTTTATCTGACATATGGAAAAGGTATCTCATCGGGTCTACCTGTAAATTTAAAGACTAGCGACTT
>BLSH010334665.1:25018-41587 GCA_018402905.1 Glandirana rugosa | reverse complement strand
TTTTTGTCTACCGTTGATCTAGTTTGCGCTATTTGGGTTGTTTTCCTGATTCATTTCCTCCTGTCCGCCTCCCCAGTAACTTACCCTTCTTGCGTTTGTTTTGTCCGGGCCCTTATCTTCTTCTTCCTCTTCCGCTTCGCCCGGTCCCGGGTCTAGGGATATATGTCTTCGTTGAGGGGTGATTTCGTCTATACCTTATATACAAACGTTTTGACCTTTTGAGAGAATTGGTGAAGGTATGTCCTGTGAATGTGGGGGAAGGAATGGTCTGGTTAAAAGTCGAAAGTCGTGAGAGTGTGAAGTACAGTGCTGCATGACTGAGTAATTGTCATTTAAAGTGTGAGAGTGCTGAAAGCTGAAAATTGGTCTGGTAAGGAAGGGGGTGTAAGTGTCCTGTATGGAAGTGGTTAAGAGAGTTTTCCAGTTTTGCAAACATATATTCCATATCTGCTTTAGTGGGGAGTTGCTTCTGTATATAGGGATCTGGGCCCTGGCCCGCTTCGCCTTCTCCTTCTTCTTCTATTCCCGGGCCTGTTTTGTTTGCGTTCTTCCCATTCAATGACCCCTCCGCCTGTCCTCCTTTACTTAGTCCTTTTGTTGGGTTTATCGCGTTTGATCTAGTTGCCATCTGTTTTTCAGTTATAGATTTATCCGATGTCCCACTCTGCGTCATATATTTCTTTATTGTCCCGGGGCTTGTACTTACTTTTGGTGATTATGTCTGCGGGCTTATTTTAGTTGTTTTTCCCTTCATTTTCTATCTTCTTTCTCCCTCTCCTCCACCTCCCCCTCTCCTCTCTCTTCTCTATTCCTGCCCCTCTGCTTGTTATACCCCAACCAAAGGGGAGGGGGGGGGGGAAGAAAAAAAAAGGGGGGACTGTCTAACAAAAAGTTTCTACTTTACCATATATATGCGTAGGTATGCATACAGATCTGAGTCTCTTCTGTTTCCATAAATGATCAGTGCTACCAAGTTGCAAAGCTGCTTCAAGCGACTTTTACAGATTACCAATTACACAGCAGACAACAGGACTTCAAAGCATGGAGTTAGCACTTACCCACCATGGCTGCTTCATTTTCCCGCAGGAGGAGAGAGGAGGTGAGTATACATACCGATTGCTGCTCTTGCTGTATACTGCAATGTATGTTTAATGTACTCCTTCAGGAGCCAGCCGTCCTCTTCCCCAGTCTATGTTCTGCCAATATGCCTGTAAAGTCTGGGGTTTCTGTCACTTCGCTCTATGTTCTGCTTCCACCGCTCTCTCCCTCACTCCTTTCCACTCTTCACTCCCGCCTTCCCCTTCCCTCCAGAGATTCCTCCAGAGATCCGTCACGTCGCCCGCCCGCTCACCCCCCCGCCCGACAGCACAGACCAGACCCGCGGCGTCCGCTGAGACCGCGGGCTGAGCCCGACTCAACCTCGGCCCCCCGCTCACCCCCCGGCCCAACAGACCGGGCAGCGAATCAGAGGAGAGCGAGGATGCTCCGGGAGTCCCGGACGAGCAGGTAGGCGAGCAGGTAGGCGAGCAAGCGGACAGACAAGCGGGCAGACTCCCACTGACAAAGCTGGAAGAGGGACACGGAGAGTTCCAGTGCAGAGCCTGCAGTGCTACAGCACCTCCATCAGGCGAAACATGTTGGACGTCTATACAGACCCATGACCGTTATAACTACCAAGACAAACTACACTGTACAATGATATGTAAACTGACTGCTTCACTGTCTCTTGTTGTTTTTAACTGCTATTGAAGTACCATAGGTACTTTTTTATGTGAATATTGAATACATTTGAATATTTTATTATTACTGTATTACTTTGATATATCCTTGCACCGCCATAGTCCCAGTGCTCTCCCTTCCATTCCTTTCCCATTTCCATCCCTACTCCCCCCTTCCCTCTCCCTCCCCCTTGATCTTCCCAACCCCTCTCCAGTTTTTCACCAGTTGTCTATCCAGGGATGAGGTGCTAAACATTATAGTGCCACCATACTTATCTACTCCAGTTCCTAACATTCTGATGTTTATTTAGCCTATAGCCTTACCTAAATTTATGGTTTCTCTTATCTTTACAATCTTGGCCTTTGTTGCATTTTGATTGCTGTGTTAGAAGTTTAATGTGATAGTGTTGTGCCTTATATCATCTCCTAATTGATTAATTGTCCCCCACACCCCTAACCATCACAGTATAAAACCAAGCTTTGCTTACGGGGGAATAGTATTGCAGGGGGTTCTTACAAAAAAGTGGGGTTCTTTAAATAAGTGGGCGCTTCCGCTCTTGCACTTCAGCAATTTGCACAAAGCGCATACTAACAAGAAACTACTTTAACACCAGACTACAGGTAACCTCATTTCCAAAACATCACACTTTTCTCTCTGAAACATGCATACCTTACCTCTCCTTTTCACAATAGCAGCCTCTCTCCTCAAACTATCTTTTCTTCATCCGTCTTCCCCACCCTACAATCTGTACATATCATCCTCACTTCTCCCCTCTTCCTATTACTGCACTCACCACCTCTTTCTAACTCTATGCCCACATGATAACAAAACCAGGATGCTCAAGCATGTCCCCTCATATAAATCATATTCCCATATTGCCTCCTTTTCTCTTCTGCTTTTCCTAGCCTCTGGAGATATTTCCCCAAACCCTGGGCCTCTCTCTTTTAATCACATACATCACCACCACCCCACACCCTCTGGCAGTAGTCGCAATCTACGCAATTTAATCTCCACCCCCCTTCTTCCCAAAACCAGCCTCCCCTTTCGCTGTGCCCTCTGGAACGCTCGCTCTGTCTGCAACAAGCTCACTGCCGTCCATGACCTATTTCTCACTAATTCCTTTCATCTACTTGCTATCACCGAAACTTGTCTCCACGAATGCGATTCTCCTTCTCCTGCTTCCCTCTCCCACGGTGGCCTTCTCTGGACTCACTCCCCTAGGCCTAATGGACGCAAGGGAGGTGGAGTGGGATTCCTCCTGTCCCCACAGAGCACCTTTCAGGTTCTTCACTCTCCTCCCTCTCTGTCACTCTCCTCATTTGAAGCCCACTGTATACATCTATTCTCTCCAACCTCCCTAAGAATTGCTGTGATCTACTGGCTACCCTACTTTCTATCTTCTGAAATTCCCACAATCCTTCTTGGGGACTTCAACATCCCAGTTAACACTAACACTACTGCTACTTCTAAATTTCTTAGTCTAACCTCCTCATTTGACCTGAAGCAATGGGTACAGGCTCCTACTCACACTGATGGGAACACCCTCTACCTTGTCTTCTCCTATCTATGCACTCCATGAAACTTCTCCAACAATCCTTTTCCCCTCTCTGACCACCACCTTATTAGTCTCTCTCTCTCCCTGTCTTGCACCACCTTCCCCTCCAGTCGCCTAACCGTCACCCGTAGAAACCTTCGCCAACTCAACACTTCTCTCCTCTATTCTGCTACTGACCACCTCTATGAAAAAATCTCACCTCTGCCCTGCCCCAACCAAGCCACTGCCATCTACAATAAATCCCTGTCCTCCACCCTGGATGAGCTTGCTCCCCTCACCACACACAAAATCAGGCCTCGACCCCTACAACCCTGGCAAACAGACGATCACCAGGAACCTCAAAAAGCGTAGCCGCGCCCTAGAGCGTCTGTGGCACAAGAGTAAGTCTTGAGTCAAAGACTTCAACCAATACAAATCTGCCCTCCATAAATGCAATTCTCGCCTCCACACTGCCAAGCAGACCTATTTTACCACTCTTATTAACACCTTCTCATCCAGTCCCCGTCAACTCTTCTCTACCTTCAACTCCCTACTTCGTCCTCCACTGCTTCCGCCCACTAACTCACTCACTGCCCAGGAGGTTGCTAACCACTTCAAAAGCAAGATTGACACAATTTGTGACAAAATCTCCACTCTACAGGCATCTTCCCCAGTTAACACCCCATGTCAACAAGCACAATCGACACTATCCTTATTCAAACCTGCTACTATAAACAAGGTTGCTAAACTCCTTTCTAACGCCCACCTAACCACTTGTCCACTGGGCCCTATTCCCTCTCAAATACTACGCTCACCCTCTGACTCTACCCTGCACTCTCTAACACATCTTCAATCTCTCCCTCTCTTCTTGCATCTTCCCCAATGCTCTAAAACATGCATTGGTCACCCCCATACTCAAAAAGCCATCCCTGGACCCTACCGATCTAAACAATCTGCACCCTATCTCATTGCACCCCTTTTCCTCCAAACTCCTTGAACGCCTAGTCTACAACCAACTCAGTGACCACCTTGTTAAGAATAACCTTCTGGACCCCCTTCAATCTGGATTTCGCCCTCAACACTCCACAGAAACTGCCCTTCTTAAATTCACAAATTACCTACTAACCGCAAAAACCAATGGACACTACTCTGTACTCCTACTCCTGGACCTTTCGGCTGCCTTTGATACTGTCAACCACCCCCTCCCCCTCAAAAAACTTTACTCCCTTGGTCTCCGTGACTGTGCTCTTCAGTGGCTCTCGTCCTACCTATCCCAACACCTAACGTACAATTCTACCTCCTCCTCTCCTCTGCCTCCAAGACTTCTCCTGAGCCTCTCCCGTCCTCTGGAATGCCCTACCCCAATGATTCAAAATGTCCCAAAATCTATCCACCTTCAGGCGATCCTTGAAAAGTTTTCTCTTCAGGGAAGCCTATCCTGCCACCACCTAACAACTACACTCCTTATTTTCTCAAATCAGCTCATCCCCCGCAGTTATTGCCCTTTCGTATCATTTCGTATCATTTAACCCTCCCTCTTAGATTGTAAGCTCTAACGAGCAGGGCCCTCTGATTCCTCCTGTATTGAATTGTATTGTAATTGTACTGTCTGCCCTAATATTGTAAAGCGCTGCGCAAACTGTCGGCGCTATATAAATCCTGTATAATAATAATAATATATCCTCTTAACCATCTCTTCATCAGGGAGAATAAGGGCTCTTTCACACGAGCGGATCGTTCGGGTCCGGTTGTCTGTTTTTTAGGCGGACCCAAACGGACGCTTCATGTATCTCTATGGAGCGACGGATGTCAGCGGTGACATGTCCGCTGACACCCGGTCTGCTCCGATCCGCCAAAAACAGACGGATGGAAACCCTATTTTCCATCCGTCTGGCGGATCGGATAAACACGGACAGACGGTCCGTGTTCATCCGATCCTCCATAGAGGAGAATGGAGCTGTGACAGGTCAGTCTCTGCAGAGACTGTCCTGTCATCCGCTGGCTCAGCGTGGATAAATGGATGGATTCCCACTGAGCAGTGGAGCCCATCAAAATGGGCTCCACTTGTGTGAAAGGGGCCTAAGTTTAAAGTTTGTTGTTGTTACTCATAACGGAGGTCCTCCAGACCCCTTATTAGCTTTGACTGAACCAAAAAATATTCTGAAAGTGCGCTGTCTATATACTATTAGTAAAATGTGAATCAATATAACTCATGACAAACACAATGAAAGTGCATTGAACATATATTCAACTTTTATCATAATAAATATATACAGGTGATACTCGAAAAATTAGAATATCGTGCAAAAGTTCATTTATTTCAGTAATGCAACTAAAAAAGGTGAAACTAATATATGAGATAGACTCATTACATGCAAAGCAAGATAGTTCAAGCCGTGATTTGTCATAATTGTGATGATTATGGCTTACAGCTCATGAAAACCCCAAATCCACAATCTCAGAAAATTAGAATATTGTGAAAAGGTGCAATATTCTAGGCTCAAAGTGTCCCACACTAATCATATAATTAAACCATAACACCTGCAAAGGGTTCCTGAGCCTTTAAATGGTCTCTCAGTCTGGTTCAGTATGAATCACAATCATGGGAAAGACTGCTGACCTGGCAGTTGTGCAGAAAAGCATAATTGACACCCTCCATAAGGGGGGAAAGCCTCAAAAGGTAATTGCAAAAGAAGTTGGATGTTCCCAAAGTGCTGTATCAAAGCACATTAATAGAAAGTTATGTGGAAGGGAAAAGTGTGGAAGGAAAAGGTGCACAAGTAGCAGGGATGACCGCTATTCAAAGGTGTTGGGGACTTTCACAAAGTCCCCAACTTTGGACTGAGGCTGGAGTCAGTGCATCAAGAGCCACCACACACAGACAGATCCTGGACATGGGCTTCAAATGTCGTATTCCTCTTGTCAAGTCGCTCCTGAACAACAAACAACGTCAGAAGCATCTTACCTGGGCTAAAGAAAAACAGACCTGGTGTTAGAAAAAGACTATGCTAAGGGTTAATTGCATTTGGTTGTGGTTTCCTCTATTTCCTGGATGAGCAGCTCTATTTAAACTTCCTGCTTCCTGTAGAAAGTGCTGTCCGTTCTACAGCGTTTGAGTGTTCCTGTAGCAACCTGTGATCCTGATTGTTTGTTCCTGCGACCCGCCTGGCCTTGACTCTGCTATTGATCTCCGCCTGCACCAACCCCAGCTTCCACGACCACTCTTCTGCCTGCTCCCTTGTACCTCGCTGCCCGCCAGTTAACGAACTCTGCTTGCACCCGACTACTCTTCAGCCTGATCCATCTGTACTGCTCTGCCAGCCCGTTACCGACCCGGCCTGCACCACCACGCTTCAGCTTGCACGAGCACCTCACGGACCAGCACACCACCACCTGTGACCCAGTCCGACCCTCGTGCCTCCCTGCACTCCCGAGCTCCCTGTCCACACTACCAGGGGTTCAGGAATCAGGGTCGTAAGAGAGGTTGCCCACTGCATAAGTCAGACTCCACCACCAGGTATGTGATATTTTCACCCTGCCCACTGAGCCAGAGGTACCTGAACGATTCTCAGGGGACCGCAGGAAATTTCAGGGTTTTCGCAGCGCCTGTGAACTGTATTTCGCGCTGCAACCCCGCACCTTTTCCTCGGAAGTCACTAAAGTGGGGCTGGTTATCTCTCTCTTACGAGAGGAATCTCAAGCATGGGCCCACCGCCTCCTGGAACTGAAAGCTCCTGAAACAGTGGACTTGCACCTCTTCTTCCAGGCCATGGCATCGCTCTATGAGGACCCCCACTTGGCCGCAACCGCAGAGACAGCTCTCCACGCCCTCCAGCAGGGCCAACGCACGGCAGAAGATTACGCTGCCGAGTTCCGGCGCTGGGCTGCGGATACAGCCTGGAATGATGCGCCATCAATTTCGGTTGGGCCTGTCCGAGCCTCTGAAGGATGAATTGGCTCGAGTAGGGATACCACAATCCCTTGAGGCTCTGATCGACCTGGCCATCTGGGTTGACCGTCGCTTGCGGGAACGCAGGGCCGAGCGATCTGTGGGGAACCTGTCGGAATCCGTGCCTACTGTGTATTCACGCACACCTCTTACCCCGGAGGAAAGGCACAGGTGCCCCAGCCTCAACCTATGCCTGTACTGCGGAGGTTCTGGGCATCGTGTCAGGTCATGCCCAGCGAAGGATCCCATCTCCCCCAAGGGAGTGGTCCTGTCTCTACCCGATCAGGCAACCCATCTGGTGCTTCCTTTGTCTCTTCAACTCCCCAACGGGAGCATCCAAGTTTCAGCCATCCTGGACTCAGGCGCCTGCAGCTGTTTTGTAGACCTAGCCTTTGCTGCACAGCATCAGATTCCCCTCAAATCCAAAGTGCACCGAATGGTCGTCCGCCTGGCCGACGGGTCACCTCTCAAATCGGGTACAGTTACCCATGAAACCATTCCCCTTCTCGCTAAGACTGTCACTGGCCATTCTGAGTACCTGCTCCTAGATGCCATTGCATCCCGCTCTACCCAGTCATTCTCGGCCTCCCATGGCTGCGGGCACATTGCCCCGACATCAATTGGGTCACAGGGGAGGTCCAGTTCCCGTCCTTCTACTGCCGACATCATTGCCTTCAGCCGTCTCGGGAACCTTCTCCCTCTGTCTTATGTCTGGATTCCGACCCTGACCAGGAGACCCAAGATGCAGTTCCCTCAGCTTATCACGATTTCCTGGACGTATTCAGCAGGAAGGGGGCAGACAAGTTGCCTCCGCACCGGGCCTACGATTGCCCCATTGAATTGCTATCAGGTGCAGAAGTACCTTTCGGTCGGATTTACCCGCTCTCTGAGGGGGAGCTCAAGGCCCTCAAGGCCTACCTAGATGAAAATCTGGAGAAGGGTTTCATCCGGCCATCCACGTCCCCTGCTGGAGCGGGAATATTCTTTGTTGAGAAAAAGGACCGGTCTCTGAGACCATGCATCGACTACTGGGACCTCAACAAGATAACTATTAAAAACCGCTACCCCTTGCCCCTGCTACCCAAGCTGTTCCAGCGACTGGGCGCTGCTACTATTTTCTCCAAGCTAGACCTCCGTGGGGCATATAACCTCATTCGCATCCGCAAGGGTGACGAATGGAAGACTGCTTTCAGAACGAGATTCGGCCATTATGAATACCTCGTGATGCCCTTTGGGCTCTGCAACGCCCCGGCCACCTTTCAGCATTTGGTAAATGATGTGTTCAGGGATTACCTAGACCAGTTCATCATAATCTATTTGGATGACATCCTTATTTTTTCCTCATCCCTGGAAGAACACCGCAGACACGTCAAGTGTGCTCTGGGGCGCCTGCGACAGCATGGACTGTTCGCCAAGGCCGACAAGTGCATGTTTGAACGTTCCAGCATCTCTTTCTTGGGCCTCATCATCTCTGTCTCTGGGGTCACTATGGATCCACAAAAGGTCACCGCCATCCTCGACTGGCCTGCACCAGTGGACAAAAAAGGGGTGCAACGATTCGTAGGCTTTGCGAACTTCTATCGCAAGTTTATTAAGGGGTTCTCCGCTGTGATAGCCCCCGTCACTCAGTTGACCAAGCAAAACTCCCGTTTCCGGTGGACTCCCGAGGCTCAGGAGGCCTTCTTAACGCTCAAGAAGCTGTTCACGTCTGCTCCTGTCCTGAAGCATCCGGATCCCGTCTTGCCCTATATCCTGGAGGTAGATGCCTCAGAGACTGCGGTGGGGGCGGTTCTGTCCCAGAGACGAGGCCCCAAGGCTTTCCTTCACCCCATCGCATTCTTCTCCCGGAAGCTCTCGCCACCAGAAACCAATTATGATGTTGGAGATCGAGAGCTGTTGGCAATTAAGTCCGCCTTGGAGGAATGGCGGTATTTGTTGGATCCTGTTCTGGTCTTCACGGACCACAAGAACCTTGAGTACCTCCGGACTGCAAAGAGACTCAAGCCCCGTCAGGCACGATGGGGACTCTTTTTCTCAAGGTTCCAACTCCACATCACTTACAGGCCTGGGTCGAAGAACACAAAGCCAGACGCTCTATCTCGGATGTTTAATGGCTCTGAAAGACCGGCTCCACCAGACACCATCCTTCTGTCCCAGAGCTTCTTATAATCCCAAGAGGACTTGCTATCCCGACTCAGACGGGCCTTAACCCATGTCGCCACGCCACCTGACCCTCGACTGGTACCGAGAGATGGACTGTGGTGGTATCGTGACAGGGTCTTCATACCCAAGGAACTACGCCTGACTATCCTCGAACTGTGCCATGACCATCAATTGGCAGGCCACTTTGGTAGTCGCAAGACACATGAGTTAGTGTCTCGGTCCTTTTGGTGGCCCTCTGCTGACGAGGACTGTAAAAAATACATCAGCGCCTGTCCAGTCTGAGCCCGCAGACAAGCAGAGCCAAGGCCTGGGGTTTACTAAACCCACTTCCCATTCCTGGACGCCCATGGTCCCACATATCCATGGACTTTATAGTCGAATTGCCTCCTTCAGCCGGCTTCAATTCCATCTTTGTGATCGTGGACCGCCTCACAAAAATGGCCCATTTTATACCCATGAAGGGTACCCCGTCTGCTACTGAAATGGCAAGAGCCTTCATCAAGGAGATTGTCCGTCTTCATGGAGTCCCCACCAATATAGTCTTTGATCGTGGAGTACAATTCACGTCCCGGGTCTGGAAGGCCATATGCTCAGGTTTGGGGATTGAACTATCGTTCTCGTCTGCTTATCACCCACAGACGAATGGCCAGACTGAACGAATGAATCAAACCCTGGAGCAGTACCTCCGTTGTTATTCTTCTTTCTCCCAGGACGATTGGGTTTCGCTGCTTCCGGTAGCCGAATTCGCCTACAACAACACGGTGCATTCAGCCACAAAACAATCTCCGTTTTGGGCGAATTTCGGCTACCATCCTACCTTCCTACCCAGCGTGAGCCCAGAAAGTTCGGTGCCAGAGGCCCAAAGCATCACAGAATTCCTTGTAAGGAATAGTCAATTGCTACAGGAGACACTTTCCCGGACCCAGGAGCTCAACAAGAAGGCCTTTGACAAGGGGAAGCGAGGGGAATTGGACCTGCAACCGGGTGACCGAGTTTGGCTAGCGACCAAAAACCTAAGACTTTCCTGCCCCTCCAAGAAATTAGGACCAAGGTTTATGGGACCGTTCCCCGTGAAGAAAAGGATCAACCAGGTGGCATACGAGCTGGTCCTTACTGCGTCCATGCAAGTCCATCCTGTATTCCAGCTCTATTTAAACTTCCTGCTTCCTGTAGAAAGTGCTGTCCGTTCTACAGCGTTTGTGTGTTCCTGTAGCAACCTGTGATCCTGATTCTTTGTTCCTGTGACCCGGCTTGCCTTGACTCTGCTATTGATCTCCGCCTGCACCGACCCCGGCTTCCACGACCACTCTTCTGCCTGCTCCCTTGTACCTTGCTGCCCGCCAGTTAATGAACTCTGCTTGCACCCGACTACTCTTCAGCCTGATCCATCTGTACTGCTCTGCCAGCCCGTTACCGACCCGGCCTGCACCACCATGCTTCAGCTTGCACGAGCACCTCACGGACCAGCACACCACCACCTGTGACCCAGTCTGACCCTCGTGCCTTCCTGCACTCCCGAGCTCCCTGTCCACACTACCAGGGGTTCAGGAATCAGGGTCGTAAGAGAGGTTGCCCACTGCATAAGTCAGACTCCACCACCAGGAACGTGACAGCTGGTCTGTAATTCAGTGGTCCAAAGTTCTCTTTTCTGATGAGAGCAAATTTTGCATCTCATTTGGAAACCAAGGACCCAGAATATGGAGGAAGAATGGAGAGGCACACACTGCAAGATGCTTGAAGTCCAGTGTGAAGTTTCCACAGTCTGTGTTGATTTGGGGAGCCATGTCATCTGCTGCTGTTGGTCCACTGTGCTTCATTAAGTCCAGGGTCAACGCAGCCGTCTACCAGGAGATTTTGGAGCACTTCATGCTTCCTTCCGCAGACGAACTCTATGGGGATGCTGACTTAATTTTCCAGCAGGACTTGGCACCCACCCACACTGCCAAAAGCACCAAAACCTGGTTCAATGACCGTGGGATTACTGTGCTTGATTGGCCAGCAAACTCGCCTGACCTGAACCCCATAGAGAATCTATGGGGCATTGCCAAGAGAAAGATGAGAGACATGAGACCCAACAATGCAGAAGAGCTAAAGGCCTCTGTTGAAGCATCCTGGTCTTCCATAACACCTCAGCAGTGCCATAGGCTGCTAGATTCCATGCCACCCCGCATTGAAGCAGTAATTGCTGCAAAAGGGGCCCAAACCAAGTACTGAGTACATATGCATGCTTATACATTTCAGAGGTCTGATATTGTTCTATGTACAATCCTTGTTTTATTGATTGCACGTAATATTCTAATTTTCATCACCATAATCATCACAATTATGACAAGTCACGGCTTGAACTATCTTGCTTTGCATGTACTGAGTCTATCTCATATATTAGTTTCTCCTTTTAAGTTGCATTACTGAAATAAATGAACTTTTCCACGATATTCTAATTTTTCAAGCATCACCTGTATATGTAAAATATAAAGTCTATAAATTAATGAGCGAAAAATTGTGCAAAAATTACTGTGCAAAACATAATCAATAAAGTTTAAAATGTGCTAATTTCCAAAACATCCACATATCTTCTCTCTTGCAGTGAAAAGTGATAATGTACACCACCATAAAAAGTGCTCCCGAAAGCATGTCACCACAAAGAGGTAAATGAGCTCCTTACCAGATGTTCTGACCCCACAAGGAGATTGTTAAATGCACAGCAGCCACTAATACCACGATCCAGAGTGCTAAAGCTCCCCGAACTCCTAAGCCCAAACAGATTCCAAGGATGTGATTAAAATAAAGAGGGGGTCCACATAGTGCAGTATTTCACTGGTTATAATAAAATAAAAATACACTTGCAATCAGCATGAAATTACACAGGGTGTAGTAGAAACGGCCAGCATGTCCAAGCATTCAGCCTGACTTACGGAATGACATCACGTGTGAGGCTCCTCCATCCCCCTAAGAGAGGAGTCTCATATGTGACGCAACTCCGCAAGTACTACCGTTTGTACAACAAACGGCCAGCAGGTCCAAGCATTCAGCCTGACTTGCGCAATGACGTCACGTGTGAGGCCCCTCTTCCCCATGTGATCGCACATGAACAAATAAATTAACCCCATCCCTACCAAATATAGCTACCGCATCCTCCCCCACACGGTGTAAGCACAAGTATATTTCCTACACTTACCCGTCAAATGAGTAGCACCTCTTTGCTGAAATGGAACCTCGCTATAGCCACCTATATAGAGATCCTGACCAGCAAAGGCACTTCCGGGTGAACACAATGACATTCCCGGGTCTGAGGACAAAGTCACACTTGCTTGCTAATATTTGATCGCAATCACAATTTTTTTTTAGTAATAGGCAGGTGAATGACAAAGACAAAGGCTCAGTTTGAGACATACGACACTGCCTATCCACCAGCTAAATTCATTATGAGTGCCGTTTCACACTTGTGCAATGCAGGAACCCTGCAAATCCACTGCAGGTTCCTGCATCGCATTTCACACTGCCATGTGTGACCTGCTGGGAGTGTCAATACATTGTTAATGACATCCCCATTTCAGCTCACATATCACAGTGCAAACTAACAGTTCAGACATTAATCGGATCGCATGGGCATGAACATCCATGCAATCCAATTCTGGTGTGGAGAAAAAAAAAAGGGGTCCTGTGCGAGTTTGGTCCGAATGCAATGCAAATTCAGCCATACTATCTGTATGGCTGAAATCGCATGGACAGCGCATGTGACTTGTACTGCGGTGTGAATCAGATGCAATCTTGCACAGTGCAGTGTGAACCGGCACTTACAGTGTGAACCGGCACTTACCTGCAATTCTCCAGACCTGTTAAAAGAAAAGGCTCCATTTAAACAACCTTTATCATTTACTTGCAGGTGTGCTGAAGAGATTCGTTTTTTTTTAATCCACGATTACACCTTCTCGCAATTTGTCATTAGCAAGACAGTTCACTTCTCCAAACCCAGCTCCCCCAAAACAAATGAAAAAAATAGCTCAAGAATTTACATTTATTTGCATAGCAGCAACACAATTATGTACATTCATTTAGTGCCATTAGTATATTAGTTGGTACATTTAGACAAACATTTAGCAATTGGGATCTAATGGCCCTGCTCATAGGAGCTTATAATCTAAACTTTTTCCAAGCCTTAGGCCTCATACACACGGGCGTTTGCACAAAAATAAGCAAAACGCCAGGCCTGACGTCAGGGCAAAAACTGACGTTTTGCTTTGCGTTTTGCATTGACGTCAATGCACGTTTTTTCACGCTAGCTTTTTGCGGCGTTTTCTGCCTCTATTCAAAATCAATGGTTCCCTATGGGAGCCCATTGATTTGAATAGAAGCCGCACCAGTAGTCGGATCACGATGATCCGACTTGCGGCGCGACTTGTGTGCTAGGTGTCTTAAAGGGGAACCCCCGCAAAAAATTTGCGTGGGGTTCCCCCCCCAAGAGCATACCAGGCTCTTTGATCTGGCATGGATTTTAAGAGGAGCACCCCGCAAAAGAGCCAAAGAAAGAAGAGAGGGGAGAAGATGCCAGAGCGGATTTAATAAAATATTTTAAAAAGCTGTGTAGTGTGTTTTTTTTTGTACACTCTTTTCCCCCCAGGTAAATGGGTAGGGGTACGATGTACCCCATACTCGTTTACATAGGGTGGGGGGCGCGGCATCTGGGGGCCCCCTTGTTAAAGGGGGCTTCCAGATTCCGATAAGTCCCCGCCCGCAGACCCCAACAACCAACGGCCAGGGTTGTCGGGAAGAGGATCTTGTCCCCATCAACATGGGGACAAGGTGCTTTGGGGTGGGGGGCGCAGAGCCCCCCCTGCCCCAAAGCACCCATACCCCCCATGTTGAGGGCATGTGGCCTGGTACGGTCCTGGAGGGCGGAGAGCTTGCTCGTCCCCACCCCCTTTCCTGGCCTGCCAGGCTGCGTGCTTGGATAAGGGTCTGGTATGGATTTTGGGGGGGACCCTACGCCGTTTTTTCCGTCGTGGGGGCTCCTCTTAAAATCCATGCCAGATCGAAAAGCCTGGTATGCTCTTGGGGGGGGGAACCCCACGCAAATTTTTTGCGGGGGTTCCCCTTTAAGACACCTAGCACACAATTCCCGCCGCAACTCGGATCACCGTGATCTGACTTCTGGTGCGGCTTCTATTCAAATCAATGGACTCTCATAGGGAACCATTGATTATGATTAGAACGCCTGACGAGGCTTAACGCTGTGTATGCAACGTTATTGAGCGTTTTGCCGGCTCGGCGTCAAAAACGCCATTACACTGCAGCTTTAGAACGCACTGGTCCCGCGTTCAAGCTACAGCTCACTAACGCCGACGCCCTCTACTGCTCAAAAACGTCAGCGTTTTAGAGGGCCATTGAATAACATGGAGAGCAGCAAAAAATGCCCAAAAACGTGGCATAACAAAACGCCCGTGTGTATGAGGCCTTATAGTGGACATGGCTTTAATTTCACAGTGTATAGCAGACTACACATTTCATAGTACAACTACTCTCAACAGACACCAACCACCAACAAATGTTTAGCTGCAAAATTATACAAAACTACAAAAAAAAGTCAGTCATTCTTAAAAAAAAATCCAAAATATTAAAAAGACGCATATTCCAAACATGACCACCCACCACCCCACATTCCACACACATACATTGGTGACGGTTCTGCTGGAAGATGTATTTCTGTGTACATGATTAAGCAATGAGATCAAAGAGTAGAAGGTCAGCAGATGCTCACAAACCATGAATGCATGGTCATACAGCAACAATACACAACATTGACAGCAAAGCCACACTTTTGATGGACAAAATGCACAAGAATTTCAACAGCCCAAGTGGGGAGTTTGTCATTATGCACACTATCAGTGCCCCCCCAAAAAACCACAGCAAATGACACAACCTCTTCTCAGGGCAAACCAGCCCCTCTCCTGCAGCCATTTATATAACATAGGTTGTATTGTTAGCACACCGACACGCCCAATGGAAGTACACGCCCACCAGTGTCATTCAATCTGTCTCTTCATGTCTGTCTAACTCTACAGTGATTGCACCTGATAAACAAGAACACTTACAATTTGCAAATATGTTAGCCCACACAATATTGTCAAAATGCCTGCCTTTCCACGCACATGAACTTTAATGGCATCCCAGTCAGGGAAGGGCTGGCAGCCTTAGGCCTGAGGGGCAAGTCCAGTCAAGTGGCCCATTGAACCACCGAATCAGCTCACCATTCATGCCCGCCTGATTTTCCAATGCAGTGCCTATCAATGCAGCCTCATCAGTGCCCATCAATGCAGCCTCACCAGTGCCCATAAATGCAGCCTCACCAGTGCCCATCCAATGCAGGCTCACCAGTGCCCATCCAATGCAGCCTTACCTGTGCCCATAAATGCAGCCCATAAATGGCAGCTCAGCGAATCTTTGCACGGCCCCTTGGAGGGTGATGACAACTTCCAAATTGCAGCCAGTGCCCAGCCCAATCACACGTGTCCCCTGGTGTGCCCTGGCCCCTGGCTACCTCTGCCTGCTTCCAGTCCAAAGACTCAGTGAGTGTAGTGGAGGATAAACAGCCTGTCCCACTGAAAGTAAGCTGGCTGCTCACAGACTGTCAGCCAGTTCTTCTCACTGTGTGCTCGAAACTAGTTGCAACTTGCACTGTCTCACTCTTGCAGCCACTCCAGGCAGCACCCAGCCCCCAGCTTGAGCCAGTCACAGGACGCAGGGGCGTACCAAGAGCATTTGGCTCCCATATCTGGTACCTCCCCCCCCCAGACTTTAAAATGTAAAAACACCCCACTGTACCCCCTGCATACCTCTGCATCCCCCAATATCTGTTTGTCACTACTGTGTACCCCCTCTCCACAACTGCACCTCTCGACCCATTTACATTACACAGCCCCCTGCACATCAGGACCCCTTTACATTACACAGCACCCTGCACATCAGAACCCCTTTACATTACACAGCCACCACACCACTGGACTCTTGTACGTTACACAGACCCCCCCCCCAGCTCTGGACCCCCTGCAATGCTACGGACACCTCACCCCCACAGCCCTGGACCCCCTGCAGTGCTACAGACACCCCACTCCCACAGCCCTGGACCCCCTGCAATGCTAAAGACACCCCACCCCCACAGCCCTGGACCCCCTGCAGTGCTACAGACACCCCACTCCCACAGCCC
>BLSH010334595.1:3632-19065 GCA_018402905.1 Glandirana rugosa | reverse complement strand
TTTTTGCTTGTAGAAGGTGTAGATGTTGTAGGGAAGTCAACATGCCCTTGAGGAAATTGGAACATTTCACAACTCCTAGTAATAATAGAACCTTTACAGTAAATGATTTCATTACGTGTAACACCAGTTATGTAGTTTATGGTTTGTTGTGTCCCTGTAATCGGATGTATATAGGTAGAACTAAAAGACAACTGAAGGTGAGGATCTCTGAACACATACAAAATATAAAACAGGGTTTCCGCGAACATAGTGTCTCCCTACACTTTAGGGTCCACCATAATCAGGACCCGTCAGGACTTAAGTTTTGGGGGATCGAAAAACTTACCCCCTCATGGCGTGGGGCCAATAAAGTGAGGGAGGTCTCTAAGTTAGAGACTAAATGGATTTATCTTACAGATAGCCTTGAACCTAAGGGGATGAATGTCGAATTAGACATCAATTGCTTCATTAGTGATGTCTAAATAATAGATAGGTTCAGTGAGTACATTGCGAGAGGGTATCTCTTTGGATAATAATTTTATTTTTTATTTTTTTTTAATATTTTATTTATTTATTTTTTTTTTATTATTATTTTTTTTTTTCTTCTCTCCCGTCTAACCTCGGCGACCACCTGGTGGTTCTTGCAGTTGTTATTCCCGACCAATTTTGAGGGATCGGGGACTGGGCGAACACAGGGGGATTTCCGTTGTGCGGAGGGGAGGGAAAATTGTTTAATTGATATTTATTTTATATAGTTTTTTATAGTTTTTTGAGTTATATGTGTGATTTAGTTTATCTAGATTTGGTCAACTTCAACGTTCCTAATAATTATTATTTTAACCGATTTTATATATAAACATACAGTTTACACATATGTGGGATATTGTTTTTAATGAACATTATTCGCTAGTTTATAATATGAACGCACAATGTTATTAATTATTAACCTTATGGTATATGTATTCATTTACATTTGTTTAGATTGTACTGTAATGTATAATATGAGAGAATGCACTGGATGACATAAACTTCCCTATGTGGTAACTATAGAGATCTGGTTCACGCTCTTTATTGACATTTTAATGTGGTATTGGATTTCTGTGGGCTTCCGGTTATTACCCTGTTTACAGATCTAAGAGCGTGGAGACACCTGTATCTTTGTGGATTAACATAAGGGAAGTGTGTCAGCAGAGTATGGCGTTCTATGATTGGTGAGGGTGCCTCACCGCCCCCTCTTTGCGTCACAATAAATTCCGGAGCCGTTCCGTAAGGCCACGCCCTCCGTAGATGTCGGAATGACGAAACATGTCAGGGCGTGACCTTACGGCTAAGCGGAAGTGACGTTTGCGCTCCATATCGCTGATGACACGCGGAAGTCTGTGTGAGAGACGCTACCCGTGGCTGAGCGGCAGGAGCGGTGATGTGATGTGATTTTAATATTACAACTGTGTGGATACTTTTATTATTCTGTAAGTGCAATATTAGCGGGGTTGAAATAAAGGGCGTGTTTTATCGATACACACTATGTGGAGCCTTTTTTATTTCCGGTACTGATGTCGGTGAGGAGACCATGTAGCTATCCAGTGTGATTGAGAGATCCATTGACAAGCTTATCATACGGCATTGTCCGGTAATTGGGCATTGCAAAGGGAGCGGCACGTTTGGCGGTGGTGTCCTCATACTTTTGGTGAAAGGCTACACAGTGGACTGTCATCTACTCCCCCCCTATCACTTATGATAACACTTATGGACTATCTTCATTTTCCTATTAGACTGATTAGAATTGTTAAGCGCTGTTACACATGGTCTATAGGTCCATTTTATACATGTGTTATATGTCTTGCATACTAAATACACGTTCAGACAATACACTGGCTGCAGGGCAGGCCAGCACCTCCAAGGCATAAAGGGCAAGCTCAGGTCATGTGGCCAATTTGGAGACCCAGAAGTTGAAAGGGGCAGACCCATTAGTCAGTACGTGTAGGCGTGTGCACACATACTGTTCCACCATGTTGCTGAAATGCTGCCTCCTGCTAAGACGTTGCCTATCAGCTGGTGGTGCTGTTTGTGGTGGCATGCTGCTAACAAAGCTTTTCCACATTTAGGCCATGCTAACCCTGCCTTCTGAGGTGCTGGTGGTGCCACAGCTGCGTTGGTGACCTCTTCCTCCTCCTCTGCCTTTGTCTTGTGCTTCCACTGAGCCCCCGGTGTAATTTGGGAATGCCCTCAGCAGGGCGTCTACCAGAGTGCGCTTGTAGTCGCACATCTTCCGATCATGCTCCAGTGAGGGAATTAAGGTCGGCACGTTGTCCTTGTAACGGGGATCCAGCAGGGTGGCCACCCAGTAATCAGCACAAGTTAAAATGTGGGCAACTCGGCTGTCGTTGAGCAGGCACTGCAGCATGTAGTCGCTCATGTGTGCCAGGCTGCCCAGAGGCAAAGACAAGCTGTCCTCTGTGGGAGGTGTATCATCTGTGTCCTCCATAGCCACTTGTGAATGACTGGCCTGATAACCGTGGAAATGACCCCTCTTCCTCCTCCTCTTCCTCCTGTGCCACATCCTCTTCCATCATCGCCCGAAGTGTTTTTTCAAGGAGACATAGAAGTGGGATAGTAACGCTGAGAACAGCGTCATCAGCACTGGCCATGTTGGTGGAGTACTCGAAACACTGCAATATAGTACACAGGTCTCGCATGGAGGCCCACTCATTGGTGATGAAGGGGTGCTGTTTCGCAGAGCGACTGACCCATGTATGCTGCAGCTGAAACTCCACTATTGCCTGCTGCTGCTCGCACAGTCTCTCCGGCATGTGCAAGGTGGAGTTTCACCTTGTGGGCACGTCGCATAGGAGGCGGTGAGCGGGAAGGCCGAAGTTCCGCTGCAGCACAGACAGGCGAGCAGCAGCAGGGTGAGAACGCCGAAAGTGCGCAAAGACGGCCCGCACTTTCTGCAGCAACTCTGACGTAGTTTTTTAGAAATTTCTGCACCACCAAATTCAGCACATGCACCAGGCAAGGGATGTGCGTCAAACCGGCTAGGCCCAGAGCTGCTACGAGATTTCGCCCATTATCGCACACCACCAGGCCGGGCTTGAGGCTCAGTGGCAACAACCACTCATCGGTCTGTTGTTCAATGCCCACCCACAGCTCCTGCGCAGTGTGGGGTTTATCCCCCAAACATATCAGTTTTAAAACAGCCTGCTGTCGTTTCCCCCTGGATGTGCTGAAGTTGGTGGTGAAGGTGTTACGCTGAGCGGATGAGGAGGTGGTAGAGGAGGAGGAGGAGGAAGCGCAGTAGGAGGAGGAGGAGGCAAGAGAAGGCAAAGAGAAATGCCCTGCAATCCTCGGTGGCCGAAGGACATGCGCCAAACGGCTAGCCGCCTCAGGCCCACCCACCACTATATTTGCCCAGTGTGCAGTTAGCGAGATCTAGCGTCCCTGCCCGTGCTTACTGGTCCACGTATCAGTGGTTATGTGGACCTTGCCACAGATGGCGTTGCGCAGTGCACACTTGATCTCGTCCCCGACTTGTTTGTGCAGGGAAGGGATGGCTCGCCTGGAAAAGTAGAGGCAGCTGGGAACCACGTACTGTGGGACAGCCACCGCCATTAGGTTTTTAAAACTGTCCGTGTCCACCAGACGAAATGACAGCATTTCAAATGCCAAGAATTTTGAAATGCTGGCATTCAGGGCCAGGGATCGCGGGTGGGTAGGGGGGTACTTCCTCTTTCTCTCCAGTGTTTGGGAGATGGAGAGCTGTAAGCTTCCATGGGACCACGTGGAAATGCTTGGGGACGGTGGTGGACATGGTGGCGTTGCTGTCACATCGTCTGTTTGCTGGGTGGCAGGTGACACTGGCACTGTAGAGGTGGATGAAGAGGCCGAGGCAGCAGCAGAAGAGGAAGCAGGAGGAGGCCGAGACCTTTCTTGAATTTTCAGGTACTTATTCCACTGCAGCAAGTGCTTTGCATTTAGATGCCTGGTCATGGATGTTGTGCTCAGGTTTAGAACATTTGTGCCTCGCTTCAGCCTCTCATTGCACAGTGTGCAAACCACTTGTGTCTTGTAGTCAGCACATTGCCTGAAGAGCTGCCACGCCGGGGAACGCCTTTGAGCTGCCTTTGGTGTGCTAGGTCCCTGGGTGCGGTGGGTAACAGCAGGCATACTGTCTAGGGGACGCTCACTCAAACTCAACCTGCTTCCTCTTTTGCTGTGCTGGTGCCTCTGTGCGACCACCACCTCTTCCTCCAAACTGCACACATCACTCGCATGACCTTCATTCCATGTGGGGTCTAGGACCTCATCATCCTCCACATCATCTTCCACCCACCCTTCACCACTGCCCTCCTTGTCAGTCTGCACACTGTAGAAAGCCTCAGCAGTTGGCACCTGTGTTTCATCATCATCATCACAGACGTGGTGCCGTGGTGTTTCCATGTCCTCATCCTGAACCAGAAGTGGTTGGGCATTGGTGCACTCAATGTCTTCCACTTCTGGGCCCACGGAAAGCATAGCAGCAGTCATCAAAAAGCATAAGAGACTGCTGCCTGACTTGGGGCTCAGACTGCTTGGCTCATTTACAAGGGGCTGAGGTGAAAGACAGATGGCCATGGGGCTCAGGTGCCAACTCTTTTTTTTTTTAATATACTTTATTTTTATTTTCCTTTTCAATACAATACAATTATCATAAGAAGAAAAAACATTCCTTTTTTTCCAATTCAATCACAGAATTAATATTGCAACCTTATACCATCTCTTCTCCCCCCCCCCGTCCCCCTCCCCCCACTGGGTTATATCTTTTCCCCCCTACTACCGCCACCTCCTAGACCTCTTTTTCCTTCCTTATCTGTTGAGTACGTCCCTAAATCGTAGGCCCTCCCTCTCTATCCATTTGCTCCAAACCTTTTCAAATACTCTATTCTTTCCCCTCTCAAGGTATACCATCCTCTCCCTCACTATTGTTGCATTCACCCTCTCGCGCCAGCTTTTCATTGACGGCGGGTTAGTATCCCTCCATTTTAAGGTAATTTGTTTCCTTGCCTGATAAAGGCATCTCTCCACCGCCAGCCTCCTCTGTCCCATCCCTCCCCCTCCCTGCAGGTAACCCAGGATACACAGGACCGGGTCCTAGATCAACGCCAACCCAAAGACTTGATTGATCTCTTCAAGGACTTCCCTCCAGTACCTGTGCGGCCTGGGGCACCTCCAAATCATATGAATCAGGTCGCCGGTCGCCCCCTGCATCTTGTGCAAAGGGCATCCCGACGACCTCCAAATTGATGTCGTTTCTTAGGGGTATAGAAGGTCCTGTAAAGAATATTAAGCTGGGTCCAATTTTGTGGCGAAGAGAAGGACATTCTACTCGGCAGAGCCACAATATCCTTCCATTGATTGTCCGATAACTCCCCCACATCCTCCTCCCATTTCGCTTTTATCAGGGCCATTTGGTCCATCCCCCTCACTTCTGGGCCCAACTTCTGGCATATATCTGATATTAATCCTCTCTGAACAGGAGCATACAAGACCTTCTTCAAAAAGGGGATCTCGCACCACCTTAGACCCCCCTCTTCTCTAAACTGTGCCAAAATGGCATGCCTCAGCTGCAGATATTGAAAAAAGTTTTTATTCGATATACCAAATTCCTCCCTCAGTTCTTGAAACGACTTCAGGTTATTCCCATTATACAACTACCTCAGTCTACTCACTCCCTTCCGCTCCCAATTTTGAAACCCCCCTAATTCAGCCAGTTCCGGGAGCCTCTCATTATCCCACAGTGGTACAAATTCACTAAACCCCTGGTATTTTAACATCGACTTAACCGTTTGCCAAACCTTTAGTATTAAACTTCCCACCGGGCATTGATTTAGAACCCCCACTGACTCTGCCTCTAGTGCTCCCAACCAGGATGAGTGGGGAGTACAGGCTCGGAGAGGACGTAGGCCATAATTTATGCCAGATGTACTCAGCTCCCCCCCCCTAATTGTTGCAGTTGGGCTGCCAAAAAATACACCCATGGGTGTGGGACCCCCAAACCTCCTTTATCTCTGGGGAGCTGCAAATATCGCAGCCCAATCCTAGCTCGTTTGCCCTTCCATATCAACTCTCTAAAGAGCCTCTCTACCCTCTTAAACCACACCCCCGGGATCCATATAGGGGCATTATGCAAAACATATAACAGTTGTGGGAGCCAGATCATTTTCACTAAGTTACTATGTCCCGTTACCGTTAAGGGGAGGCACCTCCAACTGTTTATTTTCCGCCTAAACTTTTTCAGTAAAGGTTCCAAGTTCCTTGTTATATACTGCTTGGGGTTAATTGAGATATTTATACCCAGATATTTAAAGGAGGTTACTATCTGCAGAGAGGCCATGCCCTCCGGAAGGCTCTCCACCAACCCATCTAGCGGGGGTAGAGCCGATTTCCCCCAGTTAACTAGTAGGCCCGACCAACTTCCGAATTCTTTTACCAATTTCATTACTACTGACAGCGAGCGGCCCGTATCTCCCAAATAAGCAAGAATGTCATCTGCGAACATCGATACCTTCTCCTCCACTGGCCCTCTTCTGAACCCCCGTATTTCCTGCGCTCCTCTTACTGCTATTGCCAAGGGCTCAACTGCCAGAGCAAACAACAAGGGGGACAGCGGGCACCCCTGCCTTGTTCCCCTTGTTAATGGAAAGTATCCTGACAGCCTCCGGGCTATTTTTACTCTCGCCTTGGGGTTCTGATATAAAAGGCCTACCCAGTTTAAGAATGCTGGATCAATATTGAACGCCGTTAAGGCCTCCCAGAGATACCTCCACTCCAGACTATCGAAGGCCTTGACGGCGTCCAAAGACAAAACTGCCCTCGAACCAGGCCCCTCTGAAGGGACCTGTAAGTTCAAGAACAGCCTCCTGATGTTCATAGCTGTGGACCTCCCAGGGATAAACCCACATTGGTCCAAATGGACCAATTTATGCGTCACCCTGCTAAGTTGCTTTGCCAGCACCTTAGCCAGCAGCTTCACATCAGCACACAACAAGGAAATGGGCCTATATGATGCAGGTTGCTGTAGATCTTTCCCTTCCTTGGGGATAAGAATTATGGTGGCTTCTGTCATAGATACCGGCATCACTCCCCTCCTTGCCGCATCATTGAGAGTCACCAACAACTCCGGAAGCAACACCCCCGCATACGCCAAGTATATTTCATTTGGTAGTCCATCCGGACCCGGGGCTTTATGTTTAGGAGCCTCAGATACCACCTCCTCCAACTCTTCCAGGGTTATTGGTGATTCCAATAATGCTCTATCCTCCTCCGTTAACCTTGGTATATTTAAATTTCCCAAAAACTCTTGTATTTCTTTCTCCTTACTCCCCACTTTTGAACTGTATAGATCGGCATAATAGTCCTTAAAGATATTTAATATTTCCGCCGGGCACCTGGTGGTCCCTCCACCTGGGGCCTCCACAGGACCAATATTGGTTGTCTGTCTCTCCTGAGACCTCGCCAGGAGGGCCAGCATGTGCCTGGCAGATTCCCCTTCTTCATACTGGGCTTGTCCTAAAAAAATTGCATTCTTCAAGGACACCATCCGATAGATACCCCGGGATTCGGCCCAACTGTTTAAATTCTCTGGTGTAGGGTTTTCCACATAGACCCTCTCTGCTTCTTTTACCCTATGCATTACTTCTAATTCCCATTTCGCGCTCAGTTTTTTTTTTTTTGGAGATTTGATGGATCAAAAGCCCCCTCAAGAAAGCCTTGAGGGTATCCCACATTACGCCCTGGCTGGCCGTACCTCTATGCAATTGCAAGAACTCCTGCAACTTGGATATTATATGATCCTTCGGCTTCGGGGCTATTCATTTTAACCATAGTGGGTTGAGCCGGTAGTCCCTATCATAGGAACCCCCACCCATCTCCACCGACACAACTACTAGGGAATGATCTGAAAGGCCCCTCGCCTTGTATCTAATATCCACTACCCTTGCGGACAATTCGTCATTCCCCAGGACCAGATCTATCCTTGAGAGGGAGGAGTGGACACTCGAATGACAAGAGAAAACCCCTGGATGGCGTTCCTGCCACTTATCCCTTAAGCCAGTTTCCTTTAATATTTCATATAATGGGGTCCATGCAAAAGTCCACTCCTTCCCCTCGCCAGCCATCTATCCATCTGGGTGTTCATCACCATATTAAAGTCCCCCAACCACAATATTGGAATACCAGTTTTATCAGCCATAAACCCCAAAAGACGACCAACAATATCCTATCAAGACAATCGGAAGCCCTGCCATCTTACAATATAAAAATACATATCTCCCCTCTCTGTCCAACATTGCCTGAATACATTCGAACCCTACTGAGGCATGAATTAGAATACTCGTTCCACTAGAGTATGAGGTATACGTGGAATGGAACTGATGGGGAAATCCCCTAATTTTTAAACGATCAGTCGAGTCCCTCGTTAAGTGTGTTTCTTGCAAGCATAATACTTTTATCCCCAGAGTTGCGACTGTTTTGAACAAGGCCGTCTTTTTAATCAAATTACTCACTCCCCTCACATTCCACGACCCAAATGTCACCAACCTACCCATTACAACCTAACAAAGAAAAAAAGAAAGAAAAACAAGGACAAGAGACTTGACCGTGGGGCGCAGAGGGACGGAGGGAGGATGCCACAAAGGGGCCCACCCCCTCCCCACTTCTCCCCATCCCATCAGCCTCCCGCCCTTCATCCCTTGGGGTACTCACCAACTTATATTTACTATTGTACAATTTTCCTACCAACCCAGCTATCCCCTTTCCCCTCCCCCCATTCCCTCCCTCCTCCCTCCTCAACCCCCTTGGGGGCTTTTCCTTGTGACTTAGGTAATTTTCTAGTGTGATACACCAACATATGTAACCTTTAAAGTATTTACTGTGCCATAACCTTGACACAATCCAACTACCCCCCCCCCCCCCCTGCACACTATTGCCAGTGCCTTTTCCTCCTTGTGCTCGTGCCTCCTGTGCTCCACCCCATATATAAAAAAAAAAAATTTTGCCATCCATAATCACTCAACCGTCTATAAATCTTTCCCTTCCATATTGTTACAGTGCTATTGTGACAAATTATAATATAACTTTTTACCATATATAATCACCCAATCATATATAGCTCTTTACCTTCCATATCATTACAATATCCCGTGCCCCTTATCCCCAAAGGTGGGAGGGAGGAAAAGGAGAGGAGAAGAAAAGAAAAAAAAGGGGGAGGAAACCCCCCTTTTTCAAAAGATCCTTCCCTCCTCCCCCTCCTCACTCCCCCCTCCCCCTCACAATTTGGTCAACCCCAAGGACTAACCCCAACCCATCATGACAAATCCTGCACAGGTTGATCACACTTCTCTAACCAAGACACGGCTGCATCCGGGGTGTCGAAAAAATGAACTGCCCTTTATATGCCACCCGAAGGTGTGCTGGATAGAACATAGCATATTGAATACTTAATTGTCGCAGCCGTGCCTTGATATCTGAGAAACTGCTTTCTCTGAACTTCCGCTGAGAAGTCCGGAAAGAACAGGATTTCATTCCTATTATACATTACGGTTTTCAGTTCTCTTGCTCTTCTGAGGATAATTTCTCTATCCCTGAAACACAACAATCTCATTATGACCGATCTTGGAGCTCCTCCTGAGAGAGCCCCCTTTGTTGGTATCCTATGAGCTCTTTCAATAACAAAATGCAAGGAAAAGTTCTCTTGACCCAGAGTGTCCCCTAGCCATTTCTCCAGGAATACCCTCATGTCCTTCCCCTCACATTTTTCTGGGAGCCCCAAAATCCGAACATTATTTCTGCTTTCTCTGTTCTCAAAATCCTCCAACCTCTCATTCTGCCTAAGGACTGTCTTTTTTAACATCTCTACATCCCTCTTTAGGGGAGACTGGGCATCCTCGATACTTCCGACTCTCTCTTCCAGTTCCGTGGTCCGCTCCCGGATCCTCTGAAGATCATGCCTTACTATCAGCATATCCTCTTTAATACCCTTCGTTTGATCCATTAATTCTACTAGGGAGGCCTTGCAGGTGTTTATTGCAGAGAGTATTTCTTTCAGAGATGGTTCCTCTACCGGTGACAACTCCAAACTTGGCGTGTCCTGCGTTACAGGCAGGCTTAACTGGCCCCCAGTCCCTTTATGATCTTTGCCTTTAGATTGAGCATTAGTCCCTTTAGAAGTCCCAACTGGTGACATAGACACCTTGGCCTGTTGCATTTTCCCACTGGCCTGAGAGGGACCATGTGCAAATTTCTCCAACTTATTGGCAGTCTCCTTACTTTTGTCTTTTTGGGTTTTCTGGGAAAGTTCAACCCCGGCTTCCTGCAGCATTGAAACATCCCCCTTTTTTTTTGTCATAGTTCCCGATCTGGTATCCAGATGTATGCCAATTTTGCTCCGCTCCCCTTGCAGAATCAAAAAAGACCCACCTTCCCCACAAATAACTTATGTGGAAGGGCAGATCAAAAACAGTTCGGCCCCAGACAAGCGTGGGCCCTAAAAAAAAAAAAGAAGGATTCTCACTCCAAGGTCCAGGGACAGACCAAACCGTTTTGTCTTTATATAGATAAAAGCACAACAGGTATTTAAAATTTTTAGGTCGCGTGTAAGGTACAGAGGGCAAATATATATCCAAAATTGTAGCTCCACGTATATAAATCCTATATATAAAAAGATTGTTGAATCTTTAATCTTTAATGTTTTCTTGACAGAGGTAGCTCAGCTTATTCATTCCAACTTAATGCCCAGTCAATTTTTCACTAAGACAGCCCGTGTTTAATGTCAGATATATCAGGCAGAGACAGGCATGAGTAAAAGCTGAGACGCCCTCCAAATGTCCAATTTACGACCACGGGGCTTCACTAACCTTTGGGGGGGAGAAGGGGGAGTGGGAACATCACACACTCACTTCCCTCCTCACCCACCCCCAGAACCATCCAGCTGCCTCCCCGGCTCCGGCCACAAGCGTGTTATGGCGGCACGCCTCCCGGCTTCCACACCTACTCTCCAGGCGCTCGCCGACCGTTCACCTCTTCACCTCCAAGAGCACAGAGGTCTTGTGCCGCAATCAGCCGCCGATGTTCCAGACCCTTTCCGCGGGCCACCGAGCCAGTCAAAGCAGGCTCCGCTGGAGGAACGGTCAGACGTCGGTACCAGCTCCGTGTCTCCTCTCCACACCGCTCTCCAGCACATTCCTCCAACCTGGTTAGGGTTTCAGGACAGTCAGACCCTCACACAGGATCAAAAAGCATGGAGCGTGGAGCACAGGCTGCACAAGCACGCGCGCCCGCTCACATCTGCATCCGGCTTACTGTCACCACCCCTTCCATGAATCCTAGGTGCCAACTCTGAGCTTTCATCAAGGGACCAGGTGGGAGACAATGTGAAGGAACTGGAGGCATTGTCAGCCACCCAATCTACTATCGCCTGTACTTGTTCTGGCCTCACCATTCGTTGAGCGGCATTCGGGCCTACCATATAACGTTGAAGGTTCTGTCGGCTACCTGAGGAAGGTGTTTCACTTTTGCGTGTAGCTGGCACAGATTGACCACATCCTCTCCTTGCAACAGGAGCTTCAGCAACACCACCAACACCAGCAGCACCACGACCACCACCACGCCCCTTATTTGATTCTCTCCTCATTCTGGACACAAATGTACTATGTAGCACTATTTATTAATAAAAAAAAAAAGAATAATAAATTATTATTCTTATTTAAAAAAAAAAAAAGAAAATTGTAGATGCACTTTTTATTTTTGTGCAAGAAATGCACCGCTTACACCAGTATGAGATGATTTTAGAACGATAATCTGTCTTTCACAGCACCGACAGGAACCTGTCCCTACTGCATTATGAGATGATTTTAGAACAATAATCTCCCCCTCACAGCACCAACAGGAACCTCTCCCTAGGAGATGGCTTTATAACGATAAACTCTCCCTCAGAGCACCAACAGGAACCTCTCCCTAATGCAGTAGGAGATGGTTTTAGAACGATAAACTCTCCCTCAGAGCACCAACAGGAACCTCTCCCTAATGCAGTAGGAGATGGCATTATAACGATAAACTCTTCCTCAGAGCACCAACAGGAACCTCTCCCTAATGCAGTAGTAGTTGGTTTTAGAACGATAAATTCTACTTCAGAGCACCAACAGGAACCTCTCCCTAATGCGGTAGTAAATGGTTTTAGAATGATAAACTCTCCCTCAGAGCACCAACAGGAACCTCTCCCTAATGCAGTAGTAGTTGGTTTTAGAACGATAATCTGTCTTTCACAGCACCGACAGGAACCTGTCCCTACTGCAGTATGAGATGATTTTAGAACAATAATCTCCCCCCTCACAGCACCAACAGGAACCTCTCCCTAATGCAGTAGGAGATGGCTTTATAACGATAAACTCTCCCTCAGAGAACCAACAGGAACCTCTCCCTAATGCAGTAGGAGATGGTTTTAGAATGATAAACTCTCCCTCAGAGCACCAACAGGAACCTCTCCCTAATGCAGTAGTAGATGGTTTTAGAATGATAATCTCTCCCTCAGAGCACCAACAGGAACCTCTCCCTAATGCAGTAGCAGATGGTTTTAGAATGAGAATCTCTCCCTCAGAGCACCAACAGGAACTTTCCCTAATGCAGTAGCAGATGGTTTTAGAATGAGAATCTCTCCCTCAGAGCACCAACAGGAACGTTTCCCTAATGCAGTAGTAGATGGTTTTACAATGATAATCTCTCCCTCAGAGCACCAACAGGAACGTTTCCCTAATGCAGTAGTAATTGGTTTTAGAATGAGAATCTCTCCCTCAGAGCACCAACAGGAACGTTTCCCTAATGCACTATAAGATGGTTCTGAACGCTAATGTCTCCCTCACAGCACAGACAGGAACATCTCCCTAATGCAATATAAGATGGTTCTGAACGCTAAAGTCTCCCTCACAGGACCACAATGAAGGTCTCCCTAATGCATTCTGAGATGGTTGTGAATGCTAATCGTTCCCTCACAGCAGCGGCATGAAGCTCTCCCTACTCTAGTCTGAGACGATCTGACACGTGGCGCTACGTGACTCCAGCCCCATATAGAGGCTGGGTCACATGATGCACTGGCCAATCACAGCCATGCCATTAGTAGGCATGGCTGTGATGGCTTCTAAGGGCAAACTAGTGAAAAGCTTGTTGATTGGCTGCCCAGCAGCTATAGAAAAGGCGCCAAATATACCTGAATACCGAACCCGATCCTGGACTTTTTTTTTATGTCCGGGATCGGGTTCGGGGCACGGACACCCCAAAGTCCGGTACGGACCAGAATTTTACAGTCCGGGTTCGCTCAACTCTAGTGGGGGCTAACATCACAACCTTCACCTCAATGAATCAGAGGAAGCTTTGTATTCATTGATAAAATATAAGGTTCTTGTGAATGGCTGAGCAGGGCTCAACCCAACTCGATTTTGTTCCGGGAATGGAACATTCCTGCTTCCGGATCATAGTGCTGTATATTGTATGTAACTAGGGTTGCCACATCATTACTTTAATCCAGGACACATATCGATTACACAGGTTCTGTGGCTGATTAAGGTGGTAATTAAACTCACTTGGTGCCTTATCTGCATTAAATTAGCCTCAGAACCTGGGTAATTCATATGTGTCCTGGATTAAAGGGACTATGTTGCAACCCTATATGTAACTGATGCTACATACAGTTTATACAGCGCTGACAGCAAGGGCATCTGTTAATAAAGGAAATAGTTCATTTGGGCCAGCTTGGCCGAGCGCCACTTACAGTGGAAGAAGGGTACTGCACCTGCTTACAAGTGTTACTTTAACCTGCCAATGTATCCTGATTGAAAGTAACCCACCAGTGCCCTCCACAGCTGCATACGTACCTGAATCTTGTAGCCTCTGTCTATAGCAGTGTGGCGGATCTACTAAAACTGGAGAGTGCAAAATCTGAAGCTTAACCACTTCAGCCTCGGAAGGTTTTACCCCATTAATGACCAATCCATTTTTTGCGTTGCTTTAACTGACAATTGCGCGGGCGTGCGACGCTGTACCCATATAAAATTGATATCCTTTCTTCCCACAAGTAGAGCTTTCTTTTGGTGGGTAATTGATCACCTCTGTGGTTTTTATTTTTTGCACTATAAACAAAAAGAGACCGACAAATTTTGAAAAAACCCAATATTTTTTACTTTCTGCTATAAAACACATCCAATAAAAAAATATAAAAAAACAAATTTCTTCATCAATTTAGGCCAATCTGCATTCTGCTACATATTTTTGGTAAAAAAATCCCTATAAACGTATATTGATTGGTTTGCCCAAAAGTTATAGCGTCTACAAATTATGGGATAAATATATGGGCTTTTATTTATTTTTTTATTGTTTTTACTGGTAATGGTGGCGTACTGCGATTTTTAGCGGGAGTGCGACATTGTGGCAGACAAATCTGACCCTAAGTGACACTTTTTGGGGACCAGTGATACCAATACAGTAATCAGTGATAAAAACTGATCACTGTATAAATGACACTGGCAGGGAAGGGGTTAACATCAGGGGCGATCAAAGGGTTAAATGTGTTCCCTGCTAATGTTTTCTAACTGTGTGGGGGCTGGACTGACAGAAAGAACACAGAGATCACTGTTCCTGATTACTAGGAACAGGCGATCTTTGTGTACTTCCCTGTCAGAACAGGCATCTGCCTTGTTTACATAGGCAGATCCCCGTTCTGCCTCTCTGTGGAGCGACTGCGGGTGGCCAGCAGACATGGGGTCCGCCCAACCCATGGCTTGGCTCCCCCTCCATGCAACAGGTATGTTATTTCATGCAATAGAGCCACCCTGCTGCAGTATATATGTGGTGGGCGGTCTTTAAGTGAATTGAGTGAATTAAGTTAATTGAACAAGCCAAAGCTAGAAGCTGATTGGCTACCATGCAGAGTTTCACCAGATGTTGCACTCTCCAGTTTTAGTAAATCAACCCCACTATTTATATCCTGCTGACTGAATCTTTTTCCGGGTGACTGTCTCTGTGTGCTGGGTCCTCTAAAATTTCTCCAGAAACATCTCACAAGGCTGAAGGCTTTGAGGAGACGATCGCATAGAAGTCTATGAGCGCCCAGTGAGCAGGCACAGCCAGTGGAGGTTTAGCTCATAGGATGTAAACAGTGCAGTGGAAGAAGACAGAGAGCTCCAGGTAAGTATTCAGCTGAAAGCGGTTGATTGTAGGAAGGCAATATGGCAGTGCTGTGCTTTCTAAAATATAAATCAGGACCGTTAAACTTGGCTGTTGCACCACATCACTATTATGGGTCGTGTGTCTCTGTCAGTGGGCCTTTTTCTAAGTCAGTCGTCCTATATTTATCACCCCAACTAAATGATTTTGACCTCTCACGTTGTAGACCACTTTGAGACGTACCATCGGTTAGTCGAAGATCGAAACC